>NW_026847771.1:14867187-14972187 GCF_025583915.1 Anolis sagrei ordinatus | reverse complement strand
GCCCCCCCCCCCCCACATCCTAAGCTTTGCCTGGCTGTGGGGCAGGGCTTGGGGAAAATAGATTTGACATTTGGTAGTTGTAGTTGCTGGGATTAATAGTTCACCTACAATCAAAGAACATTCTGACCCCCACCAACGATAGAATTGGGATAAACTTCCCACACAGAACCCCCATGACTAACAGAAAATACTGTGTTTTCTCATGATCTTTGGTGACCCCCTTGTGACCCCCCCCAGTGTTCCCAAACCCCATGTTGTGAAATGCTGGTCTAAAGGCACATGTAATTCCCTTCTCATCCTGGAAGTTAAGACAGGTCAGCTCTGGTTGGTACATGGATGGGATACCATTAAGGAATAGCAGGTGTTGTAGGCGATATTTCAGAGGAGCAGACATTCTTCTGAGTATTCCCTGTCTATGAAATTCATGAAGTTGCTATACGTCAGCACTTTATTTGCACACTGTATCTGGCAATGTTAGAGAAGTGACGTTAAAGCACACTTCTGTCCCCTAGCTCCCAATTCTGCCTCTTTTTTGTATGCGGTAGGTATGTTTGTGACGCATCTGGAGGAACATTGGGTATTTTTACTGGCAGAGTGCGGTGGGTTGGCAACAGAGGTCATGTTTAAGGGAAGAGAGCAACAGCTCTGCAAAGATGGTAATTAGGGGGAAAGAGAGAAAATACACTGGATTCCCATATAATCTATGCAGTTAGAAAAGATCCATAAACTTAGTTACATCTGGTTCAGGCCTATGACACATGATGTGGCCCAAGTCTGTAGCGGCCACATCATGTGTCATAGGCCTGAACCAGATTGAGAGTGAATGCAGCTTCCATTTAATGCCACAGCATGTTGGTTTGGGCTGTTGTTTTCCCATTTCTGCATCTATACATTCATTTTTCCCCAAATGTAAAATATGTGAGTATTCTCAGATTTATTATGAGAACACTTCAACACATTCCAACCCCAACAAGAGACTCTTCTGGTCCCTTGAAATGAATATGGAATCAATGATCTGTTTTCTCCAATTCCTTTTTTATTTCTCTGTGCAGCAGTCATACATAACAATGGAATGAGCTAATAATAATAATATAATAATAATAACACTTTATTTATATTCTGCTCTATCTCCCCAAGATGACTCAGAGCAGATCATAACATACACAGATAGGCAAACATTCAATGCCTTTAATACAGTGAATAGCAATGACATACAAATACACAGAACAAAGGTAAAGGCTTCCCCTTTCATCTCCGGCTTATGTAGGCAATGCTCAATTCTGGCCATGAGGAGGTGCACTTGTTCCATTTCCAAGCTGAGTAGCCTGTTGTCCGTAGACACCTCCTGGTTGTGTTGCCGACATATTTTCCCCTTTCCTTTCCTTTCCTTTCCTTTCCTTTCCTTCACTCCTCCCTTCCCCTTTCTTTTCTTTCTCTTCTTTTCCCCTTTCTTTCTTTCTTTCTTTCTTTCTTTCTTTCTTTCTTTCTTTCTTTCTTTCTTTCTTTCTTTCTTTCTGTTTTCTCTCTCTTCCTCCCTTCTCCAGCTCTCACAATGTCCTCATGTCAACATGGCTCTTTCCTTCCTTCCTCCCTTCCCTCATATACATGCCTTTCTTTCCCAGTGACATCACAGAGGGCCACTTCACCAAGCAACAGCCAAGCCTGTGACATTGCAAAGGGCCACTTCACCTAGCAACAGCCTTTATGGTACAATCAAATAGAGAAACTAACACACAACTTAGCGGCTCTTCCCCTGAAATTCCTCCCCCTTTCCCTGAGGACTGGAGAAGAGCATCCCAAAATCCAGGAAACCCACTGAAAGACTACCATTTTGGGGATATATTGTCAATATGACCCATGAGTGATTCTACATTGCCGCCTTCTGTTGTGCAAGGAGATCCCATTGAGATTGTGTGGGGCATTCGCTCAGGTTGAGAACGCAAAGCACTTTGGCCCCAACCTTGAAAAAGTGCCCCTTTCTCCGGCTGCTACGTTGGAGGGTATTAAACTCCACGCTTCTTCAACGAGCCTTGGCTAATTCCCAATCCATTTAGGAAGCTGGCCTGGGAATTAATGAGAAAAGATCTATTTAATGTTGACTAATTCCAGCCCCGCTCCTTTACCTCCACCCTTTTGTTGTGAGTCAAATGGGCATTAATGCCGCCAGCTTGGGTGCCTTCGTTGTCTGAAATTAAACCGAACGATGCCCATAATCCTTTCTCCTTCTGTTGGACAATGCGGCAACGCTTGATAATGCTTCCTTATCCGTAATCCAGAGCTTTTTCTTCTGGGATGCTCAAGTAAATAGAGGTCCCAGGTGTGTCGGGTTGTACTATCTTCCAAAACACGGAATGGGGAAAGTGTTTAGTTTGCATGTCCCATCTTTTTCCCACTTGGGATAAACATGAGAATGTGTTTTTATTTCTCTTAAATAATGTTTCTCAACCTTTCTAATGATGAGACCCCTTAATACACTTCCTCATGTTATGGGACCCCCAACCATAACATTATTTTCATTGCTACTCCATAACTTTAAGTTTGCTACTGTTATGAATTGTCATGTAACTATCTGATAAGCAGGATGTATTTTCATTCACTGGACCAAATTTGGCACAAATACCTGAGATGTTCAAATTTGAATACTGGTGGGGTTGGGGGAGGGATTGATTTTGTCATTTGGGAGTTGTAGTTGCTGGGATTTATAGTTCATCTATAATAAAAGACCATTCTGAACTCTACCAAAGGTGGAATTGAACCAAACTTGGCACTCAGAACTCACACGACCAAGAGAAAATACTAGAAGGGTTTGGAGTTGTAGTTCACCTACATCCAAAGAGCACTGTGGATTCACACAATGGTGGATGTGGACCAATTGGCACAATTACTCAATATGCCGAAATGTGAACATTGGCGGAGTTTGGGGAAAATAGAGCTTGACATTTGGGAGTTGTAGTTGCTGGGATGTATAGTTGCTGTTTGACACTGATAGACTGATAGATTGATGGACAGGTAGATAGGCAAAGATAGATGACGGATGGATGGATGGATGGATGGATGGGTAGATAGATAGATAGATAGATAGATAGATAGATAGATAGATAGATAGATAGATAGATAGATGGATGATAGATAGAGATAGACTGATAGATTGATGGACAGGTAGAAAGGCAAAGATAGATACAGACTGATGGATGGATGGATGGATAGATAGATAGATAGATAGATAGATAGATAGATAGATAGATAGATGGATAGATATGGATGGACTGATAGATTGATGGACACATAGATAGGTAAGTAGGTGATGGATGGATGGATGAATGGATAGATACATAGATAGATAGATAGATAGATAGATAGATAGATAGATAGATAGATATGGATGGACCGATAGATTGATGGACAGGTAGGTAGAGATAGATAGATAGATGACAGATGGATGGGTATTTAGACAGACAGACAGACAGACAGACAGATAGGGATAGATTGATGGACAGGTAGGTAGGCAGAGATAGATGACACATTGATGGATGGATGGATGGATAGATAGATAGATAGATAGATAGATAGATAGATAGATAGATATGGATGGACTAATAGATTGATGGACACATAGATAGGTAAGTAGGTGATGGATGGATGGATAGATAGATAGATAGATAAACTGATAGATGTTGACAGGTCGTTAGGTAAAGATAATGATTATGAGAGAGGGAGAGATGACACAGATATATAGATAGATAGATAGATAGATAGATAGATAGATAGATAGATAGATGGATGGATGGATGGATGGATGGATGGATGGATGGATGAGACAGACAGACAGACAGACAGATAGAATGATTGATAGGTAGAGGAAAGATAAAGAGATAGATGGTAGATGACAGACTGATAGATTGATGGATAGAGATACAGACAGACATGGATGGATGAAAGGATGGACAGATGGATAGATGAAGATGAACAGTGGGAGATTTGCAGCATGGAAAACACTCTGTACAACACACATACACACACACACATATATACACATACACGCACACATACCTTTTTACTCATTTAAAAATGTCATCCTGTATAACATTGAGCCAATATGGTGTAGTGCTTCGAGTGTTGGACTTTGAGCAGATAGGGGTGCAATTACGCTGTAGAATTAAAGCAGCCTGACACTACTTTGAGTGCCAGGGCTCTATGTTATGGCATCATGGGATTTGTAGTTTGGTGATGGGGTACCATCACTCTTGGTTAGAGAGAACTTGTAAAGCACAACACCTAGGTCTCTATAGCATTGAGCTGTGGCAGTTCAAGTGGTATCAAACTGGATTAATTCTATTATGTAGATGAAACCTAAGACATGGAAAACCACATTGCCCGACCTGGGACACATCATACTCTTTCAACCTCAACAGGAAAACAATGGAAAAACTCTTCTGAACCAGTCTTTCCAGGAAACCTTGTGATAAAACCCATGTCTGTAAATTGGAAACAACTTAGAGGTACACAACAACAACATTTGTAACGGCATTTTATTACGGTTCACTGCCTACGGAGCTCTTTGACGTAAATTCAATAAACAAAATGAGTCATCAAAGCATGGAATTTGCAGCCACAATATTTCCGGAGTGTCTTTGCTTTGCATGGTTTGAAAAGAGGATTGCATGCATTCATAGACAAGAGTAGCAGTTGCCGTTCCTGATGGCTGTATAATCTCTTCTCTATTGGATCCACTATAGCTCTGAATGCCATTTATTGGGGAACATGAGGAGGAGGGAGGCTTTGCATCCCTATCTTGCTTTTAGGCTTCTTGAAAGCATTTGTTTAGCCACTGTAGGAACAGAAAGGCCTTTGGTCAGATCCAGCTGAGATCTTCTAATGGTATTACAACGGCAAAGGAGCCCATTGTTACTGGTCTGTTGTATGATCGCAATAATGAACAGATATAGGAACGATAGAAAAGAAGACTTTGCATGTTTAGTTAATCCTTATTGCACCTCAGCCAGAGTACACCTTGCTCTTTGTACCAACCAGGAATCCAAAAGCAGTAATAAAACAGTTTATTGAAGAAAGCAAATATAAAAAGGGAAAATCACCAAAAGGGACAAGATACGGCTCCGGTCCAGTGTACCTGTCCAAACGTATCTCCTTCTACGTCCCACCTCAGAGTTTAAGATCTTTTGGGGAGGCCCTGCTCTTGGCTCCACCTTTGTCTCAAACACGATTGGCGGGGACGAGGGACAGGGCTTTCTCGGTGGTGGCCCCCTGCCTGTGGAACTCACTCCCCGGGGAAATTAGGTCATCTTTAGGTTGCCTATAGCTGTCAATCAATGTTATTTTGCACCAGTTGAATTGCTCCCCCTGCTCAATTGTTTGACTCCACCCTTTCCTGGGGAAGGGAGCAGCGCTTTCTTTTCATTCTACCATCAGACATCTCAGCAGATTGACGTGAGAAAGGCTTAGCTCTAAAAGCCCTCAGTTAAGTCATCTCTCATCCCCTATTCTTAAGTTTGTACTCTTAAGATTCTTTCTTCATATCCAGCTCACCTGGATGACGTTGCGGAATCTTAAGCGCCCTCAAACCAGTCCTCTGGCATCAAGAGGAAGACTTTGGCCTTCGATATAGGTCATTGGACTGGGGTTGTGAATGCTCAGGCTTTCACAGCCATTGAGAAAGAGGGAACTTGGAAAGCTTCTCAGCTGGAAAACTCCTTGGACCCAAGACTCCAGACTGTAACGTATGTTTTCTTTACCCCTTTTGAATATCAAGTTTATGCCTAAGGAAGATAACTCATTATGAACAATAAAGACTATTTCGAGTTATCTATAGTGTCTTGGTCCTTGGAAGTTCCAGTTCTCTAAAGGAGGGCAAGAAGCAATCCCCTGGGGAGAGATGTCACGTCCATGTTTCTTTCACTAAGATCTATAGACCCCAGGTGCGACGGCACACTCACCTTTAGAAAAAAGTTAAAAACGTGGATGTGGGACCAGGCCTTCGGGTAATTAAGCAGACAATGACAACAACAATGTTGACAATAACTTGGAAATGGATTATGGATAAGTTTGATGGAGCATCCAACCACAGTTTTTGGCTAATAATGGCCACCAGAGTGGTCATTCTTAGTAGATTTTAATTGTATTGTTTTAATGTTTTTAACTATTTATAATTATTGACTGTTGTTTTTATTATGTATGTATGTATTTATTTATTTACAGCGTTTATATTCCGCCCTTCACACCCCGCAGGGGACTCAGGGCGGATTACAGTGTACACATATATGGCAAACATTCAATGCCAATATGTATATATTGATGTATCGAATTGCCTCCGGTTCGAAGCCGCCCAGAGTCCCCCCCCCCCAGGTGGTTGAGAAGGGTGGGGTACAAATATTAGAAATAAATAAATAAATAAAATAAGAAAGGCAAAATCCAACAGGTAATCAGAAAAGGTAGTCCATCAGTAAAAAGCCCAACCAAGCTGGTGAGGAGTAAAACACTTCAAATGCAATAATCCAAATAATCAAAAGATACAGGAAAACAAGAGTCATATCATGAGCATAAATACAGGGAAACAAGGATGAAGATAATGAACATGAATCCAGAAAACCCAAGAACTTAGGCTAAAAAATGAACCGGAAACAGGACTTGAGATCCTCACTTTCTAGCAGTGTTGCCTGATCTGAATTCTCAAACAGACACTCTCTAATTTTAGGGCTGGAAAACATGAAGTCATTTCTTTGACCTTCATTTTCTGACTTGTGAAATTTTCTCTGCGTTTCCTTTTCATGGAGCCTTTTGGATTTCCTGAGCTTGATGTTTCTCTTCCTAAGATCAAGCCTAATACCCCTGCCGAACACACCTGCTCTCTCAGGCGACCTGTCTCAGCCTTCCAGGCCTTTATCAGGAGTTGCTAAGCTACTTGTAGGTGAAAAGCCACCTCCACCATTCACTGTATTTTCATCTGTCTGAACCACAACAATCCTTGGGTAGGAAGAATCCAGTTCAATCCATTTTACATCAAAGTGATACACATTTATCTTTGGGTGCATCTACACTGTAGAATAAATGTAGGTTTAGACCTTGCAAAACTACAACTTGCAAAAAAGAGATAAACCTATGCTTCCAGTCCCCACCTTGAATATCTGTTGAGTCAATCTGAAAGCTACAACTTTGGTTTTCTTTTTGATAAGAGCATTAAGATTAGAGAGATGGGATGAAACTAACAAAATGAAGTTCAACAGTGAAAAATGCAAGATACTCCACTTAGGCAGGAAAAATGAAATGTAAAGATACAGAATGGAGGATGATGCCTGACTCGACATCAGGACATGTGGAATAGATCTTGCAGTTCTCGTGGGGAGGAAAGTGAACACGAGCCAACAATGTCATGCGGCAGCAAAAAAAAGCCATTGGGATTTTGGCCTGCATCAATACGAGTCTATTTTCTAAATCCAGGAAAGTCATGCTACCCCTCTATTCTGCCTTGGTGAGACCTTACTCGGAATCACACTGTGTCCAATTCTGGATAACACAATTTAAAGGAGATGTTGACAAGCTGGAATGTGTCCAGACGAGGGTGACTAAAATGAACCAGGGTCTGGAGAACAAGCCCTATGAGGAGCGGCTTAAAGAGCTGGGCATGTTTAGTCTTCAGAAGAGAAGACTGAGAGGAGACATGATGCTTAATTATGTGACCCCTCGTTGTCCAAATAAGATTGTCCTCCAAGTGCAGTTTCCTGGCGGTGGGTACGTAAGTGACTGTGGAGCCCTATTCTTGACCTGCATGTTCTCCCGCAGTGAGGACATCAGTTTCCAGGTGGAAGGCGGTCCCGGTCGAGGTTGGCTTGATGCACCTTCTTCTTGGCATGATTCTCTCTTTTGCCTTCCATTCGTGCCTCTTCAAATTCTACAGCACTGCTGGTCACAGCTGACCTCCAGCTAGAGCGCTCAAGGACCAAGGCTTCCTAGTTCTCAGTGTCTATGCCACAGTTTGAGCCATCTTGAAATCTCATTAAATGATGAGGGGCAGGTCTCAAGAGGTGAGGGGAAGTCATAGGGAGGATGGAGCAAGCTTGTTTTCTCCTGCCCTGAAGACTAGGATGCAGAACAATGGATTTAAACTACAGGAAAGGAGATTCCACCTGAACATTAGGAAGAACTTCCTCACTGTGGGAGCTGTTCAGCAGTGGAACTCTCTGCCCTGGAGTGTGGTGGAGGCTTTGAAACAGAGGCTGGATGACCATCTGTCGGGGGTGCTTTGAGTGCGATTTTCCTGCTTCTTGGCAGGGAGTCGGACTGGATGGTCCACGAGGTGTCTTCCAACTCAAGGATTCTATGAGGCATGCCAATTAGAAGTGGTGTAAAACTGCATTGATTCTACAGTGTAGATGCACCCTATGTTTGCTCTCACCTTGCAATCAGGCACCTGGGATATAGAGCTAATTAATATAGAAGAGTTTGAGCAAAAGAGCTCTGTGGGACCTTAAAGATGCCTGTTATTCCTTAAGAAAGCCTTGAAAAGTATCTGCGTCGCCTTCGGCGCAGAACAATATGCAAAACAAGTTAACGAAGGGCTGTCAACTCCCTTCTTTTTATAGATTACCTGTCTGGCTTTTAATTGATCTATCATTGAAATTAAATAAATACGTGCAGCATGGAACCTCCGCAAAGATGTCTCTTTGAAGTTTCCGCGGGAGGGAGGAGGGAGAAGATAGTTTTTCCTTAGCGCTAAATCATTCATAAGGATTTTTTTCAAAGGCAATTAACAAAACCCAGGAAAAACATGCTGCTTGCAGACTTTAACCTCCTTCCTTAAATGCTTGTGGTACAGACTCAAAGCTGCACAGTGTGAATGTGTCTGTTGAGAGGAGGCTGGTCCTCCAAAAGCTAGGTGAGATGCTGATGGTGACACAGGTAGATGTACGTATGCCATGTCTCCATGCTGTGCAGTCCTGGGAGTCTTAGTTTTCCAAGGTCCATACCCTTCTCTGGGTGCATTTACACAATGGAATGAATGTTCTTGGACCCCACTTCAAATACCATAGCTCCATACTATGTGGTCCTGGGAGTTATAGTTTCCCAAGGCCCATTCCCTGCACTGGAGAATAAATGCAGTTGGGACCCATTTTAAATGCTATTATTATTATTATTATTATTATTATTATTATTATTATTATTATTATTATGCCATGACTCCATGCTGTACAGTCCTGGAAGTCATAGTTCCCAAGGTCCATACCCTTCTCTGGGTGCATCTGTACTGGAGAATAAATGCAATTGGGACCCATTTAAAATGCCATTATTATTATTATTATTATTATTATTATTATTATTATTATTATTATTATTATGCCATGACTGCATACTGTACAGTCCAGGAAGTCGTAGTTTCCCAAGGTCCATACTCTTCTCTGGGTGTATCTGCACTGGAGAATAAATGCAGTCGGGAGTCATTTTAAATGCTGCTGTTGCTGTTGGTATTATTATTATTATTATTATTATTATTATTATTATTATTATTATTATGCTATGTCTCCATGCTGTGCAGTCCTGGGAGTCATAGTTTTCTAAGGTCCATACCTTCCTCTTGGTGCAATTACAATATGGAACAAATGCCCTTGCACCCCATTTTAAATGCCATGGCTCCATGAGATGGAGACCTCCTGGGAGTTATAATTTCCCAAGTTCTATACCCTTCTGTGGGTGTATCTGCACTGGAGAATAAATGCAGTTGGGACCCATTTTAAAAGGCGTTGTTGTTATCATGTTATGTCTCCATGCTGTGCAGTCCTGGGAGTTATAGTTTTCCAAGGTTCATACCCTTCTCTGGGTGCATTTACACTATGGAATGAATGTTCTTGGACCCCACTTTAAATACCATAGCTCCATACGATGCGGTCCTGGGAGTTATAGTTTTCCAAGGCTCATACCCTTCACTGGGTACATCTATGACATGGAGTGAATGCAGTTGGACCTTACTTTAAATGCCATATCTCCATGGGAGGGCATTGGGAACTGCAGTTTCCCAAGGTCCACGAACCTTCTCTGGGTGCATCTTAACTGTGAAATGAATGCAGCTGGACCTTGATTAGTAATGAATGGCATTGCAGCTTCAAAGCCTGACTGCTTCCTGCCTGGTTGAATCCTTTGTTGGGAGGTGTTAGCTGGCCCCGATTTTTCCTGTCTGGAGTTCCCCTGTTTTTTTGAGGTGGCCAATTGCAACATTCACACTTGCATCCAACAGACAAGAGTTCTTTCTCCCACCCTGGACATTCTACAGAAATATAAACCTCACTTGCCTAGTTTCCAACAGACCTCACAACTGGGTTGTTGTAGGTTTTTTCGGGCTATATGGCCATGTTCTAAAGGCATTTTCTCCTGACGTTTTGCCTGCATCTATGGCAAGCATCCTCAGAGGTAGTGAGGTCTGTTAGAACTAGGATGCTTGCCATAGATGCAGGCGAAACGTCAGGAGAAAATGCCTTTAGAACATGGCCATATAGCCCGAAAAAACCTACAACAACCCAGTGATTCCGACCATGAAAGCTTTCGACAAGACCTCACAACCTCTGAGGTTGCTTGCCATAGATGTTGGTGAAATGCCAGGAGAAAATGCTTCTGGAACATGGCCATACACTCTGGAAAACTCACAGCAAGGCAGTGATACGAGCCACCAAAGCCTTCGACAATACATAGAACCTCTGAAGATTCCAGCCACAGTGGCAGGCAAAATGTCAGGAGAGAATGCTGCCAGAACATGGCCATACAGCCCGGAAAACTCACAGCAACCACTGATTCCGGCCATGAAAGCCTTCGGCAACACATAGAACCTCTGAAGATTCCAGCCATAGATGCAGGCAAAACGTCAGGAGAGCATGCTGCCGAAACAGGGCTATACAACCTGAAAAACTCACAGCAACCCAAACCTGCTTCTGCTCCATTCAAGACTTTCCTGGTCGATTGATTTGGGAGCATTGCTCCATAGTTCAGGGATCCCCAAGAGGATTTGAGAGTTGCCAGAGAGGGCAAGTGCTGAGCTGTATAGGTAGAATATATTTTGCATAAATACAGGCAGGATCTTGGCCCAAAAGTGAAGAAGGCTGAATGCAGTCTGACGCCAAGTGCTGTGACGAACTTGGGGTTTGTGGCACTCTGTGTACAGCGTGGCTTTGCAATGTGAAAAAATAAAACCGATCCATTCCAGTTGGCTGCCAATTGTGGCTGCCAACCGGCAGAAGGCAGATGTCCCACATCTTGTTGGTTTTTTCATTCGCCATCAAATTTGGCCCAGGGACAAAGGTCCTGGCACTTTTTTTGGCAGCCAATGGAGTAAGCAAGGCTTCCAAAAGGTCACATTTGTCAACTTTTGTTTGTTGTTAGCTTGTTTGAAAAAGGGAGAGTGGGACGAGAAAGAGAGAGAGAGAGAGAGAGAGAGAGAGAGAGAGTAATGTAATGAAAGATGGGAAACATTTGGATGCTAAAAAGGTTGACTTTGGTCAGGACGAGATGATGGACGGGAGAGGAAACAGTGTATTACCTACTCCTGATACACACACACACATATAAACACATGGGTTGAATGAAAAGTAATGCCTCCACCTTCATAACTCCTCAACAGATGGCAGTACTCGTATGCAGTAGGTACTGGCTTGTTCAGTAGACTCTTCTCTACAGTTCCATTTGGTGGGAAGCCTTAGCATTGAACGGTTGTGTTGTAAAAATGCAAAGTATGGAACGCTGCGCAGACAGTCGGACAATGCGACTTAAGCAACATGCAGTTATTGAATTCTTGACAGCAGAAGGTGTCACCCCAAAGGAGATTGATCAAAGAATGCAAGCTGTTTATGGTGATTGTGTTGATGTGAATACTGTGCATTGATGGGCGAATAAGTTTAAAGATGTTGAGGTGACACATTCTGCTGTCAAGAATTCAATGACTGCACGTTGCTTAAGTTGCATTAATCAACCGTCTGCGCAAGGTTCCATACTTCACACTTTAACAACACAACAGTTCAATGCTAAGGCTTCCCGCCAAAATGGAACTGTAGAGGAGAGTCTACTGAACAAGCCAGTACCTGCCGCATACCAGTACTGCCATCTGTTGAGGAGTTACGAAGGTGGAGGCATTACTTTTCATTCAACCCTTGTGTTTATGTGTATATATATACACACATATATACAAACACAGAAGGGGAGGGAATCCTAGTGCTGGAAGAGCCATCCAATCCAACCCCCTACCACACAGGAAGGCACAATCAAAGCACAACCAAAACACTCCCAATAGACAACCTCTGTGGAAAAGCCTCCAGAGAAGGAAACTCCGACACACTGTGAGGCAGCCTATGCCACTCTCCAGGAAGTTCTTCCTCAGCTTTTCAGTCTAATCTTTTTCCCTGCCATTTGAACCCACTGCTCCCTTGTGCCCTGGTCTCTAGAGAAGCAGAAAGTTAGTTCTCTCCCTCCTTCTTTCTCTTCAATGGGACACCCTTTGAAAATCTTGAAACATGGTTCTCATGTTCCCTCTCAACTGTCTCTTCTCCCAACTAAACATCCCTCAGGAGGAAAGGAGGAAGGGAAAAGGAAGGGAGGGAGGAAGAGAAGGAAGGAAGAGTAGAAGGGAATTGAGAGAGGGAGGAAAGAGAGAAGGAAGGAAAGACAAAAGGGAGGAACGGAAGGAAGGATGAAAGGATGGGATGGGATGGATGGATGGAAGGAAGGAAGGAAAGGTAGAAGGGAATAGAGGGAGGAATGGAGGGAAGGAAGGAAGGAGAAAGAGGGAAGAGGGAGGCAAGAAGGAAGGAAGGACGAAGGAAAAGAAAGGAGGCGGGAGGGAGAAAGAGGGAGGTAAGGGAGGGACGTAAGGAGGAAGGAAAGAGAGAAGGAAGGATGGAAGGAATGGAAGGAAGGAAGGAAGGAAGGAAGGAAGGAAGGAAGGAAGGGTAGGAGGGAATAGAGGGAGGAATGGAGGGAAGGAAGGAAGGAGAAAGAGGGAAGAGGGAGGCAAGAAGGAAGGAAGGACGAAGGAAAAGAAAGGAGGCGGGAGGGAGAAAGACGGAGGTAAGGGAGGGACGTAAGGAGGAAGGAAAGAGAGAAGGAAGGATGGAAGGAATGGATAGGAAGGAAGGAAGGAAGAAGGAAGGAAGGAAGGAAAGGTAGGAGGGAATAGAGGGAGGAATGAGGGAAGGAAGAAAGGAGAAAGAGGAAAGAGGGAAGGGGGAGGAAGAAGGGAAGGAAGAAAAAAAGGTGGAAGGGAAGAAGGGAGGAGGGAGGAGAAAGAGGGAAGGAAGGAGAAAGGGAAGGAGAGGAAAGAGAAGGAAGGAAATACAAAAGGGAAGGAAGGAATGATGAAAGGATAGAAGGGATAGATGGCAGGAAGGGTGGAAAGGAGTGGAGGGAGGGATGAAGGGAAGGAAGGAGAAAGAGGGAGAGAGGGAAGAAGGGAGGAAAGAAGGAAGGAAGGATGAAAGGTTGGAAAGGAAGTAAGGAGGGAGGGAGAAAGAGTGGGGGAAGGAAGAGAGGGAAGGAGAAAGGAGAGAGAGAAGGAAGGAAAGACAAAAGGGAGGGAAGGAAGGATGAAAGTGTAGAAGGGATAGATGGAAGGAAGGTGGAAGAGGAGGGAGGGAGAAGGGAAGGAAGGAGAAGAGGGAGAGAGGGAAGGAGGGAGGAAAGAGGGAAGGAAGGATGAAAGGTGGAAGGAGAAGGAGGGAGGGAGAAAGAGGGGTGGGAAGGAAAGAAGGGAGGGAGGGAAGGAGAAGAGAGAGAGAAGGAAGGGAAAGAAAAAGGGGGAAGGAAAGAAGGGAGGGAGGAGAGAGAGAGAAGGAAGGAAAGTCAAAAGGGAGGAAAGGAAGGATGAAAGGGTATAAGGGATAGATGGAAGGAAGTGTGGAAAGGAGTGGAGGGAGGGATGAAGGGAAGGAAGGAAGGAAGGAAGGAAGGAAGGAAGGAAGGAGAAAGAGGGGAGAGGGAAGGAAGGATGAAAGGTTGGAAAGGAAGGAAGGAGGGTGGGAGAAAGAGGGAGGTAAGGAAGGAAGGAAAGGATGGATGGAAGGAAGGAAAGAAAGAAGGATCGGATGGTGAGAGAGAGAAGGCCTGAGAAAAAAGTCAAAGGGGCCACATCCAGCTCCCTGGCGTGGGTTTGCCCATACCTGGTATAGACTATATAATCCAGTTCAAAGCAGATTATGTGAATTATCTACTTGGATAATTTGGATTTAGTGTAGAAGGGGCCAGAAGCAGTCATGGCCCGGAGTCTGCAATACTTGAGCTAAGCTATTGATGACTTGGCGGTCTCTCATTCATGGGGTCCCCAGATATCCAAGTCACTTGGTGGCTGTTAACAACACCAATGAATTAGTTATGGGATTACTTAAGTAATTGTAAGGGAACCACATGGATTTCCACCACTGAACAGACCACATTTGTGCATGCAAGCGTGCCTCCGTGTGGGTATGTGTTAGTCACCCAGATCAGCTTCAAGCAGCTATTAAGAGGCTCCAAACCCTCAATCGGAAAGGGGAAGAAATGCTAACAGAGACCCATTGTTGTCCTTTAGTAGAATGAGCCTCCCAGATGTTTTAATTGGTGTTTCGCCCAGATACAGTTAATGAGGCGATTACATTAATTACAGGAATGTTTGTGTTGGAGAACAGAGTTCCTGGGTTTATTTCCTTCCCTGCAAGGTGACAATATAAGGTTTGTCTTCCACTGCTTTGGAGTCCCCCAATGCGCCGGACAACCCCTGGCAGCTGCAGCATGAGCCAAAGTGGGTTCAATGCTCTGCACTATTTTGCTGTTACCAACAGTAGATTGGTACATCATTCTTCCACCTTCTGAGATGGGAAAGGGAGAGTTTCTCAGCTGGGAAACTGTGGACAGAACTTGAGAAAGTTGGTTTCTCTAAACCACGTTTCTCAACCCGGGGGTCGGGACCCCTGGGGGGGGGGTGACGGGGTGTCAGAGGAGTTGCCAAAGACCATCAGAAAACACAGTATTTTCTGTTGGTCATGTGGGTTCTGTGTGGGAAGTTTGGCCCAATTCTACCATTGGTGGGGTTCAGAATGCTCTTTGATTGTAGGTGAACTATAAATCCCAGCAACTACACTCCCAAATGTCAAGGTCTATTTTCCCCAAACTCCACCAGTGTTCACATTTGGGCATATTGAATCTGTGCAAAGTTTGGTCCAAATCCATCATTATATGAGTCCACTGTGCTCTCTGAATATAGGTGAACTACAACTCCAAAACTCAAGGTCGATGACCACCAAACCCATGCAGTATTTTTTGTTGGTCATGGGAGTTTTGTGTGCCAAGTTTGATTCAATTCCATCATTGGTGGAGTTCTGAATGCTCTTTGATTGTAGGTGAACTATAAATCCCAGCAACTACAACTCCCAAATGACAAAATTAACCCTCCCCTTGCAACCCCACCAGTATTCAAATTTGGCCGTATTGGGTATTTGTGCCAAATTTGATCCAGTGAATGAAAATACATCCAGAGACCACTGCGGACTCAAACAATGATGGATCTGGACCAAACTTGGCACGCATACTCAATATGCCCAAATGGGAACACTAGTGGATTTTGAGGGAAATAGACCTTGACATTTGGGAGTTGTAGTTGCTGGGATTTATAGTTCACCTACAATCAAAGAGTATTCTGAACTCATCAAATGATGGAATTGAACCAAATTTGGCACACAGAACACCTATGACCAAGAGAAAATACTGGAAGGATTTGGTGGGCATTGACCTTGAGTTTTGAAGTTGTAGTTCACCTATATCCAGAGAGCGCTGTGGACACAAACAATGATGGATCTGGACTAAACTTGACACGAATACTCAATATGCCCAAATGTGAACACTAGTGGATTTTGAGGGAAATAGACCTTGACATTTGGGAGTTGTAGTTGCTGGGATTTATAGTTCACCTACAATCAAAGAGCATTCTGAACTCCACCAATGATGGAATTGAACCAAACTTGGCACACGAGAACTCCCTTGACCAACAGAAAATACTGGAAGGATTTGGTGGGCATTGACCTTGAGTTTTGGAGTTGTAGTTCCTATTGACAAAGAGAGCATTGTGCACTCAAACAATGATGGATCTGGACCAAACTTGGCACGAATACTCAATATGCCCAAATGTGAACACTGGTGGAGTTAGGAGGAAATAGACCTTGACATTTGGGAGTTGTAGTTGCTGGAATTTATAGTTCACTACAATCAAAGAGCTTCTGAACTTCACTGATGATAGAATTGGGCCAAACTGCCCAGCACCCCCATGACCAACTGACAATGCTGTGTTTTCCGGAGGTCTTTGGGGACCCCTCTGACTCCCCCTACATGACCTCCCCTCAGTGGTCCCGAAACCCAGGTTGAGAAACATTGCTCTAGGATCTAGTCAATCTAGAAATGGTGCATCCATCACTCCACTTTCTGATATATAATAACTGGTTGCCTTTTTTCTTACGTTATGGTTGAATAGGGTGTTTAAAAACACAGAGAATAGCAGGGATGTCTATCTAATCCAATCTAGTTTAATCTAGTCTAATCCAATTCTATCTATCTGTCAATCTATCTCCATCTATCATCTGTTGATCAATCTATCTGTCAGTCTTTTATCTGCCTACCCCTTTATCTCTGTCAGGATCAGGCCTATAACACACCTAATCGGAATAGATGCCAGGGCCACGTCTAACATAAAAATCAATAGGATTAAGCAGAAGAGCAAAGATAAGAGCAGATAAAAATAAGCTAAGATTCGCTCGCTTATATCGCACCTATAAAATTGCCTGGGTGAACTCAGAAGTGTTTCTGACCTCTAAATAACACGGCTGTTTACCCAAAATAACAATTTTGAGGAAGGCATTCTATAGGTTACAAAGGTTACAAAAACAATATCTTATTTTGTATTGTTGAAGGCTTTCATTGCCGGAAACACTGGGTTGTTGTAGGTTTTTTCGGGCTACATGGCCATGGTCTAGAGGCATTCTCTCCTGACGTTTCGCCTGCATCTATGGCAAGCATCCTCAGAGGTAGTGAGGGCTATTGGAACTAGGAAAAAGGGTTTATATATCTGTGGAATGACCAGGGTGGGACAAAGGACTCTTGTATGCTGTAGCTAAGTGTGAATGTTTCAACTGACCACCTTGATTAGCATATAATGGCCCGACAGTGCCTAGAGCAAACTTTTGTTGAGAGGTGATTAGATGTCCTTGTTTGTTTCCTCTCTGTTGTTGTGCTGTTGTAATTTTAGAGTTTTTTAGCAGAGCACCTGATGAACCAACCTGGACACAGCATTTTATTTGAGAACACAGAAATGCTGGACCACTCTCACAACCACCATGTCAGATTACACAGAGAAGCCATTGAAATCCACAAGCATGTGGACAATTTCAACAGAAAGGAGGAAACCATGAAAATGAACAAAATCTGGCTACCAGTATTAAAAAAAACTCTAAAATTACAACAGCACAACAACAGAGAGGAAACAAACAAGGACATCTAATCGCCTCTCAACAAAAGTTTGCTCCAGGCACAGTCAGGCCATTGTATGCTAATCAAGGTGGTCAGTTGAAACATTCACACCTAGCTCCAGCAAACAAGAGTCCTTTGTCTCACCCTGGTCATTCCACAGATATATAAACCATTTTTCCTAGTTCCAACAGACCCCAAAATCTGGCTACCAGTATTAAAAAAAACTCTAAAATTACAACAGCACAAAACAACAGAGAGGAAACAAACAAGGACATCTAATCACCTCTCAACAAAAGATTGCTCCAGGCACTGCAGGCAATCAAATGCTAATCAAGGTGGTCAGTTGAAACATTCACACCTTAGCTCCAGCAGACAAGAGTTCTTTGCCCCACCCTGCCAGAGCAGTTCCTATTGATCTACTCATATTTGCATGTTTTCGAACTGCTAGGTTGGCAGAAGCTGGGGCTAACAGCAGGAGCTCATGCCACTCCCCAGATTCAAACCTGTGATCTTCTGGTCAGCAAGTTCAGCAGCTCAGCGCTTTAACCCACTGCACCACCGGGGGCTCCTTGAAGTCATGCCGGCCACATGACCTTGGAGGTGTCTATGGACAACGCTGGCTCTTCGGCTTAGCATCAGGGGCGGCTCGTCCATTACGCGAAGTAAGCGGTCGCAGAACACTTTTTTTGCCAGGGGCGCAGAGGCGCCTCTGTAAATGCCCCTCGACCGCCACTTGAGGAGTGCCCCCTCAGCTCACAACAGCCCTAGCAGTCCAGGGGGAGTCGCGGCTTTCTTGCCTTGCTGCCGGGCGATCCTTTTCCCAAAGGGGCCGGGCCTTTGAGCCTTGCCTAGCCCCTCTCGTTCCTGCTCCACCCGGCCACCGGGTGCGCGAGCAGAGCCTGCGCTCAATCGTTCTCTGCGTTCGATCCCTTCCCCATGACCGGCTCCCTTTCCCAATCCCCCGGCGCTCCACCCGCCTCCTCTCCTCTCCCCAATCCGCGGGTGGGCCAAGGGGCAGAGCCGCCGCACCTGGCCCGCTTCGGGTCCGGAGGCGTGTCTGAAGACCCCAGCATGCGCACCAAAAGTCGCCTCTTCTCCTGACTTTCTCTTCAGCCATTGGGACCAAGAGAGAGAGAGAGAGAGCCCCTCCGGCTGGAGGTATCTCCCACCTCCACTCCCTCCTTTGTTTTTGCACTACCTTCAGGAAAGGTGGGCATCTCCACCTCTCTCTCTCTCTCTCTCGGTCCCAATGGCTGAGGAGAAAGTCAGGAGAAGAGGTGACTTTTGGTGCACACGCTGGGGTCTTCAGGCACGCCTCCGGACCCAAAGCGGGCCAGGCAAGGGAGCAAGTGCGGCAAGTGTAGTTACTGGGATGTATAGTTCACCTACAATCAAAGAGCATTCTGAACTCCACCAATGATGGAATTGAACCAAATATGGCACACAGAACTCCCACGACGAACAAAAAATATATATAAGTGATTGGTGGTGGTGGGGGGGGGCATGCCAAAATACTGTTTGCTTACCTTTGAAAATTACCCAGGGCCGCCTCTGCTTAGCACCAACCCTCAGAGTCGAACACGACTGGACTTAATGCCAGGGGAAAACCTTTACCTTTACCCTTAACCCAGGCATCGAAACCATTTTGGAAAAATCCAGGGTTTTGCTTCATGACCCATGATTTGAACGTCATTTGAGTCATTGAATTTGAAACCATATAGGTTGTCCTTCAGAGTTCCAAACAGGCAAAAGTCTTAAGGGGCTAAATCATAAACATTCTTCAAGCAAGGATGGATTTCCTTAGGTGCACGACCTTCTTCTGCCAGATAGTCAATGACATCTCCTCCTTTTAGCTTCACATTCATGGTTCTAATCAGTCAATCGGAAAAAGAAAAGACCATGTCAGTAGAGAAAGGTTACCTCTATCATACCATGCATAGATTGCCCAGTAGCTGGGAAAGAAAGAATAGTTAGAGCCACAGAGGCATTACTTTTTGACCCAACCGCATATATTTAGGCAGGAAAAATCAGATGCATAAATACAGGAAGGATGGCACCTGGCTTGTCAGCAGTATATGTCAAAAGCACAAAAGGGGGTCTTAGTAGATCACAAGCCAAGCATGACTCATTAGTAGTTAAACAATGGGGTGCAGTGGCAGGAAAACAATCAAATGCATTTGTTGAGCGCATTAATAGTAATCTAGGACCCCATCCCATGAAGAGGTGGAAGTGGGGGGAATAATCTTTGAGCCACTTTGAGTCCCCTTTGGGGAGATAAAGTGGGGTATAAATAAACATAAACATAAACATAAGTTTCAGAATAATAATAATAATAATAATAATAATAATAATAATAATAGTTACAGAAAATGTACACGTCAAACTCCTCTGGGACTTCCAAATTCAGACAGACAGAGTTCTGGAGCACAATACTACTGACTTCACAATCATGTTAAAAAACAAAGTATGGATTGTCGATGTTGCAATCCCAGATGACAGCAGGACTGAAGAAAAACAACTGGAAAAGATGACACGACATGAGGATTTAAAGATCGAACTGTAAAGACTCTGGCACAAGCCAGTCAAGGTGGCCCCAGCGGTGATTGGCACACTGGGTGCAGTGCCTTAAGACCTTGGCCTGCACTTTAAAACAATCGGCGCTGACAAAATTACCATCTGCCAGCTGCAAATGGCCACCCGACTCGGATCTGTAGTGCATTATTTGCCAATACATCACACAGTCCTAGACACTTGGGAAGTGTTAGACGTGTGATCCAATACAACAGCCAGTGTCTGCTGTGGACTCATCTTGTTGTGTTTCAAATAATAATAATAATAATAATAATAATAATAATAATAATAATAATAATAATAAGTATGGATCGTAGATGTTGCAATCCCAGGTGACAGCAGGATTGAAGAGAAACAACTGGAAAAGCTGACATGATATGAGGATTTAAAGATCGAACTGCAAAGACTCTGGCACAAGCCAGTCAAGGTGGTCCCAGTGGTGATCCGGCACACTGGGTGCAGTGCCTAAAAACCTTGGCCTGCACTTAAACACAATCGGTGCTGACAAAATTACAATCTGTCAGCTGCAAAAGGCTACCCTACTGGGATCTGCATGCATTATTCGCTGATACATCACACAGCCCTAGACACTTGAGAAGTGTCCGACAGGTAATCCAACAGCCAGCAGAGTAACTTTGTTTGCTGTGTACTAATCTTGTTGTGATAATAATAATAATAATAATAATAGGGTTGCTGTGAATTTTCCGGGCTGTATGGTCATGTTCCAGAAGCATCCTCTCCTGACGTTTCACCCACATCTATGGCAGGCATCTCAGAGGTTGTGAGGTCTTTTGGAAACTAGACAAGTTTTATATATATATAACTTGTCTAGTTTCCAACAGACCTCGCAACCTCTGAGGATGCCTGCCATAGATGTGGGTGAAATGTCAGGAGAGAATGCTTCTGGAACATTCCATATATATATATATATATATATATATATATATATATATATTGGAATGTCCAGGGTGGGAGAAAGAAATCTTGTCTGCTTGAGGCAAGTGTGAATGTTGCAATTGGCCTCTTTGATTACCTTTGAATGGTCTTGCAGCTTCAAAACATGGCTGCTTCCTGCCCGGGGGACAATTTCAACAGAAGGAGGAAAAAATGAGAATGATCAAAACCTGGCTACCAGTTAAATACTGGTAGTCAAGTTTTGATCATTTTCATTTTCAACTCTAAAATCAGAAGAGTAAATAAAAATCAACACTCAAAAAACAGAGGAATTCCAGACAGAAAACAATCAAGGCCAGCTAACACCTCCCAACAAAGGATTCCCCCAAGCAGGAAGCAGCCAGGCACTAAATACGTTTTTCAGCGGCATTATTATATGTATATGTTATTATTCTTTATATGCTTTAACTGTTTTCTAATTTGATATGTTATATTTATTGTTGTGCGTATGATGAGGCAGTGAAGTTTTGCCATAATTTGTAAGCCACTCTGATGCCCCTTCAGGCTGAGAAAAGCGGGGTATAAATATAGTAAACAAATAAATATATGGCTGACTAACATAGTAAAAAACAAAACAATCCCAAGCCCTATGAGTTAAAGAGCTGGGTAGTTTACCCTGGAGAAGAAGGCCGAGAATACGATCGCCGTCTTCAAATATCCAAAGGGTCTGTGTCTGGCATATGGAAGATGGAGAAATCCTGTTTTATTAATGCTAGTCCAGAAGGAAGGACCCGGAGCATTGGGTTCAAATTACAAGAAGACATCCCTCTCTGTGAGGGATAAGTTTCTAGTAAGATCAGTTAGTTGAAACCACAGATATGACCCAAAGAGTATTTGCTGAGTTTTCCAGTGCACACCATAGTCATCTGGAGGAACTAAGTAATCCTTAGACTATTTCCCCCCAGTGAAACTGTGGATATGAGTTTTGTGGTTATTGGGGGGGGGGGGTACTGTGCTTTTCATTAAACATTCAGAAAAAACTTCCTATAGTAAGCAGTACTTGATAGTGGAATGGACCATCAATTTTCCTCAAAGACCTCCAGTATTTTTTGCTGGTCATGGGACCTCTGCTTGCCAAGATATTCTAGGTCCATCGTTGGTGGAGTTCACAGTGCTCTTAGATTGCAGGTGATCTATACATCCCAGTACCTACAACTCCAAAATGTCCAGGCCAATTTCCCCCCAAACCCACCAGTATTCAAATTTGGGCATATTGGGTATGCATGCCAAGTTTGGTCCAGATCTATCATTGGTGGAGTTCAGAGTGCTCTTATATCGAATGTGAGCTATACATTCCAGTACCTACAACTCCAAAATGGCCAGGCCAATTCCCCTCAAAACCCACCAGTATTCACATTTGGGCATCATGGGTATGCATGCCAAGTTTGGTCCGATCCATTGTTGTTTGCGTTCATAGTGGACTCTGGATGTAGGTGAACTACAACTCCTATAAATCCCTCCAAAGACCTCCAGTATGTTTTGCTGGTCATGGGGGTTCTACTTGCCAAGCTATTCTAGGTCCATCATTGGTGGGATTCGGAGTGCTCTTAGATTGCAGGTGAACTATACATCCCAGTATCTACAACTCCAAAATGTCCAGGCCAATTCCCCTCAAAACCCACCAGTATTCACATTTGGGCATATCGGGTATGCATGCCAAGTTTGGTCCAGATTCATTGTTATTTGCGTTCATAGTGCACTCTGGATGTAGGTGAACTACTACTCCTATAAATCTCTCCAAAGACCTCCAGTATGTTTTGTTGGCCATGGGAGTTCTGGTTGCCAAGTTAGTTCCAGGTCCATCGTTGGTGGAGTTCAGAGTGCTCTTAGATTGCAGGTGAACTATACATCCCAGGACCTACAACTCCTATAAATCATGGTGAATTCTTCCCAAACCTCTCTATTATGTTCAGTTGCTGGTCAATTCCTCTGCCTGCTGTGTACTATAGAAAATAATAGTAAAGGGTTAAGGGAGAGGCAGTGGGTAGAGTCATGCTAATTCCACACCAATGGAGAGATTGAGAAACACTGGGATGTCTGTGGTGGAGGAAACACATAAAATCTAGATTGAAAAAGTCACCGTATGAATGCCTTCCCTTGGGTGGTGGGAAGTATGGTGTTGATGGAGGATACTAGCAGGGCTCTTGGGCATGTTCATGGTGCTCACTATAACCTGCAATGTCATTGGAGGGAGGGCCTTTGGTGTCTCCCAAGTGGTGGGAGATATAGCTGTTTGTGCAGTCAGGAACTTGTCTGTATAAGTGGACACCCCAGCCACATACCCACATATTTTAACTTTTATTATATGTATAAATAGGTGAAAGAGCAACTGTGTGGAGCACCTAATGTTTGACAAATATGTGGGGATTTGTAAAGAGACACCATGATGTAATGGGTTGACTGGAAAGACATGTGTTGGCAGCTGATTGGCTGAGTATGCCAGGAGCCGGAGTTCTGATTGGCTACTGTCTCTGGGGTGCTGCTGAGGCAAACGGTTTTAACTGCCACTTTCACCCTGGAGAGTGAAGAGAGTACTGACAGGAAACAGCCTGGAAGAAAATGGCTACTAACTCTATGAAGCCTGATCATTTCTAAGCCATGAAACATATTTTAAAGACCATTTAAAAGGACTGTTTATTCCCTCTGTTCTCTGTGTGAATTCAGAGAGACTGCTGTATATATTATTGCCCTGTTTGATCTTTTGAACGGAAGTAAAGATATTGTTACTTGTTACACAAGCCCAAGTGATACTTTATTATACTGCAGGGTATATTTTGGTTCATAAACTGTGATAATGTTTCTGTTTATTTACATTTACCAACCCACCGCTGGCCTTTCCCACAATAAGACCACTGCAATTACTTCTTCAATGCGCATCTATGTTGCAGAATTAATGCTGTTTGCCACCACTTCAATTGACTTGACTCAAGGCTATGGAATCTTGGGAGTTGCAGTTCAGTGAGGCATAGAATGCTAAGGATTTTGGAGGTCTACAACTCCCATGATTCCATAGCCTTGAGTAATTCAAATGGTATTGAACCGCATTAATTCTACAGTGTAGGTGCATCCCTAGTGCCTCATGCCCAAGTTCCCCAAAACTTTGAAACTCAACATGAATGTATACCTATCCGGAACATTCAGCTGGCTTTCTTCACATCCTTATCCCTCTATCGATCTCATTTTTCTTGGGCCAAGGAGGCTGCATGAACCATCGCCAACTGCTGCAGCGAGGCCAATGGCTTTATGAAACGGCAACCAAGAGCCAAGATCTCCCAACTGCTCCCTTCCCACCCAACAGCTGTGGTTTGCCCCAAAGCCAGACGCTCATCTCCGAAAATCCGACTCCGATCATCCTCCAGAGCCAGCCATGGTCCCTGTATAACTTCTCTTTCCTCCCTCTCTATATCCCCAAGTTGAGCATCCTTTTTATAGCCCAGTTGCTACGGGAACAGTGCGGTTGCTATGTGCGGAGGAGCACACGGCAACACCGTCAAGAGCAGCCCATGTTTGGAGGAGGCAGGTGTGGATGGCTCCGCTTGCACAGACGTCGCCTTCCGAATCCAGCCCTTCTCAATGCTAACTTTATAGACTGGGAGTGGGTGCATACATACATACACGCACCAAGAAACGCTTAGGCTCTCATTGCCTCTCGAGATCCAATTTAATCTTCATTGCATTTATCAAAAAACGAGTCGGTCTTAATTGCCCCATTAGAAACTATTGCTGCAGACAGCTGCAGTACGCATGTGCGTCTACACTGTAGAATTAATGCATTTAGACACCACTTAAACTGCCATAGCTGAGTGCGATGGAATTCTGTGAGTTATACTTCTGTAAAGTTTATATCCTTTTCTATCAGAGAGCTCAGATCTCTGGATTTCATAGGGTGGTGGTGACAGTGGCGGAATAATAATAACTATCATTATTATTAGAAACATAAGATGAGTCCACAAGAGACACTCTGCTGGCTGTTGTATTGGATCACAAATTGGACACTTCCCAAATGTCTCAGACTGTGTGATGTATTGGTGAATAATGCATGCAGATCCCAGTAAGGTGCCCTTTTGCAGCTGTCAGATGGTAATTTTGTCAGTGCCAATTGCGTTTAAGTGCGGGCCAAGGTCTTTAGGCACTGCACCCAGTGTGCCGATCACCACTGCGACCACCTTGATTGGCTTGTCCCAGAGTTTTTGCAGTTTTGCAATCTTTAAATCCTCATATTGTGTCAGCTTTTCCAGTTGTTTCTCTTCAATCCTGCTGTCACCTGGGATTGCAACATCGACAATCCATACTTTGTTTTTTAACACGTTCGTGAGGTCAGGAGTATTCTGCTCCAAAACTCTGTCTGTCTGAATTCGGAAGTCCCAGAGGAGTTTGACGTGTTCATTTTCTATAACTTTTTCCGGCTTGTCATCCCACCAATTCTTTCTCACAGGCAGATATATTTGTGGCACTGGTTCCAATGAATCATCTGAGCAATGGTGTTGTACCTCTGCTTGTAGTCTGTCTGCGCGATCTTCTTGCAGCAGCTGAGGATGTGATCTATTGTTTTATCTGCTTCCTTGCAGAGTCTACATTTGGGATCTGTCGTCGACTTTTCAATTCTGGCCTTGATGGCATTTCTTCTAATGGCCTCTTCTTCTTCTTCTTCTTCTTCTTCTTCTTCTTCTTCTTCTTCTTCTTCTTCTTCTTCTTCTTCTTCTCTTCCTTCTCTCTTTCTTTTTCCTTCCTTTGTTCCTTCCTTTTTTCCCTTTTTTCTTTCCTTCCTTCCTTCCTTCCTTCCTTCCTTCCTTCCTTTCTTCCTTCCTTCCTTTTTTTCTTTTTTTCCTTCCTTCCTTCCTTCCTTCCTTCTTCTCCTTCCTTCCTTCCTTCCTTCCTTCCTTCCCTTCCTTCCTTCTTCCTTCCTCTCTTTTCCTTCCCTTCCTCCTTTCTCCTTCCTTCCTCTCTCCTATGTCTTGGATTGCAACTCCCAGAAGTCCTCCTGATCGATCTATCTTACCTACCTACCTATCTTTCTATCTTTATCTTATCTGGAGGATTGCTGGGAGTTGCAGTCCAGGAATAGGAAATTGGAAATATGCAGGGATTGGGATGCTCTCAAAGAAATCCAAATATAAGAAAGCTTGCATCTTGGAAGCAGTGCATTTGGATCATTCTCCTCTCCTAAAGGGCCTGGTCTAGAGGATGCTGGGAACTGTAGTCTGGAAGAGAATGTGGATATGCTATTGTGTGTTTTGTTTGCCAGGCGGAGTCATTTTTGCGCATGCATTGTAGTGTCTTTTTGCTTTTTTGGCTTTTTAATTCCCTTCTGCTGTGTTTTTCAGTATTTTTATGAGTGATGGTTACTTGTTGGCCTGATAGATGTATTGTGTCCAAATTTAATCTCAATTCATCCACTGGTTTTTGAGTTATGTTAATTCCACAAACAAACATTTTTATTTATATAGATTACCCACTTTTATCTCAGGAGCCAAGATCTGTTATGGCAAGGTCTCAAAATTCTATTATTCTGGACAGAACGTGGTCTCCAAATGCATTTAAAATTGTACTTTTGTCTATCTTTTTAAGGCATGGAGAAGGATAAATCTATCCTTTTGTCCAAAGTTGACTTCAGCTGACCTGTTGAATCTATCTTTCCTATCTGACCCTGCTTTTCCGCTCATGCTTAACAGGGGGACAACAATATATTTCCGCAAGCTAGCAGTTAATGAGGGAAATAAATCAGTTTATGGGTTGGTATGTATCTACTCTTCCTGAAAGTGAGTAATTGAAAAGGGAAAGTCAGACTTGGAAGACTCTATTGAACAGAAATAGATACTGAGCCAATCTTGAAGCTCTAGGGTATTGTGGCTCCAGGCAATGCCATTTTAAGGTTGGCATAACAATGCGTGGAAGTCAGAATTATCTTCAGCTGTATATAGCCAGTATAAGTCAGCCTGGTGTATTTACTTCAGTATTGGGTTAGGATTATGAGAGACCAAGGTTTGAATCACCAAATGACAAAGTTTTAGTTTGGAGCTAGGACTATGAGAGACCAAGGTCTGGAACACCAAACATCAACATTTGAGATTGGAGCTAGGATTATGAGAGATCAAGGTCTGTATCACCAAACATCAGTGTTTGAGATGGGAGTTAGGGCTATGAGAGACCAAGGTCTGGATCACTGAACATCAGTGTTTGAGATGGGAGCTAGAACTATGAGAGATGAAGGTCTGGATCACCAAATGTCAACATTTGAGATTGGAACTAAGACTATGAGAGACCAATGTCTGGATCACCAAACATCAAAGTTGACTTGAAGGCACAAACAACAAATACTGTCTGAAATTTATGACTGGGGAGAGAGATACGCAGACACATCTCGTTTTCACATGCCTTTTCCTATTACCCATATCTTGGGAAATCAGACTTGGCCACGGTGGTCCATGCTGTCATCACATCTACAATAGACTACTGCAACATGCTCTATGTAGGGTTGCCTTTGAAGACTATTCAGAAGCTAGTTCAATGCTCAGAAGCCAGGCTGCTCAATTCAAAGTGCTGGTCTTGACCTCTAAAACCATAAACGGCTCTGGCTCAGCTTTCCTGTCCGAACATCTCTCCCTCTATGAACCCCCAAGGACCTTAAGATCATCTGGAGAGATCCTGCTCTTGATCCTGCCACCATCACAATCACATTTGGTGGGAATGAGAGACAGGGCCTTCTTGGTGGTGGTCTCTCTGCTGTGGAATGGCCTCCCTAACGAGATTAGATCTGCCCCCTCCCTCATGACCTTCCAAAAAAAGCTCAAACCCTGGTTATAGGATCAAGCATTTGCAGGATAGATGGCTTTAACACAGGATAGATGGTTTTTAGTTGACGCAATGGATTGAAGATGGTTTTAATAGACCATTTGAACTGACGACTATGGATTGATTTGGAGGAGGACATGAAATGGCATATTGTTTCAATATATTTATAACTGTTTTTAATGTAGGTTAAGTGTATTTTATGTTGTATATTGTTTGGCACCAAATGGGGCCTGCTGGTAGCCATCCTGAGTCCCTCTTCGGAGGCGAGAAGGACGGGATAGAAATGCTCTTAATCTATATAAATAAAAATGTAATGTTCGTTTGTGGGATTAACAGAACTCAAAAACCACTGGACGAATTGACACCAAATTTGGACACAAGACACCTAACAACCCAATGTATGTCCTTCACTCAAAAAATTGATTTTGTCATTTGGGAGTTGTAGTTGCTGGGATTTATAGTTCACCTACAATCAAAGAGCATACTGAACCCCACCAACGATGGAATTGAACCAAACTTGGCACACAGTTCTTCCATAACCAACAGAAAATACTGAAAATACTGAAGGGTTTGGTGGGCAGTGTCCTTTGGTTTTAGAGTTGTAGTTCACCTACATCCAGAGAGCACTGTGGACTCAAACAATGATGGATCAGGACCAAACTCGATATGCCCAAATGTGAACACTGGTGGAGTTTGGGCAAAATAGAATCTCGACATTCGGGAGTTGCAGTTACTGGGATTTCTAGTTCACCTACAATCACAGAGCATTCTGAACCCCACCAACGATAGAATTGGGCCAAATCTCCCACACCGAACCCCCATGTGGGCCACAGCAACACGTGGCAGGGGACGGCTAGTAAAACAAATAAATAATAAACTGCATTCCTTCTTGACCTACAATGTCATTTCGTTTCCTAAGGAATCCATGAAACATACATTTCCTACCGTTCATACAATTTTATCACAATGCCATCATGCCAAATCCTGTATAATAACAACCAACCATTAGTAAATCAAATCCCTATTTATATCTTTGGAAATAGAGATGAGATGGGGGCACATAGGACCCTAAGAAACCTGTTAGACCATAGCTTCCATTGTCCCCTGTCACTAGATAACATTACTTAGTTCTGGAAATAAATATGTACCCATCTTTGTCTGGCAAACGTTCAAATATTCCTTTTTCGAGACCGTGGGGGAAGTCTTTGACCTAGATGGGTAGCTATTATGAAGACTTCAAAAAGTAACCATCGCAAAGGCATTGAAAGCACAGATCTTTTAACTTTTTCTCTCTCTCTTAAACAAACTCCAAAACTAGGTCTTTGAATAAAGATGACAAACCCGCCCCTTTTCAAAAAGCTCTCTCCTATTCTCCGTTACCCTCTGAAATGGCACTCCTGGAGTTGGATTTCGAAATCAAATAGATATAACTGGAAAGAGCTTTAAAAGATAACTAAAGGTTTTTCATAATTAGGGAACCACAGTGAAGTATTCTCAGATGGAGAGAGCAGCATGGAGAAGGGAAGTTGACATAAAAGATTCCTTTCTTCCGTCTTTTCCTCCTTTTCTTTCTTGTTTCCTTCTTTCTTTCCTTCTCTCCTTTCAGAGTCTTTCCCTTCTTTCTTTTCTCTCCTTCTCTTTCTCAAATTCATTCACTCATTATTTCTTTCCTCTCTCTTTTGTTTCGATCCTTCCCCTCTTTCACTTTCTCTCCATCTCTTTCTCTCGCTGAGTCATTAATTCTCTCTTTCTCTTTTGTTTTGATCCTTCTCTTCTCTCTCAGTCTCCATCTTTTTCTCTTCAATTCAATGATTCTTTCTCTTTTGTTTTGATCCTTCTCTTGTCTCTCATTGTCCATCTCTTTTTCTCTTCAATTCAATGATTCTCTCTTTCTCTTTTGTTTTGATCCTTCTCGTCTCTCTCACTTTCACTCCATCTATTTCTCTCTCCAATTCATTGTTTCCCTCTTTCTGTTTTGATCCTTCTCTCTCATGTTCTCGCTCTCACTTTCTTTCTCTAATTTATTAATTCTCTCTCTTTTGTTTTGATCCTTCTCTTCTCTCTCTCATTCTTGCCATCTCTTTCTCTCTCCTATTCATTATTCCTTCTTTCTCTTTTGTTTTGGTCCTTCTCCTCTCTCTCACTTTCACTCCATCACTTTTTCTCTCTGAGTTATTAATTCTCTCTCTTTTGTTTTGATCCTTCTCCTCTCTCATTCTCCATCGCTTTCTTTCTTCAATTAATTGATACACTTTCTCTTTTTAGATCCTTCTCTTCTCTCTCGTTCTTGCCATCTCTATCTTTCTCTGATTCATTGATTCCCTATCCCTTTTGTTTTGATCCTTCTCATCTCTTTCACTTTTTCTCCATCTCTTCCTCCAATTCAGCAATTCTCTTTCTCTTTCGTTTTGATACTTCTCATTCACTCACCATCTCTTTCTCTCTCTCCAATTCAGTAGTTCTCTCTTTCTCTTTTGTTTTGATCCTTCTCTTCTCTCTCTCATTCTCGCCATCTCTTTCTTTCTCCGATTCATTAATTCTCCCTTTTTCTTTTGTTTTGAGCCTCCCCCCTCTTTCACTTTCTCTCCATCTTTTTCTTTCTTCAATTCATTTTCTATTTCTCTTTTGTTTTGATCCTTCCTTCTCTCTTGTTCTCTATTTCTCTCTCCAATTCATTGATTCTCTCTCTTTTGTTTTGATCCTTCTCTCTCTCGCTCTTGCTATCTCTTTCTCTCTCTGATTCATTAATTCTTTTTCATTTTGATCCTTCTCCTCTCTTTCACTTTCTCTCCATCTCTTTCTCTCTCTGATTCATTAATTCTCTTTTTCTTTCATTTTGATCCTTCTCCTCTCTTTCGCTTTCTCTCCATCTCTTTCTCTTTCCAGTTCATTAATTCTCTCTTTCTCTTTTGTTTTAATTCTTCTCTTCTCTCTCATTCTTCATCTCTTTCTCTCTCTGAGCCATTAATGCTCTCTTTCACTTTTGTTTTGATCCTTCTCTCTCGTTCTCCATCTATTTCTCTCTCCAATTCATTGATTTTCTCTCTTTTGTTTTGGTCCTTCTCTTCTCTCTCTTGTTCTCTCCATCTCTTTCCCTTTTGCATCTCCTCCATTCCTCTTAACAAAAACAACAACAACCCCCTTCTTGCTAATAAATCAGGCCAATTATTCATTATTTCTGGCTGAGTCCAAAACCGGCAGATCTTGAAGAAGATGGCTTAGTTGGGAGCCAAGGTCGGTTTGGGAGAGATGGCTGGATTCAGTGACTTGGAGGCTGGCCTTGGCCCTTGAAGCAGTGGGTTCACATGAGCCATGGCTTGACTCAAGAGGACGTCCTCTCTCTTGGCCTCAAAATGCTTCCCCTGAGTTTTAATTAGGAATATGACTCTTGGAACAGAGTTACCTTCCATTGCATGGAAATACGGCCATGTAGGGAATGCATCAATCGAGTGCTATGGCTGCCAATTCATATGGCCAATGCTTGGCAACTCTTTTGTCTAGACATATCCTGATAAAGGCAAACAGGCCCACCTCAAGATATTTTGCTGCCTGAGGTGGACCCCAAATGGCTTCCATGGCCACCCAAGGCACACAATGGGCAAAACCATGGCCCATGAGGTATAAACTGCACCGATGCCACTCTTCCTTCTCTGATGGTAAAATAACATAATAGCATAACTAAATAGCTGACAACTTTAGCCCAAAATCTGCTTAGCACTATATACCTCACTTTGCCTAGTGGTTGGGCTGTCTCTAAAGGGAGGCTCTGTGGGCTGGCTCATTCCAGCATACCAGTCACATTGAACATGTTCTTGAATTGTCAGATTTTAACAGAAATCAAGATTCAAGTAATTGTTTTTGGGCATCAGGCAGGGCTTACCCATAGGCATAGACCGAATGTCACTGCTGTAAACAGAAGATCAAGAGGACTAGGAGCTTGTGGATAGTCAAAACTAAGTGGGAAGAGTCAATAAGATCCAAGAGAGCGGAGATTAAACAATGACCTATTATTATTATTATTATTATTATTATTATTAGCACAAGATGAATCCACAGTAAACAAGATCACTCTGCTGGCTGCTGTATTGGATCATACGTCAGACACTTCCCAAGTGTCTAGGATTGTGTGATGTATCGGCGAATAATGCGTACAGATCCCAGTAGGGTGGCCTTTTGAAGCTGACAGGTGGTAATCTTGTCAGCGCCTATTGTGTTTAAGTGCAGGCCAAGGTCTTTTGGCACTGAACCAGTGTGCCCATCACCACTGGGACCACCTTTTCTGGTTTGTGCCAGAGTCTTTGCAGTTCAATCTTTAAATCCTCATATCGTGCCGGCTTTTCCAGTTGTTTCTCTTCAGTCCTGCTGTCACCTGGGATTGCACACTCTTGTTTTTTAACATGATTATGAGGTCAGGAGTATTGTGCTCCAAAGCTCTGTCTGTCTGAATTTGGAAGTCCCAGAGTAGTTTGACATGTTCATTTTTTGTAACTTTTTCAGGCTTGTGATCCCATCAGTTCTTTGTTGCAGGCAGATGGTATTTGTGGCACAAGTTCCAATGAATAATCTGAGCAACGGTGTTATGCCTCTGCTTATAGTCTGTTTGCATGATATTATTATTATTATTATTATTATTATTATTATTTGAAACACCACAAGATGAGTCCACAGCAGACACTCCGCTGGCTGTAGTATTGGATCACACATCGGACACTTCCAAGTGTCTAGGACTGTGTGATGTATCGGCGAATAATGTGTGCAGATCCCAGTAAGGTGGCCTTTTGCAGCTGGCAGGTGATAATTTTGTCAGCAACAAAGTGTGTTTAAGTGCAGGCCAAGGTCTTTAGGCACTGCACCCAATGTGCCGATCACCACTGGGACCACCTTGACTGGCCTGTTGTTGTTGTTGTTGTTATTATTATTATTATTATTATCATTATTATGTGTCAAAAGCATTGCATAAATAAGTATAAAACTGATAAAATATAGGAAGCACAAGCGGCTAAATAATTTTAGACCAAAAACAGGCAACAGCAACTGCATTGCCTGTAGCTTCCTCTGTACATGAGGCAGGGCTTTGTGGGCAAGCACACAGATGCGGAGTTGTTTGTTCTGCTCCACAGTCACACAAGGTGAAGGATTCTTTAGGTAGTGCGGTTTTGCCAGGTTGTCTTTTGATCTGCCCACTCCACTTCCGAGTCTGTTCAGGGATTTTCAAGTTGCCCATTCTTGGTTTGCTGCTGGAGGCAGACCCTCATGGGGGGCCATCCAGTTGGGATTTCCTGTTTAGCTGCCCAGAGGGATGCTCTTGCTGTTGCTGGAGGAACATTAAGAGGAGTGGTGGTTCTCATGAAGGGAAGACCTTTGTGGGGGGGGGGGGGGCATCCAGGGATTTCCTGGTTTAGCTGCCCAGAGGGATGCTCTTGCTGTTGCTGGAGGAACATTAAGAGGAGTGGTGGTTCTCATGAAGGGAAGACCCTTGTGGGGGGGGGGGGGCATCCAGTAGGGATTTTCTGGTTTAGGTGCCCAGAGGGATACTCTTGCTGTTTCTGGAGGAACATTAAGAGGAGTGGTGGTTCTCATGAAGATTTCCCTTGGGGGGGGGGGGGGCATCCAGTAGGGATTTTCTGGTTTAGGTGCCCAGAGGGATACTCTTGCTGTTTCTGGAGGAACATTAAGAGGAGTGGTGGTTCTCATGAAGATTTTCCTTGATTTGAGCCTTCTGGGAGGAGGCTGATAGCCATGCAGTGGGTGGCTTTCACAGTGTTCAACCTTGTTCACACACTGCTCCAATCCTAAATATCTTGGTGTCACCTTAGACCAATGTTTCTCAACCTAGGGGTTGGGACTCCTGGAGGAGTCATGAGGGAGTGTCAGAGGGGTCACCAAAGACCACCAGAAAACACAGTATTTTCCATTGGCTATGGAAGTTCTATGTGGGAAGTTTGGCGCAATTCAATCGTTGGTAGGGTTTTTGATTGTAGGTGAACTATAAATCCCAGCAACTACAACTCCCAAATATCAAGGTCTGTTTTCCCCAAACTCCACCAGTGTTTACATTTGGGCATATTGAGAATTCGTGCCAAGTTTGGTCCAGATCCATCATTGTTTGAGTCCACAGTGCTCTCTGGATGTAGGTGAACTACAATTCCCAAAACTCAAGGTCAGTGCCCATCAAACCCTTCCAGTATTTTCTATTGGTCATGGGAGTTCTGTGTGCCAAGTTTGATTCAATTCCATCGTTGGTGGAGTTCAGAATGCTCTTTGATTGTAGGTGAACTATAAATCCCAGCAACTACAACTCCCAAATGACAAAATCAATACCCTCCCCAATCCCACCAGTATTCAAATTTGAGTGTATTGGGTATTTGTGCCAAATTTTGTCCAGTGTATGAAAATACATCCTGCATATCAGATATTTACATTACTATTAATAACAGCAGCAAAATGACAGTTATGAAGTAGCAATGAAACTAATTTTATGGTTGGGAGTCACCACAACATGAGGAAGCGTATTAATGGGTCGTGGCCTTAGGAAGGTTGAGAACCACTGCCTTAGACCAAAAACTAACATTTAGGAAACACTGTATGAACACCAAGCACAAAGTAGCTGCATGCAATAACATCCTGCGGAAACTTACTGGCAGTGCATGGGGTGCAGACCCAAAATTAATGAGAACATCAGCCTTGGTCTTGTCTTACTCAACTACTGAGTATGCCTGACCTGTTTGGCACAAGTCTGCCCACGCAAAGCAGGTGAATATAGCACTGAATGAAACATGCAGAATAATCACAGGATGGCTTAAACCCACACCTTTTGATAGAATCTGTAAGTCAGCTGGCAGTGCAATGGGAAGTTGCTGCTAACTGCGAGAGAACCTGAGAATTAGAGACAAATTGGAGATACTGTGGAGGAAGCTCAGAGGCTGATAGAGAGGTCGAAAAGTGGAATTTTCTATTTGAAGTCTTGCTCAAAAGCAGTATACGCAGGGAGCATAGAGGTCTTCAACTTGCCATAGTCTTTAGTGAAAAAAAATTATATTCAGCAAAGGACAAGAGGGATCCTCTCACTTCTGCAGGAGTCTAACGTGTACCATGCAGCTGTGGACAGGTCTACATAGGGACCACCAAACGCAGCAGCATTGCCCAAACACGAATCAAGGAACATGAGAGGCACTGCAGACTAACTCAACCAGAGAAATCAGCCATAGCAGAGCACCTGGTGAACCAACCTGGACACAGCATATTATTTGAGAACACAGAAATGCTGGACCACTCTCACAACCACCATGCGAGACTACACAGAGAAGCCATTGAAATACACAAGCAAGTGGACAATTTCAACAGAAAGGAGGAAACCATGAAAATGAACAAAATCTGGCTACCAGTATTAAAAAACTCTAAAATTGCAACAGCGCAACAACAGAGAGGAAACAAACAAGGACATCTAATCACCTCTCAACAAAAGTTTGCTCCAGGCACAGTCAGGCCATTGTCTGCTAATCAAAGTGGTCAGTTGAAACATTCACACCTAGCTCCAGCAAACAAGTCCTTTGTCTCACCCAGGTTATTCCACAGATATATAAACCCCTTTTCCTAGTTCCAACAGACCTCACTACATCTGAGGATGCTTGCCATAGATGCAGGCGAAACGTCAGGAGAGAATGCCTCTAGACCATGGCCATATAGCCCGAAAAAAACCTACAACAACCCAGTAATTCCGGCCATGAAAGCCGTCGATAATACATTAAAATATTATTTTTCTATTTAAATTATAGCCATTCTTTCTGACGGCAATTTGTCCAATGGTTTTTGAGTTATGTTAATCCCACAAACGAACATTACATTTTTATTTGTATAGATGACAGAGAGTATTGAAAAGAGCTCTCCAAGGTTCTGAATATTCTTGCTGCTCTAGACTTCTAAGACTTTGTAGGAACTGTCCAAGGTGATGAACAGTTAGTCCTCTCCGATTATTCTTTCTTTCTGTATAAAGGCTCTTTAGAAAGTTCTGACCCTTAGACTGCAATAAGTTTAGCACCCTTGGAGACCTCCTTTCAAGTCTGGAATAAAAGTCACTGACCACAAGAAGCCGAAAGAATGATTCTGTTGAGGATCTTACTTGAGAGAAGGACATTAAAGAGTCTTTTCCTACTATGTTGGCATCATACTGTCCTATAGCCAAGAGGCACAATGAATGGTTCTAACCCTCTAACCCTCACGATCAAGGCTGGAGTGATCAATGGTGGCAGACGTTGGAGGTCAAGATCTATGAGGGCTTACCAGTCAGGAAGTGTCAAAAGAAGGCACCAAAGCAACTCATGCATCAGTTGCCAGTTCTTATTGTATATGTTTGGATTCTCTGCCATGGTCGATTTCGCCTCTTAGAGTCAAGTCACTCCTGACATGGAAATAAATTAATGGGAGGTATTCCAACTTGAATGGGGCAATGTCCTCATTTTGAGCCCCTATGAGAATAATAAGTCAGTCTCTGTTTTTCTTGGCACCTGTCTATTCCAATGAAGGACAAAAAACAAATCCAAAATGGTTGATAGGTAGAGCCCGACAGGATTTGCCATAGATGGCAACATTTTTCTGGCTCTCTGCGGTTTCAAAGCAGCAATAACAAAATGTTCTCCTAGCCTGCCTGCCTACCCACCAAATAATATTGGCTGTGGAAATGCAGACAACTCGAAGAAATGGGCTCCAGTGGAATAAGGACTGTAAGCAGAGTTCCATTCTGGTACTGAAAAGACATTCATTTTTTCATTACAAGATACTCCCTTTTGCACATGACCCTTTTGATTATGGTAGTAAGCAAAGCATTTCTGGAAAGCTTGAACAATACTTGCACCGTGACTGTTTTGATTGACCAGGACAAGAATTTGGGATCCAAATCTTATTGGTGCATCATGAGAAAGTTGTTCGTTTTCAGGCTCTGTAACGGTGGTGAGAGGAGACAGACAACATTTTCCCATTCAGAGCATCATATTTCATCAGTTATTTCATAACTGTCAATTTGTTATTGTTATGAATCATAATGTAAATATCTGATATGGAGGATATGTATTTTCATTCACTGGACCAAATTTGACACAAATTCCCAATTTGCCGACATTTGAATACTGGTGAGGCTGCAGAGGGTATTGATTTTGTCATTTGGGAGTTGTAGTTGCTGGGATTTATAGTTCACATACAATCTAAGAGCATTCTGAACTCCACCAATGATGGAATTTAGGATGGAGTTTAGGAGTTGTAGTTCGCCTGTATCCAGAGAGCACTGCAGTTTGGATCTAGACCAAACTTGACACAAATACTCAATATGCCCACATGTGAACACTGGTGGAGTTTGTGGAAAACAGTCCTTCACATTTGGGAGTTGTAGTTGCTCGGATTTATAGTTCACCTACAATCAAAGAGCATTTTGAACTCCACCAACGATGGAATTGAATCAAACTTGGCACATAGAACTCCCATGACCAACAAAAAATACTGGGAGGGTTTGGTAGGCATTGACCGTGAGTTTAGGAGTTGTAGTTCACCTATATCCAGAGAGCACTGCGGTTTGGATCTGGAACTTGGCACAAATACTCAATATGCCCAGATGTGAACACTGGTGAAGTTTGGGGAAAATAGACCTTGACATTTGGGAGTTGTAGTTGCTGGGATTTATAGTTCACCTACAATCAAAGAGCATTCTGAACTCCACCAATGATGGAATTGAACCAAGCTTGGCACAAAGAACCCCCATGACCAACAGAAAACACTGTGTGTTCTGTGGGTCTTTGGACACCCCTCTGACACCCCCTCACCAGACCCCCCAGGGGGTCCTGACCCCCAGGTTGAGAAATGCTCATGTAAAACCAGATAATACAGTTTAGCTGCATTTTAAACTGGGTCTAAGTTAAAGGTTTTCCCCTGACATTAAGTCCAGTCTTGTCTGACTCTGGGGGTTGGTGCTCATCTCAATTTTTAAGCCGAAGAGCTGGCGTTGTCCATAGACACCTCCAAAGTCATGTGGCCAGCATGACTGCATGGCAGCACTGTTACCTTCCTGCTGGAGCGGTACCTATTGATCTTCTCACATGGGTCTACCCCAGCCATATAATTATTTGGCAGTGTAGCTCCAGTCCAAATCCCAAATGGGGACAAAAACTCCCATTATACTGACTCTGTGAAAGACATTCCCACTAGCCGAGAGACTCTCCTGTTTTTGAATCCAGATTACTCTTCTGTGCTCTCCTTTGTCAGTTTTGGTTCCTCTGCTTTGGGCTGATACAAATAGGTTGCTCATCAACCACCCAGATTTCCTTTTCTTCAAGCCAATCACAACTCAGACTAAGATGAATTCGGGGTCTGGTTCCAAAGGCTAAATGCGTATGGCTTCAGGAGTTGCAGAAGATGTCCAGGACTCTGGTTATTTGCTTGTCACGATGAGAAGAAAGTGACAAATCCTCTCTCCCCACATCATCGGGGAGACTCAGGGGAGCATTTCCATGAATGGAAACTCTGACGGTGGCGGCAGCAGCAGCAGCAGCATCATCGTCCCGGCAGCTTCCTAATTGCTCTACTGGTGCCACTCTCTAAGCAGCTTAGCTAACATTCAGGCTATTAAAGGGGATGACAATCTCCGCAAGGTTCATTGCCCCTCCCCACCAGGCCAGCCTGTTCCCCAGACTGTCATCCTGCCTTGAGTCCAGGCTCCTGCTTTAATAATCCCATCTTGTCTGATGGCCAAAGCACATGGCGCATTTGTATCTGCGGGCAAATGTATGTACTGTGGACGTATATGTGTGCATACACATTCATCTCCATAAGGCTGTGGTTCTCAACTTTCCTAATGCCGCGACCCCTTAATACAGTTCCTCAAAACCCAAAAACAGGGGAATTCCAGACAAGAAACAATCATCTCCCAACAAAGGATTCCCCCAGGCAGGAAGCAGCCAAGCCTTGAAGCTGCAAGGCTATTCAATGCTAATCAAGGTGATCAATTGCAGCATTCACACTTGCCTCAAACAGACAGGAGTTCTTTCTCCCACCCTGGACATTCCACAGATATAAAAACCCCATTTGCATAGTTTCCTTACAACTTCTGAGGATGCCTGCCATAGATGTGGGGGAAACGTCAGGAGAGAATGCTTCTGGAACATGCCCACACAGCCCAGAAAACTCACAGCAACACAGAGGATTGATTGGGATTTGTTGTGTTGTTCATTCGTTCAGTCGTCTCCAACTCTTCGTGACCTCACGGACCAGTCCACGCCAGAGCTCCCTGTCGGCCGTCACCACCCGCAGCTCCTTCAAGGTCAGTCCAGTCACTTCAAGGATGCCACTGGATTGAGTTTGTCCCTGCCAAATAAGGAACCCCCAATGGCACAGTGTGTTAAAGCACTGAGCTGCTGATCTTGTTGACTGAAAGGACACAGGTTCGAATCTGGGAAGCAGTGTGAGTTCCCGCTGTCAGCCCCAGCTTCTGCCAACCTAGCAGTTTGAAAACATGCAAATGTGAGTAGATCAATAGGTACTACTCCAGCGGGTAGATAACGGTGCTCCATGCAGTCATGTCGCCACATGATCTGGGAGGTGTCTACGGACAACGCCCGCTCTTCGGTTTAGAAATGGAGATGAGCACCATCCCCCAGAGTCGGACACAACTTGCCTTAATATCAGGGGGAAAACCTTTACTGGGTTGTTGTAGGTTTTTTTGGACTATATGGCCATGTTCTAGAGGCATTCTCTCCTGACATTTTGCCTGCATCTATGGCAAGCATCCTCAGAGGTAGTGAGGTCTTCCTAGTTCCAACAGACCTCACTACCTCCGAGGATGCTTGCCATAGATGCAGGCAAAATGTCAAGAGAATACCTCTAGAACATGGCCATATAGCCCGAAAAAACCTACACCAACCCAGTGATTCCGGCCATGAAAGCCTTCGACAAAAATCTTTACCTTTACCTACCTGCCAAACAAGGGCAGTTGAAGGGCCTGTGAGTCACCCCCACAAAGGGATTCTCTGGGACCCATTTTCTTCCTTTAGTACTGGGAAAAACACCCTGCTAAGCGTATTGCAGAAGGCTATCCAGCAGTGTCTTTCCTCCTCCTTCTCCTCCCTCATCATAGTGAAGATAATTAAGTGATCCACTTGCCCTCCATCTCAGCATATTAAGAAACTTAAAAACTCATCACTTGACCCTGAAGTGGAGCTCTCCCTCGGACATCCTCCTTCTCTCCACTCTGGAGAAATTTATGGAGCCAATTAGAAGTGAGCCTGCCTGATAAACTCAGGCCACTCTGCCCAGCATGAGCCAGAAAGCGCAACTTCTTATGGGTTGGGATGGAATTACACACGTTCCCTTGGCTTCTGTTCTGTACCGTCACATATAAAAATAGGAATTGATTTTGCTTTTTTTTCCACTCAGGAGTGGGTTGAATGGAACAAGGCTGTTATCGGTAAAGTCCATCTGTTCTGTTGGAGGGCCCCATATGAGCGAGAGGCAGTGGGGGAGGCAGGCTGCGGGATGTTTCAAGATGGCAGAGAAACCCACAGGAGGGAAGAGAAGTTTGCTTGGCACTCAAGCTCTGAGGGTTTTTGAACTCTGTTCTCTGATATTCCACAGGCGCCGGGTTGCCAAGAAACCTCCCAAAAGACCACAACCAGGCCTGCTGTTGGTTCTTGTCCAGCAGCACGATAGGAAAAAAACAGATGGAAAATATTGCAGCCCCCAACTATTCCTGTGGCTCACACTTTGCTTGCCACGTCCTTGTTCGTGTTCTGCTTGCAGGGAGACTGTGGTTTTTGGTGGATGACCACTATGTTGCGGTTTATCAGTCTATGCGGAAGCTACTCAGCAGTCTTTCCAGCCCCAGCCCTCTGTTGAATCACGCAGAGTCAGAGTAAAAGGAAAAACAAAATTTACTCTTGAGTGTTGTTGTTGTTCATTCGTTCAGTCCCCTCCGACTCTTCGTGACCTCACGGACCAGCCCACGGCAGAGCTCCCTGTCGGCCGTCACCACCCCCAGCTCCTTCAAGGTCAGTCCAGTCACTTCAAGGATGCCATCCATCCATCTTGCCCTTGGTCAGCCCCTCTTCCTTTTACCTTCTACTTTCCCCAGAATAATTGTCTTCTCTAGGCTTTGCTGTCTCCTCATGATGTGGCCAAAGTACTTCAACTTTGTCTCTAGTATCCTTCCCTCCAGTGAGCAGTCGGGCTTTATTTCCTGGAGGATGGACTGGTTGGATCTTCTCGCAGTCCAAGGCACTCTCAGCACTTTCCTCCAACACCACAGCTCAAAAGCATCGATCTTCCTTCGCTCAGCCTTCCTTTTGATCCAGCTCTCACATCCGTAGGTGACTACAGGGAATACCATGGCTTTGACTAGGCGGATCTTTGTTGCCAGTGTGATGTCTCTGCTCTTTACTATTTTATCGAGATTGGACATTGCTCTCCTCCCAAGAAGTAAGCGTCTTCTGATTTCCTGGCCACAGTCTGCATCTGCAGTAATCTTTGCACCTAGAAATACAAAGTCTGTCACGGCCTCCACATTTTCTCCCTCTATTTTCCAGTTGTCAATCATTCTTGTTGCCATAAACTTGGTTTTTTTGATGTTTAGCTGCAACCCAGCTTTTGCGCTTTCTTCTTTCACCTTGATTAGAAGGCTCCTCAGCTCCTCCTCGCTTTCGGCCATCAGAGTGGTGTCATCTGCATATCTAAGGTTGTTAATGTTTCTTCCAGCAATTTTCACCCCAGCCTTGCATTCATCAAGCCCCGCACATCACATGATGTGTTCTGCATACAAGTTGAATAGGTTGGGTGAGAGGATACAATCCTGCCGTACGCCTTTCCCAATCTTGAACCAGTCTGTTGTTCCGTGGTCAGTTCTGACTGTTGCGACTTGGTCCTTGTACAGATTCCTCAGAAGAGAGGGAAGGGGGCTTGGTATGCCCATCCCACCAAGAACTTGCCACAATTTATTACTCTTGAGTAGTCAGAGATAAATATGCAGCTTTACAAAATAGCCAGCCTTGAAAATAAACTCAGTCCTTTGCAGCAAAATAACTCACACAAAGTCCAATGCCTTAAAACCATGCATTCTCTGCTTCTTCAATGGTGCAAGGAGTCTTGAAGTAAATGGTTCAGAACGTCAGCAAGTCCTAAGTCCATAGAAGTCCCATCCGGTCTCTTCTCAATCATTTGATCACCTGAATACATCAAGGAAACACTCCTCATGATATACTCCATGCAGGGAGTGGCTCAAGCTTAATTGCTTAATTGTCTAGGTGTTCTTCCTCAACACACACCCACACAAGAGATGATCCTTGCAAAGACTTAGCATACATATGCACATCCTGTAATGCACGATAGTCTTGCCAGGTTTTCAAAAATGGAGTAAGGGGTGGGTTGTTGTGAGTTTTCCGGCCTGTATGGCCATGTTCCAGAAGCATTCTCTCTTGACGTTTCGCCTGCATCTTATGGCAGGCATCTTCAGAGGTTGTGAGGTCTGTTGGAAACTAGGAGAATGGGATTTATATATTTCCAACAAACCTCACAACCTCTGAGGATGCCTGCCATAGATGCAGGTGAAACGTCAGGAAGGAATGCTTCTGGAACATGGCCATACACCCTGGAAAACTCACAGCAACCCAGTGATTCCGCCCATGAAAGCCTTCAACAATACAGAGTAAGGGGCATTTCTTTACTTTTTGTTTTTGATGTGACCAAATGCTTTGGGATTGATGTATTTCAGTGGTTCCCAATCATTTTTTGACCAGGAACCATTTGACCAGGGATGACTTGAGCACTCTGACCCATGACCACTTTGAGCAGGGACCACTTTGACCAGGGACCACTTGACCATGGACCACATTGACTAGGGACCTCTTGACCACTTTGACCAGGGACCACTTTGACCCATGATCACTTTAGATCTGTCACCACCTGACCAGGGACCACTTTGACCCATGATCACTTTGATCTGTGACCACCTGACCAGGGACCACTTTGACCAGGGACCAATTGACCAGGGACTACTTGACCAGGGATCCCTGGAACTGGGACCACTTTACCAGGGACTACTTTGACCAGGGACACTTTTACCAGGGGCCACTTTGGCCAGGGACCACCTTGACCAGGGACCACTTTGACCAGGGACCACTTTGACCGGGGACCACTTTACCAGGGACTACTTTTACCAGGGACCACCATGACCAGGGACCACTTGACCAGGGCCCATTTGACCAGGGAGCAATTTGACCAGAGAGCACCTGACCATGGACCACTTTGACCCATGACCACTTTGACGAGGGACAACTTTGACCAGGCACCACTCTCCCACATTAGTACCAAAAGGGTTACAAATCAGTGTTGGTCAACTTTAGATTTGGTTTGGTTATTTGGGGTGCTGATTCTGAAAATCACATTGGATAGACCACATCAGCTCTAGCTTCTGATAAGAACATATCCAGTAGTCACCATCTGCTCACCCACAGAAACCCATATTTAATAAGACTCAGCTCTTGTTGAAATGGTGTAGTAACAGTGATGCCATAAGGTTCTTGTGGGTTTTTTCGGGCTATAGAGCCATGTTCTAGAGGCATTTCTCCTGACGTTTCGCCTGCATCTATGGCAAGCATCCTCAGAGGTTGAGAAGGTCTTGTGATGCCATATTTTAGTTCTTGTGGACCACTGGTGGTCCACAGATCACAGGCTGGGAACCACTGATGTAATTTCACATCAGGATAACTGAGATCGATGCACTGCATCAGTCCCATTGTGGATTGGTCCCATTTTGCAAGGATCACATTGCCAGGTCTGCTACATAGTAAGGTAACAGCAGCTCTTTCTTTAACTCACTTACCATGTTTCTTTTCCTTCTCTTCCCAAACAGATCCCATTGGTCTCAACCACCCGAGAAGAATGCTGCTATCACGCTGGGGATGGTGGCTGTCCACTTGCTCTCTTGCCAAGGTCTTGGTCGCTTCGGTCCTCCTCACAGAGAATGCCTCCTGGGCTGAAGCTTACAATCCTGAGCTGGAGGCCAACAGCAGCAACCCATGTGAAGGGGTCACCAAATGCTTACCAGGAGTTATCCTCCCCGTTTGGCAGCCAGACAACCCTTCCTTTGGAGATAAGGCTGCCAGGGCGATTGTCTACTTTGTTGCCATGATGTACATGTTCCTGGGGGTCTCCATCATTGCGGATCGTTTCATGGCCTCCATTGAGGTGATCACCTCCAAGGAGAAGGAGATCACCATCACCAAATCCAACGGTGAGACAAGCATTGGCACGGTGCGGATCTGGAACGAGACGGTCTCCAACCTCACTCTCATGGCCTTGGGCTCATCCGCACCTGAGATCCTTCTCTCCGTCATAGAAGTTTGTGGCCATAACTTCCAAGCTGGTGAACTGGGTCCTGGAACCATTGTGGGCAGTGCCGCCTTCAACATGTTTGTGGTCATTGCCGTGTGTGTCTACGTCATCCCGAATGGGGAAGTCCGCAAGATCAAGCACCTGAGAGTCTTCTTCGTCACTGCTTCCTGGAGCATCTTTGCCTACATTTGGTTGTACCTGATCTTGGCCGTCTTCTCTCCTGGGATCGTGCAAGTCTGGGAGGCCTTACTTACCCTTGTCTTCTTCCCCGTCTGCGTTGTCTTTGCCTGGATGGCTGACAAGCGCCTGCTCTTCTACAAGTACGTCTACAAGAGGTATAGGGCCGACCCACGCAGCGGCATCATAATTGGGACAGAAGGTGAGTTTCCCAAGGGGATAGAGATGGATGGGGGCTTTGTGGCCAACGACCACCGGGAGAGCGTCTTCATTGATGGGAGCGCAGCCTCCGTTGCCCCACTCCCGATCACCACCCAAGAGGAGAAAGAGTTGGATGAGAGCCGCAAAGAGGTCATCCAGATCCTCAAAGACCTGAAACAGAAGCACCCGGACAAAGAACTGGAACAGCTAGTGGAGATGGCCAACTACTACGCCCTCTTGCACCAGCAGAAAAGCCGAGCTTTCTACCGCATCCAGGCAACCCGCATGATGACCGGGGCCGGAAACATCCTCAAGAAGCACGTTTCTGAATACTCTAAGAAATCCGCCAACCTGCTAGAAGTGCCCTCAGAGGCAGAAGTGGAAGAAAACTACAGCAAAATCTTCTTCGAGCCCTGCATGTACCACTGCTTGGAGAATTGTGGCTCAGTTACTTTAACTGTGGCCTGTGAACAGGCTGAGGATACCTATAACACTTTCTATGTGGACTACAAGACAGAGGATGGTTCTGCCAAAGCGGGCTCAGATTATGAGTACAGCGAGGGGACGTTGATCTTCAAACCTGGCGAGACCCAAAAGGAACTCAAGATCGGCATCATAGATGATGATATCTTTGAAGAGGATGAGCATTTCTTTGTCCGGCTGCTCAACTTGCGGGTGGGCGATGCTGAGGGTATGTTTGAGTCGGACTCCGCCGACCACCCCAAGGGCCGGCTTGTGGCCCCCTTGGTGGCCACTGTAACCATCTTGGACGATGACCACGCCGGCATCTTTACCTTCCAGGATAAACTGTTGAGGGTCAGCGAGTGCCAGGGGACCATGGAGGTCAAGGTGATCCGGAGTTCAGGAGCTCGGGGGACTGTGATGGTCCCTTACCAGACGGTGGAAGGGACTGCGCGAGGAGGAGGTGTGGACTATGAAGACTCCTGCGGGGAGCTGGAATTCAAGGACGACGAAACAGTGTAAGTAAATGGTGCCTGTCTTTGTGATGCAACAGCTTGCCATATGGATTCGTTTTACACATAAGATTGAAAAAATATTTTTAAATAACGTGGAAGAGAAGTGACATGAGAACCTTGTATCCATCTTATATTAATTTCATCTTATATTCATTTTTTTATACAATTGAGAAGATGTATTTTTGCCAGGATTTTTAAATGACAGATGTACTATGGGCACAACGTGGGCTTGCATTCAATGTTGAACATACTTCTATCAATGGGTCAGGCTATATCATATATGTCAAACTCAAGGTCCTTGGGCCAAATCCGGCTCACAATGTCACTTGATGTGTCCCTCCAATCGTTGAACTACAACTCCTGTATTCCTCATTATTAGACATCATGACTAGAGCTGATGGGAGTTGTAATGTAGTAACATCTGGAAGGCTGCAGTTTGCTTTGTTGAGTTAGGAGAGTGGGGATTGAATGTAGATGCAAGGTTTGTGAATGTGGTGTCTGGCTTCATTCACAATGTCCTTTAACCTTTCCCCAACCTCAATGTCACAAGTGCTGTTGGGTTGCCATTCCCATTATCCTAAGTCTTCATGGTGGATAATCAAAAGTGATGGGAGTTGTCATTCAATAACATCTGGGGACCCAAACTGGGTAAAAACGAAAGAGGACTGACCACTATGTAAAGAAAGAGTAGTTGACTCTCTGTATTGATGGGATTCTCCATCCATGGATTCAATGGCCCCGTCGTACACCAGAGCAGGAGCACCTCTGACCTTAAACACCACACCAGCTGGGTAAAATCAGCAAGCAGTTTACTGAAGAATATAAGTAGGGAAAGCAATAAAATTAGCAAAAGCAGTAAAGTTCCAAAACAAAGGTAAGTCCATGAGCAGAGGTGGCCCTAGGTAATTTTCAACGGTAAGCAAACAGTATTTTGGCGCCGCCCCCACCCAACCAATCATTGATATATATTTTCTGTTCATCATGGGAGTTCTGTGTGTCATATTTGGTTCGATTCCATCATTGGTGGAGTTCAGAATTTTCCCCCAAGAGCCAAGAGCGCCCCTGGGCAAAATCAACTATACTGCAAATGCTTACTTTGCGTAATGGGTTGAGCCGCCCCTGTCCATGAGTTTCAAGGCAAAACAAGATCTATAGCTATAAAAAGCCATGAAACAGGCACAAGAATCCATGAAACAAGGCAGCATGAAAAATCCAATACACAAATCAGGAGCTTGGCAAAAACTTGGTACGCGAAACTAAGAACACTTGAAAGCAAGACCATCATGAAATTCCAATGTTGACCCAGCTGAGGCAACTTTTCCCCATGAATCAATATAAGACTTTTCCAGATCCCAAAACTGAAAGGAAATTGTTTGTCTTGACCTTACCACCAGATAAAGGTTTCTTATCTCTCTTTTCCTGTAAACAAACTGATCTTCTTTGTGCCTGAGCACTCTGTCACTGTTTACAAAAGCCTTGCTTTCTATCTACACCCTCAGTAACTTGACTGTCATTAACTTCTGCACCTGACAGTTATTATTTATTATTATTATTATTTACTTTGCTTATATACCGCTGTATCTCAAGCCCGAAGGCGGCTCACAGCGGTTCACAAACAGTAAACGGTTCACAAACAGTTGCTCTGAGAAAGACTGTGAAGGGCCTCTCCCAGGAATGTGACTTTATGAATCTTTCAGAGACTGCTCGGATCTCTCTCTAAGCTTAACTCAGGCCCAGGTAAACCCTCATCCCCAGGCCCAGGCCCAGGCCCACCATCAGGAACATCATCCCCATTCCAATCATGAACATTAGACACAATCACAGGTGGAACAGGCTAACATACAACAGGCCCTTTGAAGGCAAGCAGTTTTTCTATATATCTTTCATATTAACTGGCTCACCGTTTTGTCCGCTTTCAAATGGTATTTGGAAAGCAGGAGTCGGTGGCAATCGCAGTGCCTTTAATTGCCGTTTCCATTTTCCTTCGTCTGCTGCAAAATCATTGGGGGGCTAAGCGGGTGGCAGACTGTCAAAGCGATCAAGAGCCCTGATTTTATTTGAAACCCTTGATAACTTTGTGCATTGCAAGCGGAGGGGAAACCATTCCTACCCCGATGCAACCAAACCTTTCTCCCCAGCTGCCACATAATTTAAAAATTGGAAGTTTTATTAGAGCAAGAGAATGGGAAAGTGAGTCAAGGGGAAGGCTGCAATTTTACTCATTATACTGTATAAGAAATTTCATTTGGAAAGCTTTGCTTTAGACCGGGACTCGGCGAATTAAAGCAATAATTTTGTGCGACTTTTTTACTAGGCGAGGTTCCAAAAAAAGTGTTTTGTGTGTGTGTACATGTGGTTTTAAAATCCTAGGAGTTCAGCCAATCTGGCTAAGCAAGGAAATTGAGAACTGTGTGTTTGTTTATTCCTGATACATATATATTATTAGGTTTAATGCAAATGATCCACACACAAAAAGAGCATAAAAACAAACAAACAGAATCAGAAAAAGAGAAAGATATGGAAATGGAAACAAACAACATACACATGTACTAAATAAGGAACTATTAAACATTATACCAAACATGATATCAAAGTTGTGGCCAAGAAGCTCAGGTGTTAACAGCTTATAAGATGCAGGAACTTAGTTAATGGGTCTTTGGAAATATGGCTACAATTAATAACAACAACAATAACAACAATGGCAGTAATAATTATTAAAGATCAGATTGCAAAGACTCTGGCACAAGTCAATAAAGGTGGTCGCAGTAATGATCAGTACACTGGGTGCAGTGACTAAAGACCTTGGCTTGCACTTAAAAACAATCGGCACTGACAAAATCACCACCTGTCAGCTGCAAAAGGCCACCCAACTGGGATCTGCACACATTATTTGCCGATACATCCCACAGTCCTAGACACTTGGGAAGTGTCCGACTGGTGATCAAATACAAAAGACAGCATAATAATCTTGTTTGCTGTGTACACCGAGAACTGGGAAGCCCTGGCCCTTGAGTGCTCTTGCTGGAGGTCAGCTGTGACCAGCAGTGCTGTAGAATTTGAAGAGGCACAAATGGAGGGCAAAAGAGAGAAACGTGCCAAGAGGAAGGCGCATCAAGCCAATCCCGACCCGGACTGCCTTCCACCTGGAAACCGATGCCCTCAGTGCGGGAGAACATGCGGATCAAGAATAAGGCTCCACAGTCACCCACGTACCCACCTCCAGTACACCGAACTTGGAGGACAATCTTATTCAGATCACCTAAGTAAGTAAGTAAGTATGTAAGTAAGAGAAAGGCAGAGTAGAAATGCCATAAATAAATAAATAAATAAATAACACTCTATTCTATCCTATCCTGTCCTATTCACCCCTACAAAGTTAATAGATTGCCATTTTTTGCACTTTTGAACTCAGTTTGCAGCAACTGAAGTAATCTTACTGCTAGGCTAGAGAAGGATAGAGAACTCAGGACATTTTAAATGCAGCTGCAAAAGTGGGATGGCAGAGGATTAATATGGACGAGTATGGATGTTGCATTGCAGCAGGTGGTCAGTGGTTTGCTCTTCTCCACACTCGCATTTGGTGGATTCCACTTTGTGGCCCCATTTCTTAAGGTTGGCTCTGCATCTCGTGGTGCCAGAGCGCAGTCTGTTCAGCGCCCTCCAAGTCGCCCCGTTTTCTGTGTGCCCAGGGGGGAGTCTCTCATTTGGTATCAGCCATTGATTGAGGTTCTGGGTTTGAGCCTGCCACTTTTGGACTCTCGCTTGCTGGGGTGTTCCACGTAGTGGTCTGAGCCTGCTACTTTTGGACTCTTGCTTGCTGGGGTGATCTGTAGATCTTAGAAAACTATTTCTTGATTTAAGTCATTGACGTGCTGGCTGATACCCAAACAAGGGATGGGCTGGAGATGTCACTGCCTTGGTCCTTTCACTATTGGCTGCTACTTCCCGGCGGATGTCAAGTGGTGCAATACCGGCTAGACAGTGTAGTTTCTCCAGTGGTGTAGGGTGCAGGAATTTTCCATTCAAAGGGGTGTCAGGCAAGGCTGCCCCCTGTCACCACATCTATTTATAATGGGGATTGAGATTCTATCAGAGAGAATTAGAAATAGCATAAGGATCGAAGGTTATAAATTTGATGATGGAGGGGAAATTAAATTAAATTTATTTGCTGATGATATTATGATAGTTTTATCCCAACCTCTAATAGGAATAAGAGAATTAAAAATTATATTAACAGATTTTGAAAAAAATACCGGATTGGGGGTAAATATAAAAAAATCAGAAATTATGTATTTTGAGGTAAACAAAAAAGAAAAAAGAGAAATTGACAATATAACAGAAATAGGTATGGGGAGGACAAAAATAAAATATTTGGGTGTAATTATACATAAAAATATGGAAAAGATGACAGAGATCAACTATAAACAGACATGGAAGAAAATTTCTAATAGTATGAAAAATTGGAATAAGAAAAATCTGGGTATCTTAGGAAAAATAAAGGCAACTAAAATGTTTTTGACACCAAAATTATTATACCTATTTCAAGTCCTTCCATTGGAAATCAAACAAGGACAATTTAATAAGTGGAACAGGACAATAAAGAAATGGATATTAGGAGGAAAGAAATCTAGACTGCCAAATAAACTATATTATATACATCAGGAAGAACTGGGGTGGGGAGTTCCAAATTTGGAATTATATTACGAGGCTTTTCAGCTAAAACCTTTACTTGAAAATATGAAAGAAAATAGGGATAAATGGTTTAAGATTGAAGATGGAGTTAATAAAAGAGAGGCAAGCTTTGGAATCTTTACAGGGAATTTGGAAATAAACATCAAAAGAACAAGAGGCCCCAGAAAACTTGCATTAAAAATTTGGAAAAAATGGAAACCTAAATTAATGCCAGGAATATCAAAATGGACCCCGCTTGAGAGCCTTTACGAGAAGGAGTATGATTCGTGCTGGTGGAGAGAAATGAGGGACAAGGGATACTATAGGATTAAAGACTTATATGATATGAATGGCCATCTTATTCCTATAAGCAGAATAATAGATAAAATGGGAAACAAAAATTGGATTAAGATACTAGGATTATATAATAAATTGAAACAGGGAAAGTATGGAGATTGTATAGGTAAGGAAAGTATAATGGAAGATATAATTAAAAAAACACAGATCTCAGAGAAAGGGTTAATCGGAGAAATATACAGAGGAATGATCAGAGATGAGGAATATATTATAAGAACACTGCAAAATAAATGGGAAAAAGAGGGATTACTCACAAGACAAATAATAGAGGACTTAATAAGAGAGGCTAGGAAAATCAAGATAGAGAAATTCAAAGAAATGGAAAGGAAATTCTTATGGAAATGGTATTGTACCCCAGCACAGTTATCAATCATGATTAACGGTAAAAGCCCAACTTGCTGGCACTGTGGCCTCAGCAAAGGATGGTATGCACATATGTGGTGGGAATGCCTAAAGGCAAAAACATTCTGGAAACAAATAACAGGTAAAATGGAGAAAATATTTAAGATACCACTGCAAATAAATATGGAGTTGATGTTCATGGGGATATTAGGATGCAGGAAGATTGATCCAAAATATCAGGATCTATTCAAAGCAATGATTCTTGCAGGGAAGGCTGTAATAGCTTGGGGATGGAAAGATGCAAAAAAAGGGATATGGTTAATTGGAATAATTATTTGTTTGACCAGGTCCAATCAGAAATTATTGCAATTGCAACCGGTGAGGCTATGAAGGAAGATAAAATGAGGAAAATTAAAGAGAAATGGTTCATATATTCGGAATGGATAAAAGGAGGCGAAGCCAATGTAAATATTGTACAGAGATGGGAAAAGCTGAGCTCATGGATGGAGTTAGAGTTCTAAAGGAAATGTGGTATGTGTTTGGGGAGGGGGAAGGAGGTGGGGGGAGGGGGGAGGGAAAAAAAGTGAATGAACTCAGTTATACTAGACAAGTGAGTGGACATTATTGAATGAAAGAGGTGGAGATAATGGAAGGGTGTAGAGAAATGTGATTATTGACATCTTTCATGTATTAATTGTATAAACCCACTCATAAATTAAATTAAAAAATTAAAAAAAACAGAATATGTACAAAAAAGCATGAGAAGGTTGCCCCATCATATACGTAAGAGGATTCCCTTTATTAATGGAACCGTTTGGTGCTGTTTCATAGTAATTTAGAATGTATTGCTACTTAATTGTATCTTCAGCTGGCACAGCTCCTTCCATAAGCAGATGGATATTCTTGAATGTAACCATTGGATGTATGTAATTAATTATGTGAAATTATTCTTTGAATTGGATTGATTCAATAAATGTATTCTTTGAGTTGGAAAAAAAAAAAAGGACACCCCATGATAATGCGGCATGTCTCATTAAGAGCCACATCCACTGTTTTAGCATGGTGAGATGTGTTCCACACTGGGCATGCGTACTCAGCGGCAGAGCAGCATAGCGCAAGGACAGATGTCTTCACTGTGTCTGGTTGTGATCCCCAGGTTGTGCCAGTCAGCTTTTGTATGATATTATTTCTAGCATCCACTTTTTGCTTGATATTCAGGCAGTGCTTCTTGTAGGTCAGAGCACAGTCCAGAGTGACTCCCAGGTATTTGGGTGCACTGCACATAATGAGAAGACAGGAAAGCTTGGAGAAGAGAATGATGCTGGGGAAAATGGGAGGAAAAAGGAAGAGGGGCCGACCAAGGGCAAGATGGATGGGTGGTATCTTTCAAGTGACTGGCTTGACTCTGAAGGAACTGGGGGTGGTGATGGCCAGCAGGGAGCTCTGGCCTGGGATAGTCGAGGAGGTCATGAAGAGTCGGAAGCGACTGAACGAATAAACAACAACAAACGGAACAAGAAGATCTAGGGCTGGGGACAGCCTGAGGCATGTCCAACACCTTTCCCTAGAGATCCCAGCCCTTTTGTATCCCATCTCCTTTGCAAGACTCCGGGGAGGCATTTTTCTCTGCTGCCGGAACATTTCGTCTCTTCCCACCCGCACTTCAGCTGCCGCCTGCCTTCCCTGCTCTGCCAAGCTCCAAAGAGTCATAAATTGCTATTGATTTGTCACTCTTGATGATGCTTCAAGCCTCCAGTTCATCAGCATTAGCCTAATCTGGTTCTGTTGCTGACAAGCCACGGAGAGGGGAAAGAATTAACGTGCAGGTGTTGTAGTGCAGGAGACGGAACAAGAAGAAGAAGAAGGGCATTTAATTCATGATGTGAACGGGAATGACTGGCCTTGTCGTGGTAACAGTCCCATCTCTGCCTCTTCGTCCACTTTTTCCTCCCTGTCCATTGCTAGGAAGGCATCTCCATCAGAAAGGAAATGAATGCAGGCCGGAACCACAATAGCGATTGCTCCATTTTTGCCTTTTGGCCTCTTTTCTTATCTTCCCTTCCCATTCCAGCATGATTCATTCCTGGGCTGGCCAGCCAAGAGAGGGGAGAAAGGTCTCCTGTATTTTTAATGCCTGGCATTACCGAGGTGCTGACAGGTTGCCTTTTTATTAATGGCTCGCTTTTGTCGTTTCTGGATTAGAGAGGGAGAGAATAAGAGAGAGACAGTGTGGGTAGGGGAGAGTGCAAACCACTGGAAGGCAAAACGATTTGGTGCGGAGGCGTAAAAAAGGGGATAAGTAATGATAGCCCGTTGGAACAGCACTGATTCCACCATCTTTTCATACGCTAGGGACCATAGGATGCAATAAACATCCCTATAGTCATGTGGATGCCACTGAAAAACATCTCCGCTTCTAGATTCATTACATTTCCAAGCATTTTGTCTCTGTCTTCATCTGCTTTTTCTGCATGGAAACCCTTGCCATCATATAAGAAGGAAGAGGCACTCTCAGAAAGGAAGGAAGAGACCCAGCATCCAATGGCAGTTAGAATCATAAAGTTGGAAGAGACCTCGTGGGCCATCCAGTCCAATCCCATTCGTCCAAGAAGCAGGAAAATCGCATTCAAAGCACCCCCGACAGATGGCCATCAGTCTCTGCTTAAAAGCCTCTAAAGAAGGAGTAACCACCACACTCCGAGGCAGAGAGTTCCACTGCTGAACTTCTCTCACAGTCAGGAAGTTCTTCCTCATGTTCAGGTGGAATAATAATAATAATAATTTATTTATTTATTTACCTTATTTGTATACCGCAGTTTCTCAGCCCTTAGGCGACTCAACGCGGTTAACAACAAACAGGAGCAAAAATTCAATGCTAGCATCATACAAACCATTTAAAAACAATTAACACAATAATATACTAGGTAATTACACATCAGTAAACAACTCATTAGCATCTCATAACTAGAAACATGATCCAGCTCGTCATCCGTAGTTCCGTTTTCCTGTATTCATTGCACTGCCTATCCAAACGCCTGCTCAAATAACCAGGTTTTCACTTTTCTCCGAAATACCATTAATGAGGGGGCCTATCTAATGTCCGTAGGAAGGGCGTTCCACAGCCGAGGGGCCACCACTGAGAAGGCCCTGTCCCTCGTCCCCGCCAAATGTGCCTGTGTTGCAGGCGGGATCGAGAGCAGGGCCTCCCCAGAAGATCTTATAGTCCTAGTAGGCGGAGATGCATTCGGATAGGTAACTTGGGCCAGAACTGTTAAAAAGAAGAAGAAGAAGAAGAAGAAGAAGAAGAAAGAAGCCATTAGAACCAATGCCATCAAAGCCAGAAATTGAAAAGTCAATGACAGATCCCAAATGTAGAATGCAAAGAAGCAGATGAAACAATAGATCACATCCTCAGCTGCTGCAAGAAGATTGTGCAGACAGACTACAAGCAGAGGCATAACACCATTGCTCAGATGATTCACTGGAACTTGTGCCACAAATACCATCTGCCTGCGACAAAGAACTGGTGGGATCACAAGCTGGAAAAAGTTACAGAGAATAAACACATCAAACTACTCTGGGACAGATCTGTACTGGGATGGACCTGGTGTGGGGATATGTGTTCATTCATCTCCTTTCCTGTAGTTTGAAGCCATTGCTCCACGTCCTAGTCTCCAGGGCAGCAGAAAACAAGCTTGCTCCCTCCTCCCTATGACTTCCTCTCACATATTTATACATGGCCCTCATCATGTCTCCTCTCAGCCTTCTTATGCCGTTGCGCCTGAGGGCTATAGTTCTTAGTGAAAGAAACATGGACGTGGCATCTTTTCCCCAGGGGATTGCTTTTTGCCCTCCTTTAGAGAACTGGAACTCTCAAGGATCAAGACACTATAGCTAACTCAAAATAGTCTTCACAATGAGTTATCTTTCTTAGGCACAAACTTGATGTTCCAAAAGGGGGTAAAGAAAATATACATTACAGTCTCTGAAGTCTTGGGTCCAAGGAGTTTTCCAGCTGAGAAGCTTTCCAAGTTCCCTGTTTCTCAATGGCTGTGAAAGTCAGAACATTCACAACCCCAGTCCAATGACCTATATTTGAAGGCCAAAGTCTTCCTCTCAATGTCAAAGGACTAGTTTGTCACTTAAGATTCTGCAACATCGTCCAGGGTGAACTGGGCATGAAGAATTAATCTTAAGAGTACAGACTTAAGAATTGGTGATAAGAGATGATTTGACTGAAGGCTTTAGAGCCAAGCTTTTCTCATGTCCATCTGTTGAGTTGTTTGATGGTGGAATGAAAAGAAAGTCCAGTTTCCTTCCAGACATATAGAATCATAGATTTGGAAGAGACCCCAAGAGACATTCAGTTCAACCCCATTCCACCAGGCAGGAAGACGCAATCAAAACACTCATAACAGATGACCATCTAACCTCTTTGAAGCTGCAAGACCATTCAATGCTAATCAAATTGGCCAACTGCAACATTCACACTTACCTCCAACAGACAAGAATTCTTTCTCCTACCCAGGAATTCTTTCTCCCACCCAGGAAATAGTGCTGAACTGGCTTTTAATTTACATATGTGTGTGTGTTATATAGTATGATTATATATATTATATATATTATATTATATTATATATTATATGGTATGATTATATATATATATATATATGTGTGTGTGTGTGTGTGTGTGTGTGTGTGTGTGTGTGTGTATATATATATATAATATGATTATATTATATAGTCTTTAATGATTTTTTAATAAATCTTCAATATGTATGAGTCTCCTCAGGGAGATAGAGCGGTATACTACTACTACTACTAATAATAATAATAATTATTATTATTATTATTTGAAACACAACAAGATGAGTCCACAGCAAACAAGACCACTCTGCTGGCTGTTGTATTGGATCACATGGTGGACACTTCCCAAGTGTCTAGGACCGTGTGATGTATCGGCGAATAATGCGTGCAGATCCCAGTAGGGTGGCCTTCTGCAGCTGGCAGATGGTAATCTTGTCAGCGCTGATTGTGTTTAAGTGCAGGCCAAGGTCTTTAGGCACTGCACCACAGGGACCACCTTGACTGGCTTGTGCCAGATTTTTTGCAGTTCGATTTTTAAATCCTCATATCGTGTCAGCTTTTCCAGTTGTTTCTCTTCAGTCCTGCTGTCACCTGGGATTGCAACATCAAGAATCCATACTTTGTTTTTAACATGGTCGTGAGGTCAGGAGTCTTGTGCCCCCAAACTCTGTCAGTCTGAATTTGGAAGTCCCCGAGTAGTTTGACACGTTCATTTTCTGTAATTTTTTCTGGCTTGTGATCCCACCAGTTCTTTGTTGCAGGCAGATGGTGTTTGTGGCACAAGTTCCAGTGAATCATCTGAGCGACGGTGTTGTGCCTCTGCTTGTAGTCTGTCTGTGCGATCTTCTTGCAGCAGCTGAGAATGTGATCTATTATTTCATCTACTTCCTTGCAGAGTCTACACTTGGGATCTGTTGTCGACTTTTCGATTCTGGCTCCGATTATTATTATTATTATTATTATTATTATTATTATTATTTAAAATTTTATTTTTTAGCTTTATTGAGAGAGAGATATGGTGGGGAGGGGCTGCATGTGGTCTCAAATGGGTTTTTCCATTTTGCTTTTTCTGCCTGCATATGGAGACCTTCCATTACACCCCTTCCAGCAAGTGTCCCTGGACCTCTCTCTCCGCTTCCCTCCACGAGAGAGGGCCGTCAACTCACTCTTATTTTTAAAAGACACTGCTGAGAGCTAAATCTCCAGAACTCCAACTGCTTGCGATAAAATTGTAGGAGTTGCTAAGGGCTGTCACCACTTTCAAGGCAACGGGAGAAATGAGCCGAGGATGCCAGCCAGGGAGGCAAATCGGTGTTTTTCCTCCTGATCTGGATTCGGAGTTTGGAACTGGATGGCGCAGGTGGCGCGTTGTGTAGAGGAGTAGCTCGGTTGTAAATTTCAAGGAGGACAGGTTTTCTTCTCACAACCCTAAACAATTTCAAAACAATATATATTATACATGAAGGTAGCCTGTGCCAAACCGATGCCAGCTGTCACTGCGGTGATTGGTGGTGGCAGGACTCCTGGCAGGTTGTCACTGCAAGGCTGATATGAGCGTGGGCACGGGAAATGTGGGAACGGCGCTAAAGAGAAGGAGGAGGGCTTTGTCAAGGCGCATGATGTGCTCAGTGACCCTGTGCTCTGCGCATCAATGCTCAGAGAAGGAAGGTGTGCCGCCACTTAGACCAAGGCTAAGAACTTTGGAAGGACTTTCTCTCTCAAATCAGCATACTCACAAGTAAGATCTCAAATGTCAGACCTGTATCAATTATGTGTCATTGTCGACCAAAGATTTAGTCCCTGCCCCAAGGTGGTCAAAACACATAACAACAACAACAACAACAACAACAACTTTATTTATATCCCTCTACCATCTCCCAAGGGACTTGGTGTGGCTTACATGAGGCTGAGCCCACAATACATCAGTAATAAAAACAATAACGTAACTAGAAACAAGCCCTATGAGGAGCAGCTTAAAGAGCTGGGCATGTTTAGCCTGAAGAAGAGAAGGCTGAGAGGAGACATGATAGCTAGCTATAAATATGTGAGAGGAAGTCATAGGGAGGAGGAAGCAAACTTATTTTCTGCTGCCCTGGAGACTAGGACGCGGAACAATGGCTTCAAACTACAAGAAAGGAGATTCCATCTGAACATTAGGAAGAACTTCCTGACTGTGAGAGCTGTTCAGCAGTGGAACTCTCTGCCCCGGAGTGTGGTGGAGGCTCCTTCTTTGGAAGCTTTTAAACAGAAGCTGGATGGCCAACTGTCGGGGGTGCTTTGAATGCAATTTTCCTGCTTCTTGGCAGGGCGTTGGACTGGATGGCCCACGAGGTCTCTTCCAACTATGATTCTATAATTCTATTTTTTTTGTTGTGTCAGGAGCGACTTGAGAAACTGCAAGTTGCTTCTGGTGTGAGAGAATTGGCCGTCTGCAAGGATGTTGCCCAGGGGATGTCCGGATGATTTTATGTTTTATCATCCTTGTGGGAGGCTTCTCTCATGTCCCCACATGAAGAGCTGGAGCTGATAGAGGGAGCTCATCCGCCTCTCCCCAGTGTAACCCACTGCGCCACCGGGGGCTCCATATAATTCTATGATTCTAAATGAAAGAGAATACGTGAGGTGCCATAAGTGTGAATGTTGCAATTGGTCGCCTTGGTTAGCTTGAATGCAACATTCACACTTGTTTCAGACAGACAAAAGAGTTCTTTCCTCTACGCTGGACATCCTCACTTTTCTAGTTTCCAACAGACCTCACAACCTCTGAGGATGCCTGCCATAGATATGGGTGAAACGTCTGGAGAGAATGCTTCTGGAACATGACTATATAGCCCGGAAAACTCACAGCAACCCAGTGATTCCGGCCATGAAAGCCTTCAACAACACATCCTTTCCTATATTTGAACATGGCTCTCATGTCCCCTCTCAGACTTCCTTTCTCCAAGCTAAACATAACCAGTTCCCTAAGCCATTCCTCATAGGACTTGGCTTCCAAACCTTGAATCATTTCTGGACAGCATCCAGCTTGTCAATATCCTTCTTGAATTGCGAATGAGATTCCAGATGAGATCTTACCAAAGCACGATAGAGAGGGACTTTCCTCGATCTCGACACTACACCCCATTGAGGCAGCCCAGAATTGCATTGACTTTCTTATCTGCTGCATCACACTGTTGACTCATGTTCAGCTTGTGGTCTGCTAAGATTCCTGGATGCCTTTCACATTGATTGTTTTCAAGCCAGGCATCACACATCCTATATCCATGCATCCTATATCCTTTATTAGTTCACGAATATTAATTGGAGAAAGACAAAAATAGTGCCACTGTTGTTGGAGCATGTAAAAATCAGTTGATGAGTAAAAAATGCAAAGCACAAAGCTAATTGGTTGGGCTATGCTCAAGATGCTAGCTGAGCCTGGGTTTTTTGGCAACAGTTACATATTTAATGTATTGTCAAAGGCTTTCATGGCCGGAGACACTGGGTTGTTGTAGGTTTTTTGGACTGTATGGCCATGTTCTAGAAGTATTATCTCCTGATGTTTCACCTGCATGATAGCAGGCATCCTCAGAGGTTGAGAGGTTACAACCTCTGAGGTTGCCTGCCATAGATGCAGGCGAAACATCAGGAGAGAATGCTTCTAGAACATGGCCATACAGCCCAAAAAACCTACAACAAACCAGTGGAAGGATATATAAACAGATATATAAACCTCCCTTTTCTAGTTTCCAAAAGACCCCTCAACCTCCAAGGATGCCTGCCATAAATGTGGGCGAAACGTCAGGAGAGAATACTTTTAGAACATGGCCACACAGCCCGAAAAACCTACAGCAACACAGTTACATGTTTAGGTTTTCTGTGCAAGAAGCTTGCCAAGACATTTTGTATATTTTTTTGCTTCTGGGCTGCTGGAAGAAGTGTCCATCTTTCACATAGACACTCAAGGACCATTTGAATCTCTCTCAAAGGACATTGTGTGAGTCAATGCAACTGTTCATACGACTGTATATATTTGTATTGTCAAAGGCTTTCACGGCTGGAATCACTGGGTTGTTGTAAGTTTTTCGGGCTGTATGGCCATGTTCCAGAAGCATTCTCTCCTGACATTTCACCCACATCTATGGCAGGCATCCTTAGAGGTTGTGAGGTCTGTTGGAAACTAGGAAAGTGGGGTTTATATATCTGTGGAATGTCTAGGGTGGGAAAAAAACTCTTGTCTGCTTGAGTGAGGAATGAATGTTGCAATTGGCCACCTTGATTAGCATTTAATGGCCTAGCAGTTTCAAGGTCTGGTGTCTTACTGCCTGGGGGGTACGTTGTTAGCTACCGGAGCCCCCGGTGGCACAATGGGTTAAACCCTTGTGCTGGCAGGACTGAAGATGGACAGGTCGCAGGTTCGAATCTAGGGAGCATGCAGATGAGCTCCCTCTATCAGCTTCAGCTCCCCATGCAAGGACATGAGAGAAGCCTCCCACAAGGATGGTAAAACATCAAAACATTTGGGCGTCCCCTGGGCAACATCCTTGCAGACGACCAATTCTCTCACACCAGAAGCGACTTGCAGTTTCTCAAGGCGCTCCTGACACAGAAAAAAAAACTCAATCAAGGTGTCCAACTGCAACATTCACACTTGCCTCCAACAGACAAGAGTTCTTTCTCCCATCCTGGACATTCCACAGATATAGGAACCTTACTTGCCTAGTTTCCAACAGGACCGCACAACCTCTGAAGATGTCTGCCACAGATGCAGGTGAAACATCAGGAGAGAATGCCTCTGGCACATTGCTATACAGCCTGAAAAACGTACAACTGTATATATGTTGCTCTGCATAACAAAGAGTAAACAGCTTATTCTTTACCGATCATCTGTGTGGCATATCTTTTCTCTAGCAAGCGAGTGTGTGGATTAGTCAAGACGTGAATCACGTGCCACAACTATTTCCTGGCCAATTCAGACCAGATGCCTTTTCCTCCCTCCTCTGTGGCTGATCGTCTGGATCCATTTGCAGGCAAAGGGTCCCTTCTCATTCCCAATTGGTTTGCCCTCTCTCTGCCTTGTGGGAGGGAAACCAAATGCTCTTCTCTGCAGGGCAGCTGCGCTCTTCCTGATCCCGCTTTCTCCGCCAAACTCTCAGCAGCACTCTGTGCCAAAGCTGCCATTGAGCCAGGCCTTGATTAAACATGAGGCTAAGTATCTATTGAGGATGGTTGGAGCTATCATTTACTTCATGTTGCTGTTATTAATAATGGAGTGTTGTCAACGTTCTTTGCAATTCTGTGGCTGGAGGTTGCTGTTGTTCAATGTTGTCTCGCCAATGTTGATTTATGGTGACTCTATGAATGAGAGGCTTTCGAGTTAACCCAGCTGAGGTCTTGCAAACTCGAGGATGTTGCTCTCTGGATTGATTTTATCCATTTATAATGCTATCTTCCTCTATTACTACTGCCTTTTTACTTAGATGCTCCCTCGTTGGACGAGTAGGATAATCTTCCAGGATCAGTATTCTTGTGGATCCGTAGGTGACTGTGGAGCCCTATTCTTGACCTGCATCTTCTCCCGCAGTGAGGGCATTAGTTTCCAGGTGGAAGGCGGTCTCGGTCGGGGTCCTCTTGGCACGTTTCTCTCTTTCACCCTCCATTCGTGCCACTTCAAATTCTGCAGCACTGCTGGTCACAGCTGACCTCCAGCTGGACCGCTCAAGGGCCAGGGCTTCCCAGTTCTCAGTGTCTATGCCAGAGTTTTTAGGGTTGGCTTTGAGCCCATCTTTCAATCTCTTTTCCTGTCCACCAACATCCCCCTTTCCATTCTTGAGTTTGGAGTAGAGCAACTGCTTTGGGAGACGGTGATCTGGACTTCTAGGGAAGTAATGCTACCCCTCTATTTTGCTTTGGTTAGACCACACCTGGAATATTGTGTCCAATTCTGGGCACCACAATTCAAGAGAGATATTGACAAGCTGGAATGTGTCCAGAGGAGGGCGGCTAAAATGTTCAAGGGTCTGGAGAACAAGCCCTATGAGGAGTGGCTTAAGGAGCTGGGCATGTTTAGCCTGAAGAAGAGAAGGCTGAGAGGAGATATGATAGCCATGTATAAATATGTGAGAGGAAGCCACAGGGAGGAGGGAGCAAGCTTGTTTTCTGCTTCCCTGGAGACTAGGACCCGGAACAATGGCTTCAAACTACAAAAAAGGAGATTCTATCTGAACATGAGGAAGAACTTCCTGACTGTGAGAGCCGTTCAGCAGTGGAACTCTCTGCCTCAAAGTGTGGTGGAGGCTCCTTCTTTGGAAGCGTTTAAACAGAGGCTAGATCTGTCAGGGGTGATTTGAATGCAATATTCCTGCTTCTTGGCAGGGGGTTGGACTGGATGCCCATGAGGTCTCTTCCAACTCCTTGATTCTATGATTCTATGACAACGTTGCCGGTCCAGCAGAGTTGATGGTGGAGGACCATTGCTTCAATGCTGGTGGTCTTTGCTTCTTCCAGCATGCTGACATTTGTCCACTTGTCTTCCCAAGAGATTTGCAGGATTTTCCGGAAGCAGCGCTGATGGAATCGTTCCAGGAGTTGCATGTGACGTCTGTAGACAGTCCACGTTTTGCAGGCATACAGCAGTGTTGGGAGGACAATAGCTTTATAAACAAGCACCTTGGTATCCCTACGAATGTCCCGGTCCTCAAACACTCTCTGCTTCATTCGGAAAAATGCTGCGCTCCCAGAGCTCAGGCGGTGTTGTATTTCGGCGTCGATGTTGACTTTTGTGGAGAGGTTGCTGCCAAGGGAGTGGAAATGCTCAACATTTTCTAATGTTACACCATTAAGCTGTATCTCTGGCATTGGAGAGGGGTTGGCTGGTGACTGCTAGAAGAGCACTTTGGTTTTCTCCTTGCCAAGCATCATTATCTTTTTTTTTATTGAGTCATGTCTTCTCGTGGTGAGTTTAGTCACCATGCTTCTAGGGATTTCATTTGTCCCAGGACTCATTTATTGGTCTTTTTAGAGGTCCACAAACAACATCAATCAAGCTCTCCTCCAGCACCACTTCTCCCAGGATTCATTGTAACCACCTATGCTGATTGCGGTCCTAGGATTTGTAGCCCAATGATATTATGACCTGTGGAATACTACTTCTGGGCATCATGGTTCAAGAATAATAATGGCAGGCTAGGACATGTCCAAAGAAGATGATTAAAGGTCTGGAAATTATGAGGAATGGTTTAGGGAACATGGTGTGCTTAGGTTGAAGACGAGATGACTGAGAAGATGACAAGATAACCCTCTTTGTATATGTGATGGGCTATCACTTGAGAGATGCAACAAGCTTGGGTTGATATGAGTTTTCCGGGCTGTATGGCCTTGTTCCAGATGTTTCACCTGCATCTATGGCAGGCATCCTCGGTGGTTGTGAGGTCTGTCGGAAACTAGGAAAATGGGGTTTATATATCTGTGGAGCTCCCAGCGGCGCAGGGGTTAAGCCACTGAGCTGCTGAACTTGCTGATTGAAAGATCGCAGGTTCAAATCCAGGGAGCAGCATGAGCTCCCACTGTTAGCCCCAGTTTCTGCCAACCTAGCAGTTAGAAAAAATACAAATGTGAGTAGATAAATAGGTACCACTCCAGCGGCAAGGTAACAGCGCTCTATGCAGTCATGCTAGCCACATGACCTTGGACGGGTTACTGTAAGCCTTTCAGGCTGTATGGCCATATTATAGAAGCACTCTCACCTGACGTTTCACTCACCTCTATGGCAAGCCTCCTCAGAGGTTGTGAGGTATGTTGGAAACTAGGCAAGTGGGGTTTATATATCTATACAACAACAACAACAACAATAATAATAATAAAACTTTATTTGTACCTCGCTAGCATCTCCACAAGGGTGCAGCTTACACGAGGCCAAGCCCACAATACCTCAATAAACAAAAGCAATAACAAAACAATCAATACAATAGAATTAATATAAATCACATAAACAAAAAAATAAATCAACAATCAACAGTAACACACAAGCATTTAAAACCCATGACCGGGCCAAATATAATAGATTACAATTAAAAAATAATGCTGGATGTGAACAAGGTAGGATATAACTGGAATAGGATTTTCAGAGAGAAATGAGGGAACGCAGTCAGTCCTAAATCAATGGTAAAGTGCATTTTGAGGGCATATTGCTGAGAGTTTTCATTATTCTGGGAAGGCACACTGGAATAACCAATGTCCAGGCTGGGAAAAAGAACTCTTGTCTGCTGTGAATGTTGCAAATAGATATCTTGAATAACATTTAATGGCCTTGCAGCTTCAAAACCTGACTGAATGCTGCCGGAAGGAATCCTTTGTTGAAGTGTTAGCTGGTCCTGTTTTATTCTTATCTGGATTTCCCCCGGTTTTTCTGTCTTTCTCTTTATTTACTGTTCTGATTTCAGAATTTTTTAAAAATACTGGTAGCCAGATTTTGTTCATGATCATGGTTTCCTCCTTTCTGTTGAAATTCTCCACATGCTTGTGGATTTCAATGGCTTCTCTGTGTAGTCTGACATGATGGTTGTGAGAGTGGTCCAGCATTTCTGTGTTCTCAAATAATATGATGTGTCCAGGTTGGTTCATCACTGCTATGGCTGACTTCTCTGGTTGAGAAGTTTGCAGTGCCTTTCATGTTCTGCAGTGCCTTTCATGTTCCTTGATTCGTGTTTGGGCAATGCTGCATTTGGTGATTCCTATGTAGACTTGTCCATAGCTGCCTGGTATACGGTAAACTCCTGCATAGGTAAGAGGATCCCTCTTGTCCTTTGCCAAACATCGCATTGGTTAGATTTTCTTAGTGGATCTGTACATAATTTGTAAGTTGTGTTTCAAACAACACAATCAATAAGGGCCAGCTAACACCTCCCAACAAAGGATTCCCCCAGGCAGCAATCAGCCAGGTTTTGAAGCGGCAAGGCCATTCCATGCTAATCAAGATGACCAACTGCAATATTCACAGTTGCCTCAAGCAGACAAGAGTTCTTTCTCCCACCCTGGACATTCCACAGACATATAAACCCCACTTTTCCTAGTTTCCAACAGACCTCACAACCTCTAAGGATGCCTGCCATAGATGTAGGTGAAACATCAGGAGATAATGCTACTGGAACATGACCATACAGCCTGGAAAACTCACAGCAACCCAGTGATCCTGGCTATGAAAGCCTTCGACAACGCATGCAACATAGCTTGTTTTCTGCTGCTGATAGGACCTGGATTAATAGATTCTAATAACAAGAGTTCCCACCTAAACCTGAAGAAGACCTTTGGCCATGGAATGGACTGCTTTGGAAGGTGGTGAATTTTCCTTCTTTGGAGGTCTTTCTTCAAACGGAGTGATTATTTCCCTATTTGGCAGGGGTTGAAGTAAATGGCCCTCACAGTCCCTTCCAACTCCATGGACTGTGATTCTAAAGCAAGAGGGATTTATTGACAACCGCTACAGTTGTTTATCCCCATCCCTATGAAGCCAGTTGTTTCCCCTGGTTTGCTGATTCCCTTCTTCTGCTCACCCACCTTTCCTCCCCCCAAATGAACAACAATTGTATTGATGGTGCCAAGAATAGCTTAATCCTCAGTAAGCCCCGAGGATAAAAGGAAGAAATTATCTGTTTACTCCCCATCCCTACAGAGGACCAGGATGAAAACATAGGATGGGATTATAAAACTGCTGAATTTAAGCCCTTAGAAGCATTAAAAGAAATAGATGAAAGCAACAGGAGGGTAATGTCACCACGAGGAGGTTGGGTGGCCCTTTCTGAAAGGAAGGTGGACTCAGGTGTGTTGATAGTGATGGATTCATACAGAGTGATGAGAACCAGCCTGATGTAGTGACTTCTAGCACTCGATGATGGAAGATCAGGGTACAGATTCCTACTCAGGTATTGAAACTCACCGAGTGACCTTCCTAAATGTGAGAACTGTTCAGCAGTGGAACTCTCTGCCCCGGAGTGTGGTGGAGGCTCCTTCTTTGGAGGCTTTTAAACAGAGGCTGGATGACCATCTGTCGGGGGTGCTTTGAATGTGATTTTCCTGCTTCTTGGCAGGGGGTTGGACTGGATGGCCCACAAAGTCTCTTCCAACTCTTTGATTCTCTGAAATCCGTGAGTAATGAAATCTGCAAAAGTCCCAATCTCAAATGTGGCAAGGAGGAATATGATAGTACAGGAGGAGAGAAGCCACAACAAAGGAAGCCACAGTCCTGACGCAGAGGGTTGTCCTATTTCAAAGTTGACTTTATGGGAGTTAACAACTTCTTTTTCCTTTTCCAACTATTTAAACTATAGTTGGAAGAAAAAGCACACCTGAATGCATCTAATGATCGAGGGCACCAACTTCTGCAGGCTGCCCTCGAGGGGGATTCCTTCCAGAGGTGAGAAATGGCACAAATTGTGTTTATCTCGCAGGTGATGGGGAACAAAGAATCACTTTCTTTGGTGCCTCTGGGTCTCTTGCTGTGCTGTTTCCCATCTGCTCTCCTTTTACCTGCTGCCTCCATATTTATGTTTTATGATCTAATTCTCCCGGCAGTGTACTTGAATTTCCTCCTTGGAGAGATGAAAGTGACGGCGGCCTGACCTCCTTCTCCTCCCTCCTGCAGCCGTCTCTGAGCTTTAAAGAGAGGGGAGCTTTCCTGCTTTTAGAAATTGTCAGGCAGAAAATGGAAACATAACAGCAGCCGAGAACATGGCTTGCTGTTGGCTTGCGGTCCTCCCGGAAGCAACTTGTTGGTGGCCGCTGTTCGGCAACCAAAAGAACAGCAGGGATGATCCATGTAGGGCTTTTTACAGTCTTGTGTTTGCTCTGGGACTCTGACCAAACAACGGAGGGATCTAACACTCCACATATGCAGCCCAAAGGAATGCCCATAACCTAAGGCAGTCATATATTTATTTTATTTATTTATTTACAGCTTTTATATTCCGCCCTTCTGACCCTGCAGGGGACTCAGGGCGGATTACAGTGTACACATATATGGCAAACATTCAATGCCAATTTTTGACATACAAACATATACAGACATACACAGAGACTATTTAACTTTTTCTGGCCGCCGGGAAACTGTCGCTTTCATCGTCCATCTCCGACGACATGAGAGAAGCCTCCCACAAGGATGGTAAAACATCAAAACATCCAGGCATCCCTTGGGCAATGTCCTTGCAGATGGCCATTTCTTTCACACCAAAAGTAACTTGTAGTTTCTCAAGTTGCTCCTGACATGGAAAAAAAAAAAAACAGAACCCACCACTAAGGAGGAGGTTGAGTCAAGCGGGTTTTTAACTCTTCTCAGGAAGATAACACTTTACAAAAGGTTAGGACTTCTAACAAAGTCATGCTTTTCCAAAGGTTATGATTATTCCAAATACAGTGTTCCCTTGCTACTTCGCGGTTCACTTTTCGTGGACTCGCTGTTTTGCGGGTCTTTGCCTCCCAGTTTATGAATGGTTGCAGTTGCCCAGAGAGGAACACTGTAGTATGAATGCCAATTAATCTCCAAAGGCCTGTGGAGATCCTGGTTTTCCAAAAAGGTTTTGAATATCCACTTTTCAAAAGATTATGGAGATTTCTATTTTCCAAACAAATGTGCCCAACTTCTTCGTATATTTCGTGCTCCGTATTATACCATCCTTCTTGCTTTCCTCCGACTTGTTGATCTCCTTCTCAACGTGTTCCTTTTCCAGAGGCAGTGAGTCAAATGGTACCCAGTATCCCAGATGTGTATGAACACCTCCTGGACTTATATGAGGGCAATCACATTTTTAATTTTGGCCTCTTCCGCCGGGCACTGCTTTGTCTGTCTCGTGGTCTCACCTGGCTCAGCCATTGCAAAAACCACATTTCCAGAGGCCCATGCCCAGCCGGCTCCTTCTCTTCCAATTCCGCCCCCGCCATTGCCGCTGCCGAGTCCTCCATCAACCGCCCACACAGCCAAGGCCGAGGCGGCTGGCTTCTTTATTAAAAACCCAGTTCCCTGGAGCATCCGCTGCTTCTCCCGGAGCCTGGCGCAGATTTATCTTCACCCAGCATGGCGCCTTATTGCTTTACCTCCCTGGCCAAACGGATTGCTTTGTGCACCCAGAGAAATACGAAGGGCTCCCGGCTCAGGTGGTGGGTGTGATATCTCAAGGAACTGATTGAGCAGGTGTCTTGCATTCTGAGCAGAATCCATCTTCCTTAGAAGCTACATGTATAAAGGGTGCTTCCTTTCTGGTTGGGTTGGCTTTGTTATTTTAAAGAGTTTTTTAAAGTCAGCATTTTGAACAAGCAACATTCAGTTCACCAAAAGGTAGATGTCAAATAGTCTGGAGAAATCTTTACTATATGTTGTCGAAGGTTTTCATGACTGGAATCACTGGGTTGCTGTGAGTTTTGTATATTCATGTACCAGAAGCATTCTCTCCTGACTTTTCACCCACATATAGTCAGCACTCGATCTATGGATATAATCACTCAGAGCTGGAAAATTTGGTTTTTTTTAAAAAAAAAATTCCAAAAGCACATCTTTTTGTCAGTGTATTTAAGAGATTGGAGCCCCGGGTGGTGCAGTGGGTTAAAGCGCTAAGCTGCTGAGCTTATTGACTGCAAGGTCGCAGGTTCGAATCCGGGGAGCGGTGTGAGTTTCCACTGTCAGCCCCAGCTTCTGCCGACCTAGCAGTTCAAAAACATGCAGATGTGAGTAGATCAATAGGTACAGCTCTGGCTGGAAGGTAACAGCACTCCATGCAGTCATGCTGGCCACATGACCTTGGAGGTGTCTACGAACAATGCTGGCTCTTTATCTTAAAAATGGAGATGAGCACCACACCTCAGAGTTGGACACTACTGGACTTCATGTCAGGGGAAACCTTTACTATATAAGGGATCATGTACCCGGCCTCAAGCTGCAAGGAGAGGCAGGTAATAAATTATTATTATAGAATTCCAGACAGAAAACAATCAGGCCCAGCTAGCAATTCCCAACAAAGGATCCCTCAGGCAGGAAGCAGCCAGGCTTTGAAGCTACAAAGCCATTAAATGCTAATCAAGGAAGCCGATTGCAACATTTATTTATTTATCTATTTATTTACTTATGACATTTATATGCCACCCTTCTCACCCCGAAGGGGACTCAGAGCGGCTTACAAGATATATAAAAATACAATATATTATATTATTAACATAGTACAATATCACTATTAAATATTACTATATTGTATTATACCATTATATTGTAATATTATTTATTATTATTATTTATTTAAAACACTTATATTCCACCCTTCTCACCCCAAAGGGGACTCAGAGCGGTGCACATCATATACATGGCAAACATTCAATGCCTGGGTACAATACATAAACATTAAAAAAACATTTATCTAAATATTAAAATACACCATTTAAAATAACACAATTTAAAACCATTCTAGCCATCCGCAACAAATCCAATTGGCCCTGTCATCTTTCCCATTGTCGCTTTATTGCCCTGTCCCGAAAGCTTGGTCCCACAGCCAAGTTTTTACCATCCTTCTAAAGGACAAGAGGGGGCCGACCTGATCTCACAAGGAGGGGAGTTCCATAGCCGGGGAGCAATCACCGAGAAGGCCCTGTCTCTCGTCCCCACCAATTGCGCCTGTGACAATGGCGGGACGGAAACCAGGGCCTCCCCGGAGGATCTTAATCTCCGCGATGTTACATAGAGGGAGATGCGTTTGGACAGGTAATTTGGGCCGGGGCCGTTTAGGGCTTTATAGGCCAAAACGGCCTATGAATTGTGCCCGGTAGCAAACTGGCAGCCAGTGGAGCTGGTGTAACATGGGAGTTGTATGCTCCCTGTATGCCACCCCAGTTATTAACCTGGCTGCCTCCCGTTGGACTATTTGAAGCTTCCGAGCAGTCTTCAAAGGCAACCCCACATAGAGTGTGTTGCAGTAGTCTATTCTAGATGTAACGAGAGCGTGGAACACTGTGGCCAAGTCTGACTTCCCAAGGTATGGGCGCAGCTGGCACACAAGTTTTAATTGTGCGAATGCTCCCCTGGCCACCGCTGCAACCTGGGATTCCAGGCTCAGTGATGAATCCAGGAGACCTCCCAAGCTGCGGCTGAGGGGGGAAAGGAAGGGGCCTGAGGCTGTTAGGAATGGTGGGAGTTGAAGTCCAAAACACCTGGAAGGCCAAAGTTTGCCCATGCCTGCCATAGAGGATACCTAGAGTTTCACTGGAGTGCCTAACCAATTCCTAGAGAGAAGGATGTAGGTCAATCCAATTGCTTCACTGGATCCACTCTAGTCCAGCCTAAAGATTTAGGCCAGTTTAAAGCAGGTCGTGCGTAGAATTCAACCAAAGGTACATTACGTTGCAATGTTTCTTTTACAGCGACTGGGCTGGATGACCTTTTGGAATCCATCTAGAAGAGATTGATTTTGAATAGTGAACTCTAGATCAATAGCTTCTATATACTCTGCTCCCTAAGGTCAAGACGCCTATTTCAGGTTTCTAGATGCTACTTTTCCTCAGTCAGAAAAGCACTGACGGAGAATTGGAAACTTATTTAACTCTCTCTCTCGGCCTTAATTAGAATTTTCCTGCTAATGCTCTGTCCCAGCCTCTGCATTAATTCTTTTTAAAATGATAGCGAATCAAAGACACACCCGACATTTCTCATTGTCACTTTAATAAATTGCCATTGGCTGAAAAAACTAATTAAAGGCTGAGAGAAAGAGAGAGAGAGAGAGAGAGAGAGAGAGGAGGGAAATGATTTTTTTAAACGACGGAATTTTAATACTTCTTTCATTCCATCACGTCCCTGCAACTACAAGTGGAAGAAAGTCCTACTCTTTGGTTGCAATCTGTTTTTGCGTACAGCTCAGCTTGGCCAAGGAATGCCACTCTTTGCATATTTTATTTATTTATTTAGTACATTTCTATACCGCCCCTCTCAGCCTTCCGGCGACTCAAGGTGGTTTGCATCAAGGACACAATTACAATATACAATATAAAAACATCAGCAACAATAAAATCAAACATTATAATGAAACATACTTCAATCGATAATCATTAAAACCATATATCTCCCTTGTAGGAGTCTCTGTTGAATTAAAAAGACATTAAAGTAAAGGTTTCCCCTTGACATTAAGTCTAGTCGTGTCTGACTGGGAGTTGGTGCTCATCTCCATTTCCAAGCTGAAGAGCTGGCGTTGTCCATAGACACCTCCAAGGTCATGTGGCCAGCATGACTGCATGGAGTGCCACTACCTTCCCGCTGGAGTTGTACCTCTTGATCTACTCACATTTGGATGTTTCGAACTGCTAGGCTCACAGAAGCTGGGGCTCACAGCGGGAGCTCATCCCACTTCCCAGATTTGAACCGCCAACCTTTCAGTCAGCAAGTTGAGCAGCTCAGCGGTTTAACCCACTGCACCACTGGGGGTTCAGACATTAAGGTCTGGCTGAATTTAATTATTCTGTTTATGATTACTAATAAACAGGAACCCCAAGAGAGGTGTCTTCTTAGATCAGCATTTCTTAACCTGGGGATCGGGACCTTTGGGGGGTCGCAAGGGGGTGTCAGAGAAGTCACCAAAAACTGTCAGAAAGCATAGTATTTTCTGTTGGTTAATGGGGGTCTGTGTGGGAAGTTTGGCCCAATTCTATTGTTGGTGGGATTCAGAATGCTCTTTGATTATAGGTGAACTATAAATCCCAGAAACTACAACTCCCAAATGTCGAGGTCTGTTTCCCCAAATTCCACCAGTGTTCACATTTGGGCATACTGAATATCTGTGCCAAGTTTGATCCAGATCCATCATTGTTAGAGTCCACAGTGCTCTCTGGATGTAGGTGAACTACAACTCCAAAACTCAAGGTCAATGCCCATCAAACTCTTCCAGTATTTTCTGTTGGTCATGGGAGTTCTGTGTGCCAAGTTTGGTTGAATTCCATCGTTGGTGGAGTTCAGAATGCTTTTTGATTGCAGGTGAACTATAAATCCCAGCAACTATAACTCCCAAGGAGCCCCCGGTGGCGCAGTGGGTTAAAGCACTGAGCTGCTGAGCTTGTTGATTGAAAGGTCACAGGTTTGATTCCGGGGAGCGGCGTGAGCTTCCTCTGTCAGCCCTAGCTTCTGCCAACCTAGCAGTTCGAAAACATGCAAATGTGAGTAGATCAATAGGTACCGCTCCGGCGGGAAAGTAACGGCGCACCATGCAGTCATGCTGGCCACATGACCTTGGAGGTGTCTACAGACAATGCTGGCTCTTCGGCTTAGAAATGGAGATGAGCACCACACCCCAGAGTCAGACATGACTGGACTTAATGTCAGGGGACTACCTTTACCTTTACCTACAACTCCCAAACGACAAAATCAATCCCCCCCAATCCCACCAGTATTAAAATTTGGGCGTATTGGGTATTTGTGCCAAATTTGGTCAATTGAATATAAATACATCCTGCACATCAGATGTTCACATTATGATTCATAACAGTAGCAAAAGTACTGTTATGAAGTAGCAATGAAAATAATTTTGAGGTTGGGGTTCCATGAGGAACTGTATTAAGGGGTTGTGGCATTAGGAAGGTTGAGAACCATTGTCTTAGATGGAAACAAAATTAGCAATTTGGGGGTTTTTCACTTTCATGGAGATCTTCTGCCCCTAACTCAAGTGAATGTGGAGGGCTAACTGTATTCAAGAGGGAGAGGGAGCTATCCAAGGTGCTGAATGCAAAAGCATTCCTGCAAGACTTCAGGGGAGCTTTCCAAGGTACTGAATCTCACACCAAAATTAATATCAGTACCTTGGGCAGGGCTTTTATAGCCTTGAAGTGCGGCCTGGAGTAGAGTCACTGTCCCTCTGAGACAGAAGCCACTGGTTAAGACTTAAGTCCAGTGGTAACTAAGCAACTAGTACAGCTTTCTGCCCCTTAAAACCTGGGTGTCAAAGGTCTTGTCTGGTCTCCTCTTCTTCCAGTAAGTCTCCCTCAATATGGGAAGGTGATGGATGGCGCTGCTTAATAAATCCCAGAGGGACTCTGGCCTCATTGTGTGGCTTATTCATCTTGGGTTATTTGTTTGCGATCTGTCAGGAGGCTTTTGTCTGTGTACTGCTAAATTTAGCTCCGGGGTGGAGAACTGTCTTTGCCACGTTCACTTTCCTGAGAATATGAGATGCTAAAGAGGGAAAAGGTGTTGCCACAGTGCCTTGTTTTTCACTTGGAATATTTTTGGGGTGAGGAAAGGTTGGGCAGTCTCTTGGCCAGGCAGGTTGTTTGTGGATGATGGGTGAAGCCGGGTTTGAGAACAAAAGATATTTAAACAAACGCCTTGTGCTAAGATGCCGCAATGTTCCAATTGTGCCGTTTGGAACCCTTTTTTGGTGTCAATATTAAATGACTTTAATGCCATTGTTGTCATTTGATTAATTTGCTAGCTGTACCTGCCACTCATTGCTGTGGCCAACCTTCCCTCCCTCTTTCTCTCCTTCTTTCTTTCCTTCCTCTCATTTTTTTCCTTTCCTTTTCTCCTTCCTTCTCTTCCCATCCTTCCCCCCTTTTTCTTTCCCTTCCTCTTTCTCCACATTCTTCCTTCTCTACCGATTCTTGGACTGCAACTCCCAGCAGTCCTCCTGATCAATCAATCAATCTATCTCTATCTAATCTATCTATCTGGAGGATTTTCATAAAAACTCTGAAAAACTCAGCAAAAGGGACTTAAACGACCAAAAAAGCATAAAGATGCTACAGCGCATGTGCAGAAATGACTCCCCCGGCAAACAAAGTACACAATAGCATATTCACACTCTCTTCCGGACTACAGCTCCCAGCATTCGTAGACCAGGCCTTTTAGGAGAGAAGGAGGATCCAAATGCAGTGCTTCCAAGATGCAAACTTCCCCCCCCCCTTGGATTTCTTTGAGAGCATCCCAATCCCTGCAGATTTCCTATTCCTGGACTGCAACTCCCAGCAGTCCTCCTGATCAATCTATCTATCTCTATCTAATCAATCTATCTGGAGGATTGCTGGGAGTTGCATGTCAAAAGGAATTGACAGACTTAGGGAAGATGTAGTTCACCTACCTCCAGATCACTGTGAACCCAAACAACTATGGATCTGGACCAAATTTAGTGCACATACTCGATACACCCAAATTTGAGTATTAGTGGGGTTTGGAGGGGATTGATTTTGTAATTTGGGAGTTGCAGTTGCTGCCAAAGGGGTTCCGAAGGCCATCAGAAATATGTGTTTGCTTATTGTCTTTGGAGACTCCTATGAACCCCCCCCCCCCATGACCCTCCAGTTGTCCCAACTTCCAGGTTGAGAACCACTGCTCTATTCTCTTCTATTCTATTCATATTTTATCCAACTGAATTCATTCTAATTTAACATTCACTTTTGGTATGCTTTCAACTGTCTTGCAATCATTTTAATCAATAAGCTGCTTTGAGTCCCAATATTGGCGGGAAAGGTAGCGTGTAAACAAAGGCAGTATTATTAAGAAGAAGAAAAAGGACAACGACAACAACAAACTGTCACCGCCATCACAGTAAATAAAGCTATGTTAGAAAAACAAAAGCAGAGAGACAATTTAGTAATTCAATATTGTCGCAGCACGCAGAGAAACACACACTTATGCACATGGGAAATGAATGGGATATAGGACAATTCACAGAGGGGCAATTTGGGAAGAGATTTTTCCACCGACACAGCAGTCCTGAGTGTGTAGGTGTCGCGCATGGAGTGGGAGGGAGTTGAATGTCGCCAATGCATCAGTTCCAAATCCCTGCTAGCTCATTCCACATAGCTTGGGTTTTGGGGAGGTGGGGAAAGGATATCTCTCCCTTTTATTTCCTTGGGGAGATTTTGTCATTTTCTCTCCTAAGAGCTTGTGGGAGAGGAGCAATAGCAATGCCTTTCAAGACCGATATTTGCCTTGGATTCCAATGGGAGGCAAGACAAGTTGGGAGAACTCCTCATGTGAACTGATGTATCCAAATACCCCACAACATATTCCCAAATGCCATTAAGACGTCCAATTTTGGCACCACTACTTTGTATTGGGAGCACCCGATGGTGCAGCAGGTTAAACTGCTGAGCTGCTGAACTTGCTGACTGAAAGGTAGGCGGTGTGAATCCAGTGAGCAGGGTGAGCTCCTGCTGTTAGCCCCAGCTTCTGCCAACCTAGCAGTTCGAAAACATACAAATGTGAATAGATCAAGAGGTGCTGCTTCTGTGGGAAGGTAACAGCACTCCATGCAGTCATGCTGGCCACATGACCTTGGAGATGTCTATGAACAATGCCAGCTCTTTGGCTTAGGAATGGAGCTAGGGCACCAACCCCCAAAGTCGAACATGACTAGACTTAATGTTAAGGGGAAACCTCTACCTTTACTTTCTATTGCTCCCTCTTCCTTCTGTTTCAGGTAAGAGAACCACACAGCTTCACTTATCCAGCTCTTAACCCATTGCTGGAGAAACTTTGGCCTTCCCTCCAGGTATTTTGGACTTCAACTCCCACAATTCCTAACAGCTTACTGTTAGGGAGTTGAAGTCCAAAGCACCCGGAGAGTCAAAGTTTGCCCATGCCCGTCCTAACCTGTTGAAGGCTCTTGTAGAGTCACAATGCTTGTACAGTTTGTACCATTTCCAATCCTCCTAATGAAAGTACAATTCTGTTATGGGTTTGGGGATTGTCCCCCATGCCATGAGGTAACATGTCCATCTTTGTTGTGCCATTTTTTACCATTTGGGATGGTGTGTTACTTGAAACGTTTCCAGACCAAGAAACAAGCCCTGAGTGCTTTTCAGGCTGGAGGATGCGCCGTGATGCGCCTCCTTCTCTCTGCGTCTCAGGAGGCTGCTCTCCTGATCTTTCATTAAGGGCTGTTTTGACATGCAAATTCAGGTTCCCATCGGGGTAGGCGTTGCATAGTCAGAGCAGAGCAGACGGCATGTTTTTCTAAACGAGTTTATTTTTAAAAAGCACATCAATTTGTTCATAAAGGGAAGGGAGGGCTGCAGGAGAACCGCTGGCACTCATGAGCTTGACAACTCAGTTGCTTGTCAGTTCTAGTTACTTACCTGCAAACCTCCAGTAGCCAGAAGTCAAGCTTAGTAGTTTCCATATCAGCATGGAGCAATTTATCCATTCTGGGTTTCAATCCAAACTGTGTGTGTTCAAAATTCAAATCCCTATATTTGTTATTAGCTGTACCTTCCATACATTGCTGTGGCCAATCTTTTCTCCCTCTTTCTCTTCTTTCTCTCCTTCCTTCCTTCATTCCTTCCCTTTCTTTCTCTCTTTCTCTCCTTCCTTCCTTCCTTCCTTCCTTCCTTCCTTCCTTCCTTCCTTCCTTCCTTCCTTCCTTCCTTCCTTCCCTTCCCTTCCCTTCCCTTCCCTTCCCTTCCCTTCCTTTCTTTCTCTCCTTCCTTCCTTCCTTCCTTCCTTCCTTCTCTTCTGTTTCTCTTCCTTCCACCCCAACTTTTTCTTTCCCCTCCTCTTTCTCCCCTTTCCTCCTTCTCTACCTATTCTTGGACTGCAACTCCAAGCAGTCCTCCATCAATCTATCTGCGTACCTATCTATCTATCTCTATCTAATCTATCTATCTGGAGGATTGCTGGAGTTGCGGTCCAGGAATAGGAAATTTGAAATATTCAGGGATTTGGATGCTCTCAAAGAAATCCAAAGAGAAGAAAACTTGCATCTTGGAAGCAGTGCATTTGGATCATCTTCCTCTCCTGAAGGGCCTGGTCTAGGGGATGCTGGGAGCTGTAGTCCAGAAGAGAGTGTGGATATGCTATTTTGTGTTTTGTTTGCTGGGGGAGTCGTTTTTGCGCATGTGCTGTAGTGTCTTTTTGATTTTTTGGCTTTTTAAGTCACTTCTGCTGTGTTTTTCTGTGGTTTTATGGGTGATGGTCACTCGTTGACCTGATTTGTATTGTGTCCAAATTTGGTGTCAATTTGCCCTGTGGTTTTTGAGTTATGTTAATCCCACAAAGAAAATTACAATATTAAGTGTTGTTATACTGTATTGTTGAAGGCTTTCATGGCTGGAATCACTGGGTTGCTGTGAGTTTTCCAGGCTGTATGGCTATACAGCCTGGAAAACTCACAGCAACCCAAGCTTGTTGCATCTCTCAAGTGACAGCCCATCATATATATGTTATCCTGCCATCTTCTTGAGCTAGAGTAGCTGTGACCGATACCTAGACCCTTAACCAGTGTGAGTGAGTTGGGGGCTCTGTCTTAAAATGGGTGCAAAGGTTTCTAGTAAGAAAGATACTTGAGAAGATACTCCTTTAGGGGAAATTTTGGTGCTCTGGGATGAAGTAGGAGGGAAGCCCCTCAAACCAACGAAGCTCATCCATTTGTGCACCCGCAAATGGCCTCTCCGCTCACTGGGGAGAGAGACCTGCTGGCTAGTACATGGCAGCCTAGTCAAAAGGACCATCTTCCAGCTGCAGACCCATTTCCGTCAGATGGCAAAATGGCATGAGCTGGCATATGTGGCATGCTTCATGTCTTTGTACCAGAGGAAGGTTGAGGGGGTTGAAGGTTTCCGTCTCTTACCGTACAGAGGTGAGGGACTACCAGTTAGCCTAAGGAAAATAACCCAGGGACAACTTCTGGTGGCCCCAAGAAGCGTCCTCTAGCTCCTCTTCCCCTCTATGGTGTGGAAAATCCTAACTTAATGAGGCAGATGAGCATTCTCAGTCATCTTGTCTTCAACCTAAGCACACCATGTTCCCTAAGCCATTCCTCATAGAGTTGCTGTAAGCCTTTCAGGCTGTTTGGCCATGTTCCAGAAGCATTCTCTCCTGATGTTTTGCCTGCATCTATGGCAGGCATCCTCAGAGGTTGTGAGGTGTGTTGGAAACTAGGAAAACTGGGTTTATATATCTGTGGAATGTCCAGGATGGGAGAAAGAACTCTTGTCTGTTGGAGCTAGGTGTGAATGTTTCAATTGGCCACCTTGATTAGCATTTAATGGGCTAGCAGTTTCCAGGTCTGGCTTCTTACTGTCTGGGGGAATCCTTTGTTGGGAGGCGATTAGCTGGCCCTGATTGCTTCTTGTCTGGAATTCCCCTGTTTTTGAGTGTTGTTCTTTATTTACAGTTCCGATTTTAGAGTTTTTAGCATTTGTTGTTATACTATTTGTAAAGATGTTGATTTCCCCGTATAAGACTTATATCACTCCATGCACTGATTAAACCTAACTTTCACCACGAATCCAAATACCATCCTGATGTTGTTTTTGCCTTCTAAATGGCACACATTTCATTTAGACTCAGTATGCCAGCCCTTTTGCTTCTCTTTCCAGATCGGCTCTCCCCTTTCTCCAAAAGGAAATTAATGGCTCCTCCGCCTCTGGAGAAAATGAGACATGGGAGGGAATACAAAGGCACATCAGTCATTAATGATAAGAGCCTTGTGTGGTGGCAGGTAGAACCGATAAAGAGTGCAAGCCATGCGCCACCTTTGCACTGAAAGGCGCCAGACATCTTGCATAAGGGAGTGAAGAGACTCTCGAAACGACCTCATTTGTTAATTGCAGGCCTGGAAAACGGTGTCGCCTTGGTGGCATCCAAAGATGGAATTGATGCTGGCTTCAGATGGCAGGCTTCTTCTGTTTCCTAGTGCAAGAAGCAGGGTAGCCACTAGGACGTTGCCAAAGCAGAGGAAATGCATCTTCACAAACAAGCCAGCAGAAGACTCTGGTTTGCACAAAACTGAATTTATTAGGTGCCAATATAGACATAAGGATCATGGCCAGAGTCCTGTTGATGCCATTGGCGCCATGTGTCTTCAAGCAATTACTCATATATATACTAGCTGTATCCACCATGTGTTGCTGTGGCCAACCTTCCCTCCCTCTTTCTCACCTTCTTTCTCACCTTCTTTTTCACCTTCTTTCTCACCTTCTTTCTTTCTTTCTTTCTCTCATTCCTTCCTTCCTTCCTTCCTTCCTTCCTTCCTTCCTTCCTTCCTTCCTTCCTTCCTTCCTTCCTTCCTTCTTTCCTTCCTTCCCTTTTTGTCTTTTCTTCTCTCCTTCCTTCCTTCTCTACCTCTTTCCTTCCTTCCCCTCCCTTTTTCTTTTCCATTTTTCTTTCTCTCCTTTCTTCCTTATCTACCTCTTTCTTTCCCTTCTTCCTTCACTCCCATCCTTCCTTCTATCTTTCCTTCTTTCCCTCTTTCTCTCTTTCTTTCCTTCTCTCCTTCTTTCCCCATTTTCTTCCATTCCTGGTGGCGGATGAGGCTCCCCTCTCACCGGACCCACCATTGTGCCATCCGTTCTTGGCTCCTGCTCTGGGCAGAAGAGAGAGGATAGTCGGTGGTGCTGCTGTGTTCTTGCACAGGAGGGGCGGGGCTATGGAATGCATTTGCGCACATGCGCTGTGTCATTTTCTACCTTTTTGGATTTTAAAGTTATTTTCACTGTTCTTTTGGTAATTTTTGGAGTGATGGTCACTCCTTGGGTTAGTAGATGTCTTGTGACCAAATTTGGTGTCATTTTGTCCAGTGGTTTTTGAGTTATGTGCGTCCCACAAGCGAACATACATACACGCACACATACACACACACACACACACACACACAGAAGTCTAGTGTCAAGATCCATGGAAGTCATGCTACCCCTCTATTCTGCCTTGGTTAGACTACACCTAGAATACTGTGTCCAATTCTGGGCACCACAACTGAAGAGACATATTGACAAGTTGGAATGTGTCCAGAGGAGAATGACTCAAATGATCAAGGGTCTGGAGAACAAGCCCTATGAGGAGTGGCTTAAAGACCTGGGCATGTTTAGCCTACAGAAGAGAAGACTGAGAGGAGACATGATGATGGCAATGTATAAATATGTGAAGAAAAGCCATAGGGAGGAGGGAGCAAACTTATTTTCTGCTGCCCTGGAGACTTGGACACGGAGCAATGGCTTCAAATGACAAGAAAGGAGATTCCACCTGAACATTAGGAAGAACATTCTGTCAGTGAGAACTGTTCAGCAGTTGAACTCTCTGCCCCGAAGTGTGGTGGAAGCTCCTATTTTGGGAGCTTTTAAGCAGAGACTGGGTGGCTATCTGTTGAGGGTGGTTTGAATGCAATTGTCCTGCTTCTTGGCAGAATGGGGTTGAACTGAATGGCTCTCAAGTTATCTAACAACTCTAGGATTCTATGATTTGTCTCTTAAAGCAGCACAGAACTATTCCCAGTCCATTATTTTCTGTCTTCCAGAAGGTGGGATGTGTGGGTTTGATGCTTACGTTGCTTGTGGCTGCATCATCTCACAGCCATCCAGAAGACGTCATGTGCCAGAAATGTGGACCCCCTTTGCCATGAGAGGCAGAGCTAGTCTGACAAAAGCCTAACCTGGAGCAGTCTGTCTCTCTCTCTCTGTGTATACACACGAACACACACACACAAACCCAGCTTTTCTGTCCCCCACCCCATCCTCCGTTTGCCCGCAAGCAGTTGGCGATGCAGTTACTGGGCACCGATAAATATTTTAGCACTCTGTGAAATATTCATGTTGCTCCATCTTCATCTTCATTTGCTCGGTTAGCAAGGGCCCTGAGCATGAAAGATGAAAATAATTGCTCCTTCAATGAAGGCCTTGAAATAAGTGCCATTCTTTTTTTTTTATGTCAGAAAGAAAAATAAGCCCATCTAAGCCGTGGATGAAGTGGGAAGCAGGGCCATGCGCAGACTCTCATGGACCCCAAAGGCAAGCGCCAAGGGGCCCAGTGCTAATGCAATCTGACAAGCATCCTGGCTCCCAGTGGCAACAGAAAGGTTGAGCCCCATCTAAAATGAGGGTTTAATGGGATTCCTACCATGCAGAGGGCAACCGCAGGTGAATGAGGCTTTCCATACTAAAGGTCAGTGATCTGGCTTTGAGTTTTAGTCCCAAATTAAAGGAAATATTCTAAGTACTGTATACAATGCCTCAGATAGATTCAAGAGCTTCTTAAAAGTTCATACTAAACCTAGAGGAGAAATGCCTGTTGATATAGGAGGTGAGATCCTGGACTCAAACTACAAGAAAGGAGATTCCATCTGAACATCAGGAAGAACTTCCTGACTGTGAGAGCCGTTCAGCAGTGGAACTCTCTGCCCCGGAGTGTGGTGGAGGCTCCTTCTTTGGAAGCTTTTAAACAGAGGCTGGATGGCCATCTGTCAGGGGGGCTTTGAATGCAATATTCCTGCTTCTTGGCAGAATGGGGTTGGACTGGATGGCCCATGAGGTCTCTTCCAACTCTAGGATTCTATGATTCTATGATTCATCGTTGAGTCTGGAAGCTCAGGTCTCAGCAGTGACCAGGAGGGCATTTGCACAATTAAAACTTGTGCGCCAGCTGCGCCTGTACCTTGGGAAGTCTGACATGGCGGTAGTCCATGCTCTGGTTACATCCCGTATAGACTACCGCAATGCTCTCTACGTGGGGTTGCCTTATTTATTTATTTGCAGTATTTATATTCCGCCCTTCTCACCCCGCAGGGGACTCAGGGCGGATTACAATGTACATATACATGGCAAACATTCAATGCCATAGACACACAACATATATAGACAGACACAGAGGCTATTTTAACATTCCAGCTTCATGAGAGTATTCTGGCCCCCAGGGGAGCTAATGTTTCACCGTCCATTTGTGCACTGATAGAATACTTCCTCATTCTTTGCATGCTTGCTGGAGATTTTTATGGCATTGTAAATTAGTTAAATTGGCCTACCCGCATAAGCAGTACCTAAATTTCCTACTTGATAGATGGAACTATCTTTCAGACTGCAAAGGTTGACAGCAAGCTACACAATGGTTGGAAGTTCACTCTGACCCGGGCTGGCTTCGAACTCATGACCTTTCGGTCTGTAGTGATCTAATGCAGTTGACTCCCAGCCAGCTGCACCACAGTCAACCAACTCTACTACCAAGTCTACTACTCCTTTTCATCAAGTGCTAAGAAGGCTGTCCAGGTCTTGAACTGATGGCTGCTTTGACAGTCTGGATGAGGCAAGCAAATTGAAGTTGAAACCAGACAAGACAGAGGTCCACCTGGTAAGTCGCAAGGCTGGACAAGGTATAGGGTAACGGTCTGTGCTGGATGGGGTTACACTTCCCTTGAAGGTACAGGTTTGCAGCTTGGGAGTCCTCCTGGACTCATTGCTGAGCCTGGAACCTCAGGTTGTGGCGGTGGCTAGCTGGGCTTTCGCACCATTAAAACTTGTGCGCCAGTTGTGCCTGTACCTTGGGAAGCCTCTCATATCTAGGATAGACTACTGCAACACACTCTACGTGGGGTTGCCTTTGAAGACTGTTTGGAAGCTTCAAATAGTCCAACAAGAGGGTTGGACTGGGTGTCCCTTGGGATGGCATACAGGGAGCATACAACTCCCATGTTGCATCAGCTCCAGTGGTTTCCAGTTTGCTACCGAGCACAATTCAAAGTGCTTGCTTTGGCCTATTAAGCCCTAAATGGCCCCAGCGCAATCTACCTGTCTGAATGCATCTCCATTTATGAACCACTCCTTAAGTGGCTGAGGGGGGAAAGAAGGGACCTGAGGGTGTTAGGAATGGTGGAAGTTAAAGTCCAAAACACCTGGAGGGCCCAACTTTGCCCATGCCTGATCTAGATCAAGGGAAGTCTTAGTCCTACTCTGTTCTGCTTTAGATTAGACCTCACCTGGGATAATATTGTCTCCAATTTTTGGCACCACAATTCAAGAAGGACATGGACAAACCGAAACATGTCCAAAATGGTCAAAGTTTTGGAAACCAAGCCCTGTGGGGAACATCCTGGAGAAAAGAAGGCTGAAAGAAAGGGGCATGAGAGCCATGTTTAAATATTTGTAAGGGTGTCACATTGAGGAGGGATCAAGCTTGTTCTCTGCTGCTCTGGAGACTAGGATGTCTAGCAATGGATAAAAACTGCAAGATTCCACCTAAACATTAGGAAGAATTTCCCTCATGGTAAGAACCGTTTGACAGTGGAATATACTGCCTTGGATTCCTATGGTGTCTCCTCTGCTGGAGGTTTTGATGCAGAGGCTGGATGGCTATCTGTTGGGAGGGTTTTACTTGTGTCTCCCTGCCTGCACAATAGGGTTGGACTGGATGTCCCTTGGGGTCTCTTCCAACTCTAGGATTCTATGCTTCAATGCAACTTTGCTAAGAAAACTTTTTGATAGGGTCTCTATAGGTCAGTCATAAATTGGAGGCACTCCACCACAACATAGAGATTTTGATGCAGAGGCTGGATGGGTATTTGTTGGGAGGGCTTTACTTGTATCTCCCTGTCTGGCACAATAGGGTTGGACTGGATGTCCCTTGGGGTCTCTTCCAACTCTAGGATTCTATGATTCAATCCAACCTTGCTAAGAAAGCTCTGTGATAGGGTCTCCATAGGTCAGTCATAACTTGGAGGCACTCTACTGCAACATAGAGGTTTTGATGCAGAGGCTGGATGGGTATCTGTTGGGAGGTATCTCCCTGCCTGGCACAAAAGAGTTGGACTGGATGTCCCTTGGGGTCTCTTCCAACTCTAGGATTCTATGATTCAATGTTACCTTGCTAAGAAAACTCTGTGATAGGGTCACCATAGTCCAGACATAATCTGGAGGCACTCCACCTCAACAGGTGACCATTATCAATCCAGCTAGATGTGCCATTCCTTCCTCTTCCCTACTTATTTCAAGTAATGGGTTGTTGCAAAGGTAGAAATGAATCCCTAGACTTGGAAACGACTTCAGCATCTCTCCTCCTTTTGCCTCTTTTTGGGATCCCATTGAGGTTGACGCAAGGTCCCCTTTTTGAGCTCGAATTTGTCCCAAACCAGACCAATCAATTCATCAGACTTGATCGAATATGGAGGGGAAGGGGCAAAAGTGTCCACATTGCTGCCCTTTTGAGGCAGAGGCCTCACCGGTGCTTCGCTGCCACCCCCTTCCCATCCACACCATTGGGGAACAGTTGCCACGGCAACCCAAATCCGTCTTGTTGACATGAAGCACAGAGAAATCAATTACTGACAAATTACATAGACACCCCCTTCTCCCTTTGGAAAAAAAGGGGGAGAAGAGAGAAATAACAGGGCACAAGAGTGTAGGTGGAGGTAGAAGAGAGAAAACTCAACAGCGGCAGGTGATTTTAAAGGAAAAGTATAGAGGGATATGCTATATTATGTATGTATGGCTACATATTTGGCCACGGCCTGCCATCCCACTTGATGTGATTCTCAGGTTTCATGAAACTGTGCAAGAGAAGCAGAATTTGCACCCATTTCCAAATGCAAAGGGGGAAAATAATGGCAAAATATGTAATATATCTAATCTAGGAAACCAGATGAGAGCGACCCATTTTGTCTTTTTCTCAAATTAACTGGAAATTTCTTTGCACACTTTGTTCATGCATTGTCTTGAAATCTGCCTCAGATTTCATTTGGTACTAGAAATCTCCCTTCCATACATTTATAATCCCATTCCCAAAGGACAAAAAATACGGATTTCCCCCAGGGTCTTTTGTAATACTATAGTGCATCAAACCAACGTGAATAGTTGGGCAAACTTTTGTGTACTTTATATGCTAGATATTACACCTTTGATGCCATGTAAGCTACCCTGAGTTGCTGCTGCTATTGTTGTTACTATTATTATTACTGTTATCAATGGTCATGGTTCCAACTGAAGGAATATTGGGATTTGTAGTTTCAAGAGGTCTTTAGCATTCTCAATCAGTGCTTACTTGCCCAAAACTGCAAATCCCAAGAGACAAAAGGGTTATGTAGAACTTTAAACGTGGCTCCCCCCAAAAAAGGATCTTAGCTAAACTGTCTTCTCCAAAATTCCCCAACTTCTATATAAAGAAAAATGTAAATATATTGTCGAAGGCTTTCATGGCCGGAATCACTGGGTTGTTCTAGGTTTTTTCGGGTTATATGGCCATGGTCTAGAGGCATTCTCTCCTGACGTTTTGCCTGCATCTATGGCAAGCATCCTCAGAGGTTGTGAGGATAGTGAGAGGTAGGAGGACTGCTCTGCCTTCTTCCTCCTCTTCTTTTTCTTACTCTTCTCTCCTCAACTTCTTTCTCCTTCTCTTCCTTCCCTCTTTCTCATCCTTGATTAGATCAGAATCCTCTTATTCTTGTGTCTGAAGTAGTCCATCACTTCTTCCCAGTTCGTTTCTTTCATATTAATCCCTTTACTTCTTGATATTAAGAAGGTGAGTCTGTCCATATTTTTAATTTCTAGAATTTTTGTTAATCTTTCATTTTCATCCGGTATCTCCTTTTGTTTCCATCTTCTAGCGTAGCAAATCCTTGCTGCTCTTGTTGTCAAGAAAAGATTTTTTCTGCATTTTTCTCCATTTTTAATTCATGCATCCCAGGTAGAAAAAGTTCCGCCTTCCATGGAATTTTGATTTTTAAAATTTCTTGTAATTCTTTTTGAACCCCTCTCCAATATTCTTTTGCCCTTTTACAGGTCCACCAAATATGAAAGTATGACCCCTCTTTTTCCTTGCATTTCCAGCAATTTGTGCTGGAATTCCTATTACATTTCCCTAATTTTTTCGGTGGCATATGCCAGCGATGTGCAGTCTTCAGCCAATTCTCCTTCAAATCAATGGCGTAACAGTATTTTAATTTTTTAATTTTTCCCTCCAGATTCTTTCCCATGCCGTGTCAGGATCGACCTGAGAAACTGCATGTCGCTTCTGGTGTGAGAGAATTGGCTGTCTGCAAGGACGTTGCCCAGGGGATGCCCAGATGATTTGATGTTTTATCATCTTTGTGGGAGGCTTCTCTCATGTCCCTGCATGAGGAGTTGGAGCTGATAGACGGAGCTCATCCGTTGTTGTTGATGATGATGATATAGACCAGGATTCAACAGAACATATTGTATGCCCACAAGCATTGTGAAACTATATATATTCGAATCCAGCTCTTTCTCTTTCCATTCTTTTCTATTTAACCAGATGGGCCACAGCAACGCGTGGCCGGGTACAGCTAGTATTCAATAAATAGCAGATTTTTTTAGAAACTGACTTCTATTCGATGCCTAATCTTTTGCTGCTTTGGTTGTTCCAAACCATCTCCACCCAATACGCTTTCCTCATCCTTTCTCCCTCTCTTTTGGCCTCCCAACCCAACATTGTGCCAGACAAACTCAGTCTATAGGTGTGGGTGTGTGTGAGATTGTGTCATTCCTCAGGAAGGTGTTCTTTTTCTGCACCAGATCCTGTAGGCAAAGCTGTGATCACACCTATGACACACCTTTCAGTTGGACACAGTTTTGCATGCACATAAGGAGAGGAAATACACTTCTAATTCATGCTGAGAGCAAAGAAGGGCTGAGAGATCCTTTTCAAAAAGTCTATGGAGCTTGGAAGTAACCACATAACTGTCGAAGGCTTTCATGGCCGGAATCACTGGGTTGTTGTAGGTTTTTTCGGGCTATATGGACATGTTCTAGAGGCATTCTCTCCTGACGTTTTGCCTGCATCTATGGTAAGCATCCTCAGAGGTAGTGAGGTGAACCTAACTACCTCTGAGGATGCTTGCCATAGATGCAGGCGAAACATCAGGAGAGAATGCCTCTAGAACATGGCCATATAGCCCGAAAAAACCTACAACAACCCAACCACATAACTAACTCCTCGCAGATGGTTCTGTTTCCCCAAACACGAACAAAACTGGAAACAGCCGGCGCATGAACCATGTGATATTCCCCCTCCACCATTTACTGCGGCTACATCTTTATTATTTATAAAAGGCACCACTGCATTTGTAAAAGGAATCATTCCTTCTGAAGCGATCATCATAAAGCATTATGATTCCCGTATCAATGCTAGATCTCGCTCAATGAATGCCAACAGTTAATTACTTGTCAAACCTTGTAATGACTAACTGGAACTAATTGCTTTCAAAGGGCAAGTGTGCATCTTGTCAGGAAGTTATGTCATGGTAAACTGACTTAAAATAGCCTAAAGATGAATGGCACCATTTGCTCGCCCTTCATATTTTTAGGAGGAAAGCAGAAATGTAGCCATGGCATTGTGATCATTGTCCAAGTGGGACCAGCAGATTGACCAGTAGGCAATGGTACCCTTGCTTTGGGGGGTCACACTCTCCCAATGCATGGCAGTGATGGCGTGAAACAAGAATTACACATTCAGCTGGTCTGTTATAATTAGCCTGATTAACTCGATTTTAGTTGACATCTCACCCATGGCTTGGATTATTTTGCTGAGCTTGTGCTGTGCAAGAAATGCTGTGACTGCAACATCATGTGCCCAGGGGCACCTAACCTGACATTGTGGCTAGAGTGCCAGACCTGCAGAACAACTTCGTAAAAAACACACCAACTTTTTGCAAGTCTCATATGCTTTAGATAAGAGTCACCAAATATGCATTAGATGAGTGCACTTTTTCTTTTTCTTTAACGCTCTGAAATTCTACAAAATACTAGTGTGTTGTGGGGATTGTTCAGCCAGAGATTGTGAGTAATGATGGGCTTTCCAGTGTGGGACATGAGGGGATTTTGGATCATGATTCTGTCTAGGAGGATGGGTCTGTGTCTGGTCAGAAAGAAACAGCTTCAGAGCAAGGAGGAGATGGAGATGTGTTGGCATTGGAAGATAGGGAAGACCATTCCCCTGGTTGTTCCTTGGCAACTGAAGATCAGGAGCTGGAAGGGAAAGATCTTTCCCCTGGGAAAACACCTCAGGTCAGCAAGAGACTCCATCTTCAGGAGGAGGGAGTCAGATCATAGAATCATAGAATCAAAGAGTTGGAAGAGACCTCATGGGCCATCCAGTCTAACCCCATTCTGCCAAGAAGCAGGAATATTGCATTCAAATCACCCCTGACAGATGGCCATCCAGCCTCTGTTTAAAAGCTTCCAAAGAAGGAGCCTCCATCACACTCTGGGGCAGAGAGTTCCACTGCTGAACGGCTCTCACAGTCAGGAAGTTCTTCCTCATGTCTTCCTCAGATTACGGGGGGTCACAGAAACTCCGTGAGAAATCCTTGAAACAGAACAGATGTCAAAGGCATGACTTCATGCCTTGTGGACCTTAAACTAAAGTGTTGTTTACTGAAAGGGTTAGAGCAGGCAACACTACGTTAGTGTGTACACCTTAGGTCTTGTCCTTGTTCTACATTCAAGTCTATGTTCAAGATCTTTGGGAAAGTTCTGTGCTCAAGTTCATGGATTCATGTTTTAGAAGACGTTCTTGTGTTCCTGGTCATGGATTTATGCCTATGTTTTGATTCCTGGGTTCTTGGTTATGTGTTTTGATTCCTAATTTTTCATATATCTTGTCACTCTTGAACAGAACTTTGATGTATGGAGTATTGCCTATTGGAAGCCTTTTTCCTTTTGCTTTTAGGACATTGCTATTTACGTTGCCTTTTGCTTTATTCCATAAAACTGTTTCGTTAGTACTACTGGACTCTTGCGTGGTGCTGGGTGCAAATTCTAGCCAGAGTGCAACATTGTGTTTACTAAACTTTTACTGTTTCAAACAATGCTGTGAGTAACTAGGTCTGAAAACAGTATTGAATCTTGGTGAATCCTTTCCTGCTCGGTTTCAAGGCTCATCCTAGCTCTGGAAAGATATTGTGGGGCTGATATTTCAGTCCTACTCAACAATGTGCAATGGGAGCCCTATTGGACAGTGGGACTTCAAGCATGGTGGCCCAATGCGCATCATTAGAATTTATTAGAACATTTGTGTGTCATGCCGGAGACATAGCAACATCGTCATAAAGTTTCATGCTGTAGCCTCTGATGTTCGACGGCAGTTTTACAAACCCTAAAGCAGCGTTTCTCAACCTGGGGGTCAGGCCCCTTGGGGGAGAGGCTCGCAAAGGGGTTCCAGAGGGGTCGCCAAAGACCACCAGAAAACACAGTATTTTCTGTTGGTCGTGGGAGTTCTGTGTGGGAAGTTTGGCCCAATTCTATTGTTGGTGGTTTTCAGAAGGCTCTTTGGTGAACTATCAGTGAACTATCAATCCCAGCAACCACAACTCCCAAATGTCAAGGTCTAATTTCCCCAAACTCCATATTGAATATTGAATATCTATGCCAAGTTTGGTCCAGGTCCATCATTGTTAGAGTCCACAGTGCTCTCTGGATGTAGGTGAACTACAACTCCCAAACTCAAGGTCAATGCCCACCAAACCCTTGCAGTATTTTCTGTTGGTTATGGGAGTTCTGTGTGCCAGGTTTAGTTCAATTCCATCGTTGATGAAGTTCAGAATGCTCTTTGATTGTAGGTGAACTATAAATTCCAGCAACTACAACTCCCGAATGACAAAATCAACCAAGCCCCCAAGCCCACCAGTATTCAAATTTGGGTGTATTGGTTATTTGTGCCAATTTTGGTCCAGTGAATAAAAATATATCCTGCACCTCAGATATATGAATCGGATATTATGATTCATAACAATAGCAAAAAGTACAGTTATGAAGTAGCAATGAAAATAATTTTGTGGTTGTGGGTAACCACACCATGAGCAACTGTATTAAGGGGTTGTGGCATTAGGAAGATTGAAAACCACGGATGTAGATGTTAAACAACATAGGGGACAATAGTGAGCCCTGCGGGACACCACAGGACAATTGCTGTGGTGCCGAGCAGGAATCCCCCAGCAACACAATCCTCCAGGAAGCACTGGAGCCACTGCAGGACAGTACCTCCAAGACCCATCCTCGTGAAGTGACCCAGAAGGATCTACAACATCGAATGTCGCAGAGAGATCCAGGAGAATTAGCAGGGACACACACCTCCTGTCAAGCTCTGTGGAGATAATCCTAAGGTGACCAAGGCTGTCTCAGATCCGTGACCCAGTCTGAAACCAGACTGCAACGGATCAATATGGTCAATTTCATCCAAGAAACCCTGGAGCTGCAAGGTAACCACACGTTCCAAGACATTGCCCAGAAAGGGGAAATTGGGAACTGGCTGAAACTGGTTTTATGGAAGTCCCCATTGCTCTGCTTCCTCAAGTGGATTTATTTGCTTTTTTGCAATTGTGAGCGTGTTCTCAAGAAATACAATTAGGCAGGGAAAGTCCTTCGACAGGCTGCAGTCATAAAGAAATGGAACATAAACACAGCCTCGTTTTCCCCTTCCTTTGCTCCTTGCATTTCGCACATAAACCATACTTCTGTTGACGTAAATATTGGCATAATATACCTCTCTAAGTGTCTCGCTGCAGGTTCAAATGAATGACGGAGTTACACGTTGTGCCTCATTTCCGAAAATGAACAGCTCCTGCTTCTACGGCTCAGAAGTGGGCGTAAATCCTGTGAATCTCATCAGATTTTGGAGATTGTTGGGCACATTTTTCTCATTGCTCCATTCCTGCTCCTGTGCAGTTATAGCTGATATCGCTCTACTGTGGAGTCCTATTGGAGTCTTCATAGACAGTGAGTTAAACATGAGCCAACAATGTGATGCGGTGGGATTTTGGCCTGCATCAAGAGGAGTCTAGTGTCTAGATCCAGGAAAGTCATGCTACCCCTCTATTCTATTCTGTCTTGGTTAGACCACACCTGGAATATTGTGTCCAATTTTGGGCACCACAATTGAAGGGAGATGTTGACAAGCTGGAATGTGTCCATAGGAGGGTGACTGAAATGATCAAGGGTCTGGAAAACAAGCCCTATGAGGAGCAGCTTAAAGAGCTGGGCATATTTAGCCTGAAGTAGAGAAGACTGGGAGGAGACATGATAGCCATGTATAAATATGTGAGGGGAAGTCATAGGGAGGAGGGAGCAAGCTTGTTTTCTGCTGCCCTGGAGACTAGGACATAATGGAACAATGGCTTCAAACAACAAGAAAGGAGATTCCATCTGAACATTAAGAAGAACTTCTTGACTGTGAGAGCTGTTCAGCAGTGGAACTCTCTGCCTCGGAGTGTGGTGGTGGCTCCTTCTTTGGAGGCTTTTAAACAGAGGCTGGATGGCCATCTGTTGGGGGTGCTTTGAATGTCATTTTCCTGCTTCTTGGCAGGGGGTTGGACTGCATGGCCCATGAGGTCTCTTCCAACTCTTTGATTCTAAGATTTTTGGGTCCTAACTGGGGCCTGCTGTCCAGGGAATTGCCCAGTTATAAGCACAGTTGAAATCCATGTCTTTAAGTCCTTGTGGAAGGTGAACAGGGAGGGTGCTAGCCTAATCTCCCTGGGGAGAGAGTTCAAGAGCTGAGGGATCACAATCGAGAAGGTCCTCTCCCTTGTCCCCATCAGCTGTGTCTGAGACGGAGGTGGAAGCAAGAGAAGAGCCTCCCTGGAAGATCTTAAAGAGCGTATTGGTTCATAGGGGAAGATGTGGTCATGAAAATAGGCAGGTCCCGAACTGTTTAGAGCAGTGGTTCTTAACCTTCCTAATGCCGTGACCCCTTAATACAGTTCCTTATGTTGTGATGACCCCCAACCATAACATTATTTTCATTGCTACTTCACAACTATAATTTTGCTCCTGTTATGAATCATCTTGTAGATATCCGATATGCAGGATGTATTTTCATTCAATTGGCACAAATACTCAATACGCCCAAATTTGAATACTGGTGCAATTGAGGGGAGGGTTGATTTTATTATTTGGGAGTTGTAGTTGCTGGGATTTATAGTTCACTTACAATATCAAAGAGCATTCTGAACTCCACTAGTGATGTAATTGAACCAAACTTTGGACACAGAGCTCCCATGACCAACAGAAAATACTAGAAGGATTTGGTGGGCATTGACCTTGGGTTTTGGAGTTGTAGTTTACCCACATCCAGAGAACACCAATACATTTGGACCAAGCTTGGCACAAATACTCAATATGCCCAAATGTGGACAATGGTGCGGTTTGGGGAAGATAGACCTTGACATTTGGGAGTTATAGTGGCTGGGATTTATAGTTCACCTATAATCAAAGAGCATTCTGAACTCCACCAATGATAGAATTGGGCAAAACTTCCCACACACAACCCCCACGACCAAAAGAAAATACTGTGTTTTCCAATTGGCTTCGGTGACCCCTCTGATACCCCCTCGCGACCCCCTCAGGGGTCCCAACCCCCAGGTTGAGAAACACTGGTTTAGAGATTTGTAGCTGATAACCTGCACCTTGAATTGGGACTGGAAACTTTTCAGCAGCCAGTGGGGGCTGTTTAAAGAGGGAGGTTGACCGCTCTCATGTCCCTGCATGGGGAGCTGGAGCTGACAGAAGGAGCTCATCCACACTTTCCCTGGATTTGAACCTCCGACTTGTCAGTCTTCAGTACTGCTGGCACAAGGGTTTAACCCATTGTGCCATTGGAGGCCCCTAAAATACAAGTTAAAATCCACTAATAAATCCAGATTAAAATTCACAAATTAAAACTCAAAAAAGTTGAAATTGGCCAATGGAAGGACAACTGTCGTCCAATCCTATGCAACCAATGGAGATTTGGCTTAAGTCCTCTTAATTAAATGAGTCTACTTTATTTGGAATTAACATTGGATTTAGACCAATTTTTCAACAAGTAATCTGTTTCGGTGAGATTTCTCATGGCACATAAATGAGCTAAAAACAGGATGACAAATGTTTAATCAGTTGTTTAAGGGATGTGTGTGCGTTAGACTTTTAATATCTCTTCAAAAAAAGTGATGGAAAAACTGGGGGTGGAATAAAAGGAATAATTAGCTATGACAAACTTTGTAGAAGAAGTCAGAAAAGGGGTATATTCTCGGAGAAAGAGAAGAGATTAATCGGTTCGCAGAGTGGAGTACAAATAAAGGAATCTGCCAAATAGAGAAAAACAAACAAACAAACTCTCTGTAGTGTCACTTGTAAATCGCGTTCCTTGGCTGGGATTCAGGATGGGATTTGCATCTATATGGAAGTGGACTTAATGTCTGCAGGAAATAGAACCGAGCCATTTTGGAAGATCTTTATTCAACTGACATTACTATGTATGGAAGCCAGCGAAGTGATTGATCCCTTTGGGAACTGAGAGGCAAGTCTACACAATCGAGCCCTTTTATCCACAGATTCTGCATCCACGGATTAAATAGGTTTGAGAATAATCCCAAAAACAAATCTTGATTTTTTCCTCTCTTTTTTTTATATCCCCTTTAACTACATTGTTATATATAACTAGCTGACCCCTGCCACGCGTTGCTGTGGCCCAGTCTGTTGATCTGGAAAATAAAATAATGAGAAAGTGTTGGTTTCTAATATATGCAATGGGTAGTATTTCTTGCTGTTTCTTTGTCAGTGTTGATGTGGAGAGTGTCTGGTTTGCCCACCCTGGAACATGCAACATATCGTTGTCCTTCTTTAGGGGTCCCTTTCAAATCTATGATACTATATCTCTCTGTGTGTGAATCATATATATCTATCTATATCTATGGCTGGATGGCTCTTTGTCAGGAGGACTTTGATTACGTTTTCTTGCCCTGATGAAGGGAGTTGGATTGGATGGCCTTAAGTATTTTCTGTTGGTCATGGGGGTTCTGTGTGGGAAGTTGGCCCCGATTTTGTTGTTCGCGGAGTTCGGAATGCTCATTGATTGTAGGTGAACTATAAATCCCAGTAACTACAACTCCCAAATGTCAATGTCTATTTCCCCCAAACTCCATCTGTGGGCGTATTGAGTGCTTGTGCCAAGTTTGGTCCAGATCCATCATTGTTTGAGCACTCCATCTGTGTTTATATTTGGGAATATTGAGTAATCGTGCCAAGTTTGGTCCAGATCTATCATTGTTTGAGTTCACAGTGCTCTCTAGATGTTGGTGAACTACAACTCCCAAACTCAAGGTCAATGCCCACCAAACCCTTCAAGTATTTTATGTTGGTCATGGAAGTTTTGTGTGCCAAGTTTGCTTCAATTCCATCGTTGGTGGAGCTCAGAATGCTCTTTGATTGTAGGTGAACTATAAATCCCAGCAACTACAACTCCCAAATGACAAAATCATAATTTTTGAGTGATGGTCACTCCTCGTGTTGTGAGATGTTTTGTTGCCAAATTTGGTGTGATTTCGTTCATTGGTTCTTTTGTTTTTAAGGTACTCATTACGCACAGAGCATTTTTATATTTATAGATAGTGCCATGAATACTTTTAAAACATGACCTTTTAGAGATCGTAACCTTTTGGAAAACCAGAATCTCCATAAACTTTTGGAGAAAAATGGCATTCACAACCATTTGAAAATCACAACCTTTTGTAAAGTATGATCTTCTAGAGAAGAGCCAAAAACTCATTTGAGTATCATCTTCTCTTCAGTGGTATATAACCACATGTACTTACGCAAGGCACTTTGGTTTTTCAGTTGTTAGACTAATTGTCTTTGATCTGTTAAGAACAGAGATTATGCCAATGCACAAAAACAGCAGAGTTTCAGAAGTGTTCTTTTCAGTACCCCAAAACATCTATTCTCCCATAAAACATCTTTTTTCTATACAAAAAAATTAAGTAGACTTTGTTAAAAGTAACATATCTGGGTTACTCACAACCTTCATGTATTCAGCATACAGATACATATCTTGTCAATCCAGTTACAGATAGGTTTGAAGTAGTTTGTGCAGATTGTGTCAGGAGCGATTTGAGAAACTGCAAATTGCTTCTAATGAGAGAGAATTGGCCATCTGCAAGGATGTTGCCCAGGGAACGCCTGGATGTTTGATGTTTTACCATCCTTGTGGGAGGCATCTCTCATGTCCCTACATGGGGAGCTGGAGCTGACAGAAGGAGTTCAACCCACTCTCCCTGGATTTGAACCGCTGACCTGTTGGTCAGCAGTCCTGCCGGCATAAGGACTTGATCCATTGCGCCAGTCTTGGTAAATACACAATTTCAATGAACCTAGCATCCTGTGGCAGGCTTCCCTCATGTCCCCACATGAGAAGCTGGAGCTGACAGATGGGAGCTCACCCTGCAGTCTGATCTTTCGGTCAGCAGTCCTGCCGGCACAAAGGTTTATCTTGAGCAAGTCACAGACTCTCATCCCCTGAGAAAGGCAAAAGAAAATTATTTCTTGAAAAACCCTTGCTAAGAAAACCCTAAGGTTTGTCTTAAGATCGCCGTAAGTTGGAAGTGACTTAAAGGCAACAACAACAACAGTCTCTTAAATCTCAGTCTAATGCATTGTACTCTCTATGAAAAACTTGCTATAAATGCTAAGCAGTCATCTTACTCGTGACAAAATGCTTTCTCAGGAATGGCTTTAGCATTTAGGTGACAAAGTGAAAGCATTTTCTATTTGAAGCTAGATTTGTAATTAGCTTGTGTGTTTCAAAGCAAATTTGCAAAATATGTTATACTCTGGTAGACCAGTGTGGTGTAGTGGTTAGATTCTCCACTTGGCTATGAAAACCCATTGGGTGAGTCACACACTCCAGAAAAACCCATGATAAGGTTTCAGGGTCACCATAAATTGGAAGGAACTTGAAGGCGTGATGCCTATTATCTGTGCTCTAATAGGACAGTATCTTGAAATACAATCAGAGCTGGGTTTAGGAAGCCATTGTGCCTCAAAAAGGGTTCGGAGCACTTCTTTTTTACAACTTTGTGTAATGGCAGAGTCATCATGTCTCTCTGATAATATACCAGTGACTCTTGAAACCTACACAATAGCACAAGTAATTTGCTCACAACTAGCATGAGATGTTAGAAATGACCTGATTCAGGTACTGAATGATCCAGAACAATGCTGTTCATGTTCATGGTGCTGAATCAAGTCTGAACTTTGGAAATGACATGTTTTCTTTCTAGGTGGTCTCTCTGATTGACTGGATTATTGTAGGTTTTGGGGCTGTCTGGCCATGCACTAGAAGCATTCTCTCCTGACATTTCGCCTGCATCTATGGCAGGCATCCTCTAAGTTTGTGAGGTCCTCTAAAACAGTGTTTCTCAACCTGGGGGTCGGGACCCCTGGGGGGGTCACATAAGAGGTGCTAGAGGGGTCACCAAAGATCAGATAGCACAGTATTGTTTATTGGTCATGGAGGTTCTATGAGGGAAGTTTGGCCCAATTTTATCATTGGTGGGGTTCAAAATGCTCTTTGATTGTAGGTAGGTAGGTAGTCCCCTGACATTAAGTCCAGTCATGTCTGACTCTGGGGTGTGGTGCTCATCTCCATTTCTAAGCCGAAGAGCCAGCGTTGTCCATAGACACCTCCAAGGTCATGTGGCCGGCATGACTGCATGGAGCGCCGTTACCTTCCCGCCGGAGCTGTACCTATTGATCTACTCACATTTGCATGTTTTCGAACTGCTAGGTTGGCAGAAGCTAGGGCTGACAGTGGAAGCTCACACCGCTCCCTGGAATCGAACCTGCGACCTTTCGATCAACAAGCTCAGCAGCTCAGTGCTTTAACCCACTGAGCCACCGGGGGCTCTTTGATTGTAGGTGAACTATAAATCCCAGCAACTACAACTCACAAATGTCAAAGTGCATTTTCTCCAAACTCCATTGGTGTTCACACTTGGGCATACTGAGTATTTGTGCCAAGTTTGATCCAGATCCATCATTGTTTGAGTCCTCAGTACTCTCTGGATATAGGTGAACTACAACTCCAAAACTCAAGGTCAGTGCCCACCAAACCCTTCCAGTATTTTCTGTTGGTCATGGGAGTTCTGTGTGGGAAGTTTGGCCCAATTCTATCATTGGTGGAGTTCAGAATGCTCTTTGATTGTAGGTGAACTATAAATCCCAGCAACTACAATTCACAAATGACACAATCAATCCCCCCCCCCCAACCCCACCAGTATTCAAATTGGGTGTATCGGGTATTTGTGCCCAATTTGGTCCAGTGAATGCAAATCCATCCTGCATATCCGATATTTACATTATGATCCATAACAGTAGCAAAATTACAGTTGTGAAGTAGCAACGAAAACAATTTTATGGTTGGGGGTCACCACCACATGAGGAACTGTATTAAGGAGTTGTGGCATTACGAAGGTTGAGAAACACTTCTCTAGAACATGGCCATACACCACAAAAAACCTACAACAACCCAAGGCAGGATAGACTTGTACCCTTAAAATTACATTTCTGAGCATGTGATTCATATCATGGTGCCAACACTCTGAAAGGCAGATCTGGTTAATTGGTGGCAATGAAAAGAGAGTTAAGCAACATGGACATATCTTGCTTTGAGGCCACTTTGGAAAGGGAACACTCATGTTGGTAGATGCAGGCTCACAAACAATCAATGCCAATCACGAACTCAAATCTTCTTGGCATCTAGCACCCTTCTCCTTCCCTCCTCTGCCTTCCTTCTTTCTCACTTGGTTGACTTCTGCGGCCCCGGCTTTCTGATGCCGTCATTTCCCCCCATCTGCCGGGGCCAGGGCCGAGAGCAGGCAGGAAGGCACCCTGCCACTCCGTGCCCCCTCGTGGGCCATGCTTCCCCTGATCCGGCTGCCAACAGAATCACAACCTTGCCAAAGCAACGCCCGCCTTTGCTTTGGAACATGTTGGGAGAGGGAGGGTGTGAAACCGAGAGGAGGGTGGCCTGATGATGCAACGTTCCATGGAACATGTCCTTCTCATAATTTAAATGTTGGAAGGATTTTCCAAATGTGGATCTTGTGGTGCCAATGTTTTTGTCCCTCTTGGAGAGCAAGCGTTGGCCAACTGAAGAAGGAATGTCTTTCTGCTGCTGTGTGCCTTCCAATAGTTTCTGATTTTCAATCCTATCACTGGACTCCTTGGCAATATTTGTTCAAAGCCTTCCTATGAAATGGGTAGAGAATGATGATGGTGGCCATCATGATGCTATGTATTTCTATCTGGCTTTTATTTCTTGACCGAGGTGTAAAGCATGATGTGCCCAAGTGAGTTTCCATGGTTGAGTGGGGATTCGAACTCTGGCCTCCAACACTCAGAACACTATATAACACTGATGCTCAACACTGACCCATAGTGCAATAGATGGACTGGATTTGTGAGGATTTGAAAAGGGACCCCATGATGTAATGAGTTAACCGGAAAGACATGTCTTGGCAGCTGATTGGCTGAGCATGCCAGAGGCCAGAGTTCCGATTGGCTGCTGTCTCTGGCTTGCTGCTGAGGTCAACGGTTCTAACTGCCACTTTCATTTTGGACATGAGGCATATTTAAAGACTATGTATTGTCGAAGGCTTTCATGGCTGGAATCACTAGGTTCTTGTAGGTTTTTTCGGGCTATAGAGCCATGTTCTAGAGGCATTTCTCCTGACGTTTCACCTGCATCTGTGGCAAGCATCCTCAGAGGTAGCACTACCGCTGAGGATGCTTGCCATAGATGCAGGCGAAACGTCAGAAGAAATGCCTCTAGAACATGGCTCTATAGCCCGAAAAAACCTACAAGAACATATTTAAAGACTGTTAAAAAGGACTATTTTATTCCCTCTATTCTTTGTATGGATTCAAAGAATTCAAAGTTGCCCTGTTTGAACTTTTGAACTGAAGTAAAGATACCGTCATTTGGTACACAAGCCCGAGTGACACTTTATTATACTGCAGGGTACATCTTGGTTTAATAATTGTGGTAATGCTTCTGTTTATTTACATTTACTAACCCCCACAGAATTATGACCTGGATTATGATTGCGGGTAGCGTGGTTTTATAGTGATTGTAATGTTTTAAAAATGTTTTTAATGTATTTAGTTTTGATTTTAATTTTAATTTAAATGTTTATTTAATTGTATATTGTTGTTAAGGCATTGAATTATTGCCTATCTGTAAGCCACCTTGAGTCCCCTTCGGGGTAGAGTAAATATAGTAAATAAATAAATAAAATATTCACTCTGTGTGATAGATAATATTGCTCTAGACCAAGAGTGTGCAACCAGTATACTTAGCATCATAGAAGAAGTTGAAAGAGACTTCCAGTCCAACCGCATTCTGTCAAGAAGCAGGAAAATCGCAATCAAAGCACCCCCGACAGATGGCCATCCAGTCTCTGTTTATAAGCCTCCAAGGAAGGACTCTCCATCATACTCCGGTCCTCAAACTATTTGCTTCATTCGGAAGAATGCTGCACTCGCAGAGCTCAGGCGGTGTTGTATTTCAGTGTCAATGTTGACTTTTGTGGAGAGGTGGCTGTCAGAATAGCAGAAATGGTCAACATTTTCTAATGCTACATTATTAAGCTGTATTTCTGGCATTGGAGAGGGATTGGCTGGTGCCTGCTGGAAGAGCACTTTGGTTTTCTCAATGTTCAATGACAGGCCGAGCTTCTCGTATGCTTCTGAGAAGGTGTTTAGAGTGGCTTGTAGGTCTTCTTCTGAATGCACACAGACGACATCAGCAAAATATTGTCAAAATACAAGTGAACTATTGCCAGAATTCTGTATCACTGCGTATATAACATTATATTTGCTTAGTGCAGGCATGGGCACACTTGGGCCCTCCAAATGTTTTGGACTCCAACTCCCACAATTCCTAACAGCCTCAGGAAAGAAGGGGCCTGACGATGTCGAATGGTGGGAGTTGAAGTCCAAAACACCTGGAAGGCCCAAGTTTGCCCATGGCTGGCTTAGTAGTTACTTCGAAAACAAATACTTTAAAAGAATCATTTCAAAGCTTTGAAAGACCTTTAATGCTTTCTCTCTTCCTGTTTCTCTTCTCCTTGGCAGGAAATCCCTATATGTGAAAATTGTAGATGTTGAAGAATACGAAAAGAAGGACAGCTTCTTCATAGAGCTGGGTCAGCCACGCTGGTTGAAACGAGGCATCTCAGGTAAGTGGAAGAGGCTTCTAACTGCGATCTGGAGATCTTGCAAGTTATCAGAAACTCAACAAAGGAGACCATCAGTAATGATGAAGGAAACTTCTGGGAAGACCATTTACACAAAAGCACCATCACTGAACCTTCTTTCTAGCAAAGACTCTCTGTGTGTGCTTGCAAGGGGTAAAAGTGTTGATAGAACACAATCTAGAATGCTATGCAATGCATAATGATTTTCCGATAGACCACTCAATGGCATGAAACCAGACTTAGTCGTGGCTGGAAACTTGGATGAGATCTCTCATCTTTTTACTGTATTCCTCAGAATTCCACAATGGCCATGCTGGCTGGGGATTTTGGGACACAAAGTCCAAAAACCCATCTCTGCTGACCTCTGCTCTGATGAGTAGATCCATCGGAGCCAATGGGACAGGTCAAGTCTCATGGATATTTGATGGTTCTAGATGTGCTCTAGAATTAATGTACTTTGACACTTCTTTCTGAGGGGCGTTCATTAAAGATTTCCCCTCACCCACTTCTATTTATCACAGGATGCTGAAACTGCACATGTGTAATGATATAAGTCTTGATAGGTTACGTGCCAATTTACAACTCAGAAATGATAACAGTTTTGAACTTACAGGTGCTGAAGTGGTGTGAGGTTTGATAATGGATCCAGCGGAATACAGAGCAGCCATAAAGTTTCTTTACTTGAAAGGCCACACACCAAAGGAGACGTTCAATGAGATGAAAGAGGTTTATGGTGATGATTCCCCATCGTATGGTGTAGTCAAGAACTGGGACTGTCAATTCAAATGTGGTCGGACTTTGGTGCAAACATCTCCAATTCCAGGGTGAACCCACTCTGCTATTGATAAATACACCATCCAGCAAGGTCACCATTTTGGAAAATTGCCACGTAATTGCCCAAAATGTCAAGATTAGTGTGGGGTCCATGGGAAAAATCACCCAAGACCATCTTCACATGCATAAGGTATTCACTCGCTGGGTCCCCCAGCTGATCATTACTTTCCAGAAGCAGGAATGAGTTGAATGCTCTCAGGCTTTATTGACAATGATGTGCCATGAAAACCAGGAGGATTTTTTCAACTGACCGATCACACAGGACGAAAGCTGGGTCCAACACTGTAATCCTGAGATTAAAGTCCAGTTGATGCAATGGAAGCATCCTAATTCACTGCCTCCAAAGAAGGCACGTGCCCAACTCTCGGTAGGCAAGGTCACACTCACAGGATTTAGAGACAAGCACAGAGTAGTATTGATGGATTTCCTAGCAAAGGAGACCATGATCACTGGGACATGCTGTGCTTCACTGCTGCAGAAATTGCGGGAGGCCATCAAAACCAAGAGACATGGCATTCTCAACAAAGGTGACCATTTTCTGCAAGACAATGCACAAGTTCACAACTTACCTGTTGCCCAAATGGAAGCATGCTCCTGTGGCTTTGAAATTCAACCACCTCCCCCTTATTCACCCGACCTCACACCATCGGACTTCCACCTCTTTCCAACAAGGAAGTTATTTTTTGAAGGGCAAGCATTTTTCAGATGATGAGACTCTGATTTCCAAAGTCACAACGTGACTTTTAGAGCAACATGTCGACTTCTACAAGTGAGGTGTTGCTTAAAAAATGGGAGAAGTGTGTGTCCCAAGGTGGCACCGATGGAGAAAAGGACTCACAACTGTGCCAAGTTCCATCGCTCTGAGTCCACAGGAAGTGGGTCAGGGGAAATCTTTAGTGAATGCCCCTCGTATCTGTCACGGGTCAATGCAATAGAAAGAAACGATATAACAAATATTATTTTTATAAATACAGTACCAAAATCTCCATAAACTGGAGAATACCACAATGTCATTTGGAGGCTTGGAAGGAGGATATTTTGGTTCTCAAGAGCTGTACTTCATTGAGATAATGTCAAAAGGGATAATTGTGGCATGGTTGGCTTCTGTGGTTGTGATTGTATATCTTTAGGTGATTTTTCAGCAGTGGGAAGGGTATGCCAATGGCCTTCAAGGGTGACCAAATTCTCACCCCAAGCCACTGATGGTTCATGACTTCTTTGGGATGTCCTCAAAAGACTAAGGGAGGTCTCGGAGTGCTGAATCTTTTTTCCTGAGATAGATTCAGCACCTTGGACAGTAACACCCAAGATGAATTAAGCAACCCACTGACTTGGGCACCACAAAACCACTACTATTTGGAGCTCAGTTAGGGCTGCTCCTGGTAAATACACAATTTCAACGCCTTGTTTCATTGTCCTTGAGAGAACCCAGCAGTCACTTGGAAGCTGGGGGTGCTTTGAGGATGAGATCCCTGTCAAATTTCCTTTGATGACACCCTCCCCAGTCATTCCATTTCCCCCTTGTCTCTTCCCTTAGATCATGAACATCTCTGTCGCTTTACTGACAAACAGCATAATCTCTCTGTCTTTCTTCTCTTTTTTTCCCTTGACTTGCAGCCCTTTTGCTCAATCAAGGTAAGCTTTTCTTCTACCCATTATCTCCCTTTCCTGACTCCATCCCCCTTTCCAATGCTCTGAATAGCTTTCCAGGTGCACACAAATCTCATTAGATGCCATGAGATTTCCAGACACCATGGCTAGTGAGGCGCTCCTCACAGCCTGGAATTGCTTCTCGTGATATGTTCATGTCTTTCTGTGTCTAAGAGTTTGCCATTTGTTATATCTGTTGTCTGGCTCACTAACAAAGAAAACCAATACCAACTTGTCTAGATGCTCTTGGACTTTGATCACTAACATCACTTACTGTTGGCTATGCAGACTGGGGCTGATAGAATCTGGAGCCAAACTCTGTTATTTATTTATAATATAATAATAATAAACTTTATTTGTACCCCGCTACCATTTCCCCAAGGGACTCGGTGCAGCTTACATGAGGCCAAGCCCAAAGCACATCAAACAAAACATCAATAAACACAACATCAATAAACAATCAATAAAATACAAATCATATAAATCACATAAACAAAAAACAATCAATAGTGACATAAACAATTTTAAAAATGGCCGAGCCAAATGTAATAGATTAAAATTGAAAATATGCTGACGTGAACAAGGTAAAATTATTATTTATTATTTATTTACAGTATTTATATTCCACCCTTCTCAGGGGACTCAGGGCAGATCACAATGCACATATACATGGCAAACATTCAATGCCATAGACACACAACATATATAGACAGACACACAGAGGCTATTTAACTTTCCAGCTTCATGATGGTATGCTTGAATTCCAGCCACCGGGGGAGCTGTCGCTTCACCATCCACTTGTGACACAGATGGAGTACTTCCTCCTTCTTTTGCATGCTGCTGGAGATTTTTATGGCATTGTAAATTAGTTAAATTAGCCTCCCTGCATAAGCGGTACCTAAATTTCCTACTTGACAGATGCAACTGTCTTTTGGGCTGCATAGGTCGACAGCAAGCTAGACAAATGGTCGGGAGCTTACTCCAACCTGGGCCTACTCATGACCTTCAGTTAGTAGTGTTTTTCATGCAGCTGACTCCCAGTTGCGCCACAACCCGGTCCTGTTGGATGTATTGTCCCAAAACATTGTTTCCCAAAATATTGGGAAACACTAGAGACATCTCTCTGTGTGTATGTGTGCTTGTGAAAGAAAGTAAGAAAGTGCATATGTATTTGGTTCACACCTCCCCACTTGTGTATGAGAAAGAAAGACACCTCCATAGCAATCCTATTATGAAACCACAGGCCTTCCTTGCAGGAATGGAGTTGTATGCAATGAAAACATGATGAGAAAGAAGAGAGAGAGAAGGAACATATGTGTTGTCTTCACACCTCCTTGCTGGAGTGCGAGAAAGAAACACATCTCTGGTGGAAAGGGGATCTTAAAACAATAGGACATCCTCATAAGAATGGGTGCTCCCTGCTTATAGACAGGAGGAGGGAAAGGGAGCCCTGCAAACAGAAGAGGGGCAGCCTTCTGCGCCACATCTGTGCCCAGGCAAAGGAGTGCCGTGTGTGCGGGGGCGAGGGAATGCCATCGGAGAAAGAGAGAAAGAGAGAGAGAGAAAGTGCGTGGGAGAAAGTGTGCGCACACAGGCACATTAGCCGCATGTGTGCGGGGGAAGAGAGGGAGCGTGTGGGAGAAAACCTATGCAGTTGAGAAGAGGCGGAGATGAAAAGGGATGGAGGTGATTCTCACCTGCGAGAGAATCAAGGGATTGCAGGGACATTGATATGAATTCAGAATGGAGAAGTTGGTCTGGGGAAGGTGGATTTCTTTTCTGTTGACCCAAAAATACAGGTAGGGGTAGAACTGTGTGTGTGCAAGAAAGAGAGACAAAGGGACAGATAGTCAGACCAACACCTTTGCATTCTTTCCAGAGTCATAGGTTAATATCTGACATTATTGGATTGTTGTGTGTTTTTTGGGCTGTATGGACATGTTCCAGAAGCACTCTCTCCTGACATTTCGACTGCATCTACAGCAGGTATCCTCAGAGGTTGAATTCTGGGCACCACAGTTGAAGAGCTGGAATGTGTCCAGAGGAGGGCAACTAAAATGATCAATGGTCTGGAGAACAAGCCCAATGAGGAGTGGCTTAAAGAGCTGGCCATGTTTAGCCTGAAGAAGAGAAGGCTGAGAGGAGACATGATAGCCATGTATAAATATGTGAGAGGAAGTCATAGGAAGGAAGGAGAAAGCTAGTTTTCTGCTTCCCTGGAGACCAGGACGCGGAACAATGGTTTCAAACTACAAGAAAGGAGATTCCATCTGAGCATGAGGAAGAACTTCCTGACTGTGAGAGCTGTTCAGCAGTGGAACTCTCTGCCCCAGAGTGTGGTGGATGCTCCTTATTTGGAGGCTTTTAAATAGAGATGGGATGGCCATCTGTCGGGGGTGCTTTGAATGCAATTTTCCTGCTTTTTGGCAGAATGGGGTTGGACTGGATGGCCCATGAGGTCTCTTCCAGCTCTATGATTCTATTATTCTTTGAGGTCTGTTGGAAACTAGGAAAATGGAGCTTATTCCACAGATAAACAGACATCACAACCTCTGAGGATGCCTGCCATAGATGCAGGTGAAACGTCAGAAGAGAATGCTTCTGGAACATGGCCATACAGCCCAGAAAAGTCCAACAACCCAGTGATTCTGGCCATGAAAGCTTTCGACAATACATCTGACATTATATTTGCGGTGTGTTAAATCCTCACAGTCATAATTACATAGAAGAAGCACACTAAGCTGCACTAGCTATCTTTATACAAACTGCATATCAGCCAACATGCCTGCTTTATTGTCCCATTGTGTCACGGGGAATGCGCAGTAGCCGTTTCTGCAATCCCGTTGAAGAAAGAGGTAATACTAAATGTGCTGACAAAGAGCGAATCCTCGTCCAAGAATGTGCATTAGCATTGGCCGCAATCCTGAGTTGTAAAAACACGGCATAAAGACCCCAAATGCTTGGGAAAGTGGAAGGCAATGAACAGGAAAACTAAACTAAACTGCAGGTGACTTGACTAAATGACATTAAGGACTAAACAACCTTGATTCAATCAGGGAAGCCAGAGTCCCAAGTTTGCAAGACTTGAGGATTTTATTTTGGAGGGTTCTCATCCCAAGTCACCATATTTGACTTGATGGCAAATAACAACACAACAACAACAACAACAAAAACCCAATGAGAAACACAGTGAACTACTAGCCAAACAGTGCAACGAATAAACAACAAAATGCTTTTTAGAATGCTATAGTTTAAATCAGGCAATGGCAAACTTCCTAATTTGAGGGCCATGTGCTAGCACTCCCTGCTAGGAGGACTGGCTGCCTGGTGATGGAAGGAAG
>NW_026847771.1:14795222-14865503 GCF_025583915.1 Anolis sagrei ordinatus | reverse complement strand
AAAGAGAGAAAGGAAGGATGGAAGGATAGGATGGTGAGAGAGTGGAGGGCCTGAGAAACGAGTCCAAGGGTCCGCATCTGGCCCCCGGACCTGGGTTTCTCTATATCAGATTTAAATCTTGTTTGTTAGTCCCAAGCAGAGTAGATCCACTCCACCAATTGCTTAATGGTGGACCAATATATCAGAAAATCCAATTGATTGAATGGCTCTACTGTAGTCAAGACTAACAAGATTTAGTGCCCTATGAAAGGAGTCCACTCATGTAACTCTCCTTATGCAGCATTGAACTGAATATGTCCCAGCTTGGCAGGGTCAGTCTCAGGCCACTTGATTATATATACACTGATATATAATCCAGATTCTCAAAGCAGATAATCAGTGTAGAAGGGGTCTCAATTAATCCTCTACCACCCCACTTTTCCGTTGCTTCTAAAATGTCCTAGTTTCTCTTTTCAGTCTTTCTCCCTTGATCCTTAACTTGCTTCAATTGATCCAAACTGACTTTGAAGTCCAAAAGTAGTTTACACTGTATTAACTCAGCATAGAGAGAGAAGAAAGGGCACAGACTTTCCAGTAGGATCAGGCAAAAGCAAATTGCAGCAGTTCCTCCTAGTTTGTGTGTTCTTTTTCACTGATACATTTTGCCATCTAAGCCACATTTTAATGTTCATTGGCCACATTTCCATGGTGACATGGTGTTGTGGTTTGAGTATTGGGCTATACCTCTGGAGAACAGATTTCAATTCCCTGTTCAATGGAAATGCATTGGAGCAAGAGACACACTCTCAGCCCCAGAAAACCCCACAATAGAGTTTCCTTATGGTCAGGATAAGTCAGAAACATCTCGAAGACACGCAACAAGGATACGTTGCCTTGCAACCTGAGCATACCATACTAACAAGGACTGGTGGGATCTATGTTGGTATCAGAGGGTAAAAAAAATAAGCATAAACTGAGCAATCTTGAACTGAAAGGGACCCAGAGGCAAAGAAGGTGAACTTAAAGGGGTCCAACTCTGGGCACTCAAAAGAAGGCAAAACAGTGTTTACAAGATTACCAACATCAAATGGTACAGCTTATAATGGGAGTCCCCGGTGACACAGTGGGTTAAACCGCTGAGCTGCTGAACTTGCTGACTGAAAGGTTGGCAGTTCAAATCCGGGGAGCAGGTTGAGCTCCTGCTGTTAGCCCCAGCTTCTGCAAACCTAGCAGTTCGAAACCATGCAAATATGAGTAGATCAATAGGTACCACTTCTGCAGGAAGGTAATTGCAGTCATGCTGGCCATATGACCTTGGAGGAGCCTATGGACAATGCTGGCTCTTCAGTTTAGAAATAGAGATGGGCACCAACCACCAGAGTCAGACACAACTGGACTTAATGTCACGGAAAAACCTTTACCTTTACTATAATGTAGTGTTTCTCAGCCTTCCTAATTCCACAACCCCTTAATACAGTTCCTTACGCTGTGGTGACCCCGAACCATAAAATTATTTTAGTTGCTACTTCATAACTGTAATTTTGCTACTGTTATTAATCGTAATGTAAATATCTGATATGCAGGATGAATTTTCATTCACTGGACCAAATTTGGCACAAATACCTGATATGCCCAAATTTGAATACCTGTGGGGTTGGGGTGTGTATTGATTTTGCCATTTGGGAGTTGTAGTTGCTGGGATTTATAGTTCACCTATAATCAAAGAGCATTCTGAACTCCACCAACGATGGAATTGAACCAAACCTGGCACATAGAACTCCCAAGTCCAACAGAAAATACTGGAAGGGTTTAGTGGGCATTGACCTTAAGTTTGGGAGTTGTAGTTCACCTACATCCAGAGAGCACTGTGTACTCAAACAGTGATGGATCTGGACCAAACTTGTTATGAATACTCAATATACCCAAATGTGAACACTGGTGGAGTTTGGGAAAAATAGACCTTGACATTTGGGAGTTGTAGTTGCTGGGATTTATAGTTCAATCAAAGAGCATTCTGAACCCCACCAATGATAGAATTGGGCTAAACTTCCCACACAGAACTCCCATGACCAACAGAAAATACTGTGTTTTTTATGGTCTTTGGTGACCCCTTTGACACCCCCTCATGCCCCCCACCCAGGGGTCCCAGGGGTCAGATTGAGAAATGCTGTCGTAGACCTTTGATACAACATCTTCTGAGGAAGAACATTCTAACTGAACAGTTGAGATTTCAGCAAAGGTATTCTTAGTGCCTCCTCATTCCTAAGGCTCAGAATTGGGCGCCTGATGCAGCTTAGAAAATGGCCAAGGATATACAGCATCTGTGCAATGGATCCAGTTGCTGACTTCCCCTGCGACATGAGATATTCAGGTCACAGCTGGCTCCCAGTCCTATGTAACACAATTCTTCCTCTGGGAAACCTCAGACCATGAATTTTCATTTAGGAAGCAATTGCCCATAGATAGTATCCCGCTTGCAGAATGACAGGTTGATCTTATCTGTTCTAGTTCAGTTTCCAGCTGGGGGGAGTTTCTCTCCTTGCATGCAGAAAAATAGGTCATTGGGGAGCAGGGAGTGGCCCCTTTCTCCTTGTTTTGCAAGTGGTACACTGAAATTTTCAGCTTGCACCTGTATCCCCAACTATCAAATCCATTATAGCAGTGATTCTCAACCTGGGGGTCGGGCCCTCAGAGGGGTTGTCAGCGGGGTCACCAAAGACCATCAGAAAACACAGTATTTTCTGTTAGTTATGGGGGTTCTGTGGGAAATTTGGCCCGATTCTATCATTGGTGGAGTTCAAAATACTTTTTGATTGTAGGTGAACTATAAATCACAGCAACTACAACTCCCAAATGTCAAGGTCTATTTCCCCCAAACTTCAACAGTATTCACATTTGGGCATATTGAGTATTCAATATCCATCATTGATTGAGTCCAGATCCATCATTGCTTGAGTCCACAGTGCTCTCTGGATGTATGTGAACTACAACTCCCAAACTCAAGGTCAATGCCTACCAAACTCTTCCAGCATTTTCTGTTGGTCATGGAAGTTCTGTGTGCCAAGATTGGTTTAATTCCATTGTTGGTAGAGTTCAGAATGCTCTTTGATTGTAGGTGTACTAGAAATCCCAGCAACTACAACTCCCAAATGACAAAATCAATTCTCCCCTAATTGGGGCGTATGGGGTATTTGTGCCAAATTTGGTCCAGTGAATAAAAATACATCCTGCATATCAAATATTTACATTACGGTTCATAACAGTAGCAAAATTACAGTTATGAAGTAGCAACAAAAATAATGTGATGGTTGGGAGTCACCACAACATGAGGAGCATTAGGAAGGTTGGGAACCAATGGTCTACGAGTTATGGTTGTATCATCTTGGACAGGAGAAGTCTTTGTTGTGGTTCATGCTGTGCTTTCCCTAAATCAGTAGATGCAGACAAAAAGCTCTCTGCTGAAGAGGAAGAGGCCCGGCGGATTGCGGAGATGGGAAAGCCCATCCTTGGGGAAAACGCCCGCCTGGAAGTCATCATTGAAGAATCCTATGATTTCAAGGTAAGGAGAGCAGCATTCGGTTCCAAGACCTGAGCAGAGAAGTTGAGGATAGGACAACTTGGAGGTCTTCCTTCATAGATTCAGCATCAATCAGAGTCAACTTCATAGTGGTTAACAACAATAACAACGGTTTAGGTTTGCAGCAGTGCACTAGACAAGAGGTTGACAATACGCATTCATCTGCTATTCCGCCATCCACACTTTGCCCCAGTCTCCTGCTTGCATACTTTAGAAGTGCTAGGAATGAAAGCAAGCAATGTGCACAATAGAGATTGTGCCATTCACCACATCAAAAGGAGGAATGGGATTTGGAAAGCTAGCTGACTGCAGGCAAGAAAGAAAGAATGCTCATGCTGGGCCACAATCCTCCTCTTCCATTGCCAACGAATGACAAGCAATGCAAGCTGCCATCACTGCAGAGCAAAGGGTGGGGTCTACTCTCCCGGATTGGAAAGGGACGGAAGCACCACACGTTGGAACAAAAAGCAATGCAAACTGTGCTCACTCTGTAGCCAATGATGCWGATGGCAAGGGATGGAGATGGTGGCAAAAGATAGAAGGTACCCTCCTTGTGTAGCAAATGATGGAGGTCATTGTTTGTGACTTTTAAAGGGCAGAGCTGTCATGATTGAATGGCAAGCAAATGAAAGTGCTAACACTGGTTGGTAAAGGATGGAAATTACCATTCATCAAAAGCTTCCATCATTGAGTGGCAAACGGTAGAAGAGTGTGGCTCAATATGAGAGAGAGGAAGGAAGGAAAGAAGGAAGGAACATATATATATATATATATATATATATATATATATATATATATGGAGCCCCCGGTGGTACAGTGGGTTAAACCGCTGAGCTGCTAAACTAGCTGACCGAAAGGTTGGCAGTTCAAATCCACGGAGTAGGATGAGCTCTCGCTGTTAGCCCTAGCTTCTGACAATATATATATGGAGCCTCTGGTGGTGCAGTGGGTTAAACCACTGAGCTGTTGAACTTGCTGACTGAAAGGTTGGCAGTTCGAATCCAGGGAGTGGGGTGAGCTCTCGCTGTTAGTCTCAGCTTCTGACAATATATATATGGAGCCCCTGGTGGTGCAGTGGGATAAACCGCTGAGCTGCTGAACTAGCTGACCGAAAGGCTGGCAGTTTGAATCCAGGGAGTAGGATGAGCTCTCACTGTTAGCCCCAGCTTCTGACAATATATATATGGAGCCCCTGGTGGTGCAGTGGGATAAACCGCTGAGCTGCTGAACTTGCTGACCAAAAAGTTGGCAGTTCGAATTCAGGGAGTAGGATGAGATCTCGCTGTTAGCTCTAGCTTCTGACAATATATATATGGATCCCCCAGTGGTGCAGTGAGTTAAACTGCTGAGCTGCTGAACTAGCTGACCAAAAGGTTGGCAGTTTGAATCCAGGGAGTGGGGTGAGCTCTTGCTGTTAGCCCCAGCATCTGACAATATATATATGGAGCCCCCAGTGGTGCAGTGAGTTAAACTGCTGAGCTGCTGAACTTGCTGACCGAAAGGTTGGCAGTTCGAATTCAGGGAATAGGATGAGATCTCACTGTTAGCCCCAGCTTCTGACAATATATATATATGGAGCCCCCGCTGGTGCAGTGGGTTAAACCGCTGAGCTGCTGAACTTGCTGACCGAAAAGGTGGCAGTTCGAATCCAGGGAGTAGGATGAGATCTCATTGTTAGCCCCAGCTTCTGACAATATATATATTGTGCACCGCTGGTGCAGTGGGTTAAACTGCTTAGCTATTGAACTAGCTGACTGAAAGGTTGGCAGTTCAAATTCAGGAAGGACCGGAGCCACTGTAAGACAATGCCTCCCAGTCCCATCTCAGTAGGATGAACCAGAAGGACACATGGTCAATGATATCAAAAGCTTCTGAGAGGTCCAGGAGAACCAACAGGGACACACTCTTCCTGTCTAGCTTTCTGCTGAGGTCATTCTCCAAGGCGACCTCTCTGTGGAAGTTATTCCATAACCAGGTCTAAATAGTCTCTTATTTTCACATGTTTCTGGGCAGTGAGAGGGTAAAGCCCAAATTAGTTATGTTTCCCCCTAGGATATAGTCTGGGCATGGCAATTTGCAGCCCTCCAGGGGTTTTGGACTTCAACTCCCACCATTACTAATAGCCTCAGGTCCTTTTGGAAGGGAGTTGAAGTCCAAAACCCCTGGATGTCCAAAGTTTGCCCATTCCTGAAATAACCTCACACTGTGCTTTCTGTTTAAGCCCTAGAAGGCATAACAGTCTCAGTTGTATCTTGTTTGTATCTTTCTCTTCTGCAGAACACAGTGGACAAGCTGATAAAGAAGACGAACCTGGCGTTGGTGATCGGCACACACTCCTGGAGGGAGCAATTCCTCGAGGCCATCACCGTCAGCGCAGGTACAGGGTCCAATAAGCACAGGTACAGGGGACTGAGGGTGGATCACAGTGCACACATACACGGCAAACATTCGATGCCGTTTTTCGACATACAAGACATGCAGACAGATAGAGGTAATTCATTTTTTTCCAGTGTTGGCTCCTGGAGGTTGCTTGATTCTGGCCACAGGGGGGAGCTGTCGCTTCATCCACTATGACGCCGAGCCTTTGATCGTAGTATTTCCTCCTCGTTCTTTGATCTCTGGCATTTTTTATGGTGTTGTAAATTAACTTACCCACTTTAAGGAGTCCCTAATTTCTCTACTTACAGCTCGGCTGTTTTCAAACTGCTTAGGTGAACAGTAAGCTGGGCTGTTAACAATTGGGAGCTCAAACCCAACTCGGGCTTTGAACTTGCCGCCTTCCAGTCAGCAGTGATTTCTGGCTGCTAGGGATTAACCAGCTGTGCTACGGCCTGGCCCATTAATGTGTGGGCTGAAAACCAGAGCAGTTTGATATTCCAGCTGGGTTGATCTCAGCCCCAGAAGCTCTTGAATGTTGTGGTGGCCTTGACAAGGCGAGCCCTCTCCAGGACTTGGAAAAGTATTGGTTTTGGAGTATGACTGCCCTGGCTAGCCTTCACTATTGTTGAAAAAACCAGCAGTCCAGTTTGATGAGGGATCCTGGGACTTGTAGTCCCAAAAAGAAGCCCTCCCTCCACCCAAACTCTAATGCAGCCAAGATACATTGAGGTCCCCACTAAGGGAAACATAGCTGAAGGAAAGAGTAGTGGGTTGTTGCGTGTTTTCCGGGCTGTATGACCATGTTCCAGAAGCATTCTCTCCTGATGTTTCTCCTGCATCTATGGCAGGCATTCTCAGAGGTTGTGAGGTCTGTTGGAAACTAGGAAAATTGGGTTTATACCAGTGGTTCAGTGAGTTAAAGCATTGAGCTGCTGAACTTGTTGACCAAAAGGTCGCAGGTTCGAATCCAGGGAGCGGCGTGAGCTCCCACTGTCAGCCCCAGCTTCTGCCAACCTAGCAGTTCAAAAGCATGCAAATGTGAGTATATCAATAGGTACCTCTCCAGCGGGAAGGTAACGGCACTCCATGCAATCATGCTGGCCACATCACCTTGGAGGTGTATACGGACAACACCGGCCCTTTGGCTTAGAAATGGAGATGAGCACCAACCCCCAGTCGGACATGACTGGACTTTACCTTTACTATATCTGTAGAATGTCCAGGGTGGGAGAAAGAACTCTTGTCTGTTTGAGGTAGGTGTAAATGGTAAATGGCAAACATTTAATGTCATTATACGCTGATAAGACAGACAACTGCAAAGATATAGAATGGGGGACAATGCCTGGCTCGAGAGCAGTACATGTGAAAAAGATCTTGGAGTCCTCGTGGACAGCAAGTTAAACATGTGCCAACAATGTGATGTGGTGACAAAATAAGGCAATGGGATTTTGGCCTGCATCAATAGGAGCATAGTGTCTAGATCTAAGGAAGTAATGCTACCCCTCTATTCCGCTTTGGTTAGACCACCTGGAATACTGTGTCCAATTCTGGGCACCACAATTCAAGAGAGATATTGACAAGCTGGAATGTGTCCAGAGGAGGGCGACTAAAATGATCAAGGGTCTGGAGAACAAGCCCTATGAGGAGCGGCTTAAAGAGCTGGGCATGTTTAGCCTGAAGAAGAGAAGGCTGAGAGGAGAGATATGATAGCCATGTATAAAGATGTGAGAGGAAGCCACAGGGAGGAGGGAGCAAGCTTGTTTCTGCTTCCCTGGAGACTAGGACGCGGAACAATGGCTTCAAACTACAAGAGAGGAGATTCCATCTGAACATGAGGAAGAACTTCCTGACTGTGAGAGCCACTCAGCAGTGGAACTCTCTGCCCCGGAGTGTGGTGGAGGCTCCTTCTTTGGAAGCTTTTAAACAGAGGCTGGATGGCCATCTGTCAGGGGTGATTTGAATGCAATATTCCTGCTTCTTGGCAGGGAGTTTGGACTGGATGGCCCATGAGGTCTCTTCCAACTCTTTGATTCTATGATTCTATGATTCTAAATGTTTCAATTGGCCACCTTGATTAGAATTTAATGCCCTGACAGTTTCAAGATGTGGTTTCTTACTGCCTGGGGGAATCTTTTGTTGAGAGGTGATTAGCTGTCCCTGATTGTTTCTTGTCTGGAGTTCCCCTGTTTTTTGAGTGTTGTTCTTTATTTATTGTTATAGTTTTAGAGTTTTTAAATACTAGAATATAAGTTTTTTTTCCTTTACAACCTCTGAGTATGCCTGCCATAGATGCAGGCGAAATGTCAGGAGAGAATGCTTCTGGAACATAGCCTTACAGCCAGGAAAACTCACAACAACCCAGCAATTCCGGCCATGAAAGCCTTTGACAACATGAAAGAGTAGTGCTTATGGACTTCTTTACCGTCATACTCCACAACATTACTGCGATTTCTCTAGCATACATTCTATCCAGAGGGTTGGATGTGTTAGCTAAGTGCTTCACAGCAACGATGAATTTGCAGCAGCCCTGCCCACACACAGGCTGTTTGGTGCTTGTCTTCACTTGAGATTTCGCAATGGGAGGAAAATGGGTTTTTGAGAGCTATGGATTCCTCCCTCTAGAGATGCAGGTTTTGCATCATTCTGCAATTTCCCCACTGTTTTGCCAGGTGCGTCGCAATCCAGCTGCATCAGGGGAAGAGAGAACAAATCATCATCATTTTCGCACAACCCTCCTCCTTATGCGCTGCTGAAAGGGAGGAAAAGGCCAAGAGTCAGCTGAATACTTAATTCCCTCCTTCTTGAGTTCAACCATTTCAGACTCTCAAGCTTTGCAACAATGGCCGTGCGGTTGAGATGCTGGAGGTTACAATTTGCCCACAAAATAATAAATGGAAATTTTGGGAGGACACCCAAAGAGCTGTAACCCCCTATTCTAGGTGACAGCCCACTTGTAGGTCTAATGGTGTCAGCTTTGAGCAAAAAGATGTTGAACTTCTACATTGATGATTATCAAATTTTACTGCCTTGGTACGCATGAATTATAGAATCATAGAGTTGGAAGAGACCTCAAGAGCCATCCAGTCCAACCCCATATTGCCAAGAAGCAGGAAAATTGCAGTCAAAGCACCCCCCACAGATGGCCATCCAGCCTCTGTTTAAAAGCCTCCAAAGAAGGAGTCTCAACCACACTCAGGGGCAGAGAGTTCCACTGCTGAACAGCTCTCACAGTTAAGAAGTTCTTCCTTAGGTTCAGATGGAATCTCCTTTCTTTCCTGTAGTTTGAAGCCATTGTTCCGCGTTCTCGTGTCCATGGCAGCGGAAAACAAGCTTGATCCCTCCTCCCTATCATTTATTTATTTACTGTATTTGGATACCGCCCTTCTCAGCCCTCAGGGCAGTTTACAATGGCAACAATTCAATGCCCCCCAAAACCATAAAACATTTAAAAACATTAACACTTAATATAAAACCATAACAAGAATATTAAAACATAGATCATTCACGTCTCTGAATAATAAACATTGTCCCATCTCGTCAGCCAGTCGTTCCAATTCCTATGTCTTTTACCTTGTATTTTCAAACTCTTGCTCAAACAACCAAGTCTTGACTCTTTTCTGAAATGTTAAGAGGGAGGGGGGCAATCTAATGTCCTCAGGAAAGGCCTTCCATAGCCGAGGGACAACCACTGAGAAGGCCCTGTCTCTCGTCCCCACCAAACGTGTTTGTGATGCAGGCGGGATCGAGAGCAGGGCCTCCCCAGACGATCTGAAAGCCCTAGCAGGTTCATAAGGGAAGATGAACCTTCTTGATCCATGGCCCTTGATCCATGGCCCTCATCATGTCTCCTCTCCGCCTTCTCTTCTGCAGGCTAAATATGCCCATCTCTTTAAGCCGCTCTTCATAGGGCTTGTTCTCCAGATCCTTGATCATTTTAGTTGCCCTTTTTGGACACATTCTACCTTAGAGTCAGCATCCCCCTTCAACTGCAGTGCCCAGAATACCGCCTTTATTTTATGTTGGCCAGCTTTTGAGCTTCATTGAATTCTTCATCGCTGCCTCCAGATTTCCATGGAAGGCATGCACGTTTGAATAGAAAAATGCATCATATGAACAGCACAGTAGTTCTAGTGCAGGCTTTCCCCTTTTCCGATTACACTACGTAAGACTGTTTTTAACTAATTAATTAATCAGTCTGGGGATTGTACCCTAGACCTTGAGCCAAGTTGGGTCTTAGCTTCAGCATTGTAGGCCACCATTCTGAATTTCCACCACTGAACAGACCACATTTGTGTGTAAAATAAGAAAAGAGGAAGGTGGTGTTCAAGAAGGAGAGACTCTACCAAGGAAGCCATGGCTGCCCCAAGGCCTAGCACAGATGTGGATGATAGGGAGACTTGGATAGGGAGACTCCCCCTATCATTCATAGGCTCCCCATAAGTCAAAGCTGCCATGAAAATGCTATTGAAAAGTCTAGGTATAAATGAATTGCTGATTGTAATTATTTCGTTTGAAGGTGTGGGCTCCTTGGATGGCCTTGTAAAGCTACCTTCTGGTCTCACCTGATGCCTAAGACACACTTTTCATGACAAGTTGGCCATCCTTTAGAGCAGCGTTTCTCAACCTGGGGGGCGGGACCCATGGGGGGCGTCACGAGGGGGCGTCAAAGGGCTCACGAAAGACCATCAGGAAACACAGTGTTTTCTGTTGGTCTTGGGGTTTCTCTGTGGGAAGTTTGGCCCAGTTCTATCATTGGTGGGGTTCAGAATGCTCTTTGTAGGTGAACTATAAATCCCAGCAACTTCAATGCCCAAATGTCAAGGTCTATTTTCCCCAAACTTCACCAGTGTCCATATTTGGGCATAGTTTGGTTCAATTCCATCACTGGTGGAGTTCAGAATGCTCTTTGTTTTTGAGTGAACTATAAATCCCAGCACCTTCAATGCCCAAATGTCAAGGTCTATTTCCCCCAAACTTCACCAGTGTTCACATTTGGGCATATTGAATATTCATGCCAAGTTTAGTCCAGATCCATAATTGTTTGAGTCCACAGTGCTCTCTGGATGTAGGTGAACTATAACTCTAAAACTCAAAGTCAATGCCTACCAAATTCTTTCCAGTATTTTCCGTTGGTCATGAGAGTTCTGTGTGCCAAGATTAGTTCAATTCCACTGTTGGTGTAGTTCAGAATGCTCTTTGATTGTAGGTGAACTATAAATCCCAGCACCTTCAATGCCCAAATTTCAAGGTCTGTTTCCCCCAAACTTCACTAGTGTTCACATTTGGGCATATTGAATATTCATGCCAAGTTTAGTCCAGATCCATCATTGTTTGAGTCCACGGTGCTCTCTGGATGTAGGTGAACTATAACTCCAAAACTCAAAGTCAATGCCTACCAAACACTTTCCAGCATTTTCTGTTGGTTATGGGAGCTCTGTGTGCCAAGATTAGTTCAATTCCATCATTGGTGGAGTTCAGAATGCTCTTTGATTGTAGGTGAACTATAAATCCCAGCAACTACAACTCCCAAATGACAAAATCAATTCCCCTCCAACCCCACCAGTATTCAAATTTTGGCAGATTAGGTATTTGTGCCCAATTTGGTCCAGTGATTGAAAATACATCCTGCATATCAGATATTTACATTTATAACAGTAGCAAAATGACAATTAGGAAGTAGCAATGAAAATAATGTTATAGTTGGGGGTCATCACAACATGAGGAACTGTATTAAGGGACCGCGGCATTAGGAAGGTTGAGAACCACTGCTTTAGAAGTAGAAAAAGAGGTTAATGTTGGAATGCTGTGGAATCGACAGCGTAGATCTCCTCTACATCATGCACTATGGCAGCTGCACCCTCTGCTGGCCAAAACCCCAAATGTTAGAAGTTCTGTTCCATTCTGGGCACTCTCTTCTCCCCTTTTTATCTTTTGGGGGTGAGGAATACGTGGGGCTGCCTTTGACACTGCTGGGGAACTTCAATTGGTGCAAAAGTCGGCTGCCAGGCTGGAGATAGTTGTAGGGAGCTCATGCTTACTTACTTACTTACTTACTTACTTAGGCGATCCTTCGGATAGTCTTCCAGGATCAGTATTGTGGATCCGTAGGTGGCTGTGGAGCCCTATTCTTGACCTGCATCTTCTCCCACAGTTAGGGCATTGGTTTCCAGGTAGAAGGCAGTCCCGGTCGGGGTTGGCTTGACCCACCTTCCTCTTGGCACGTTTTTCTCTTTCACCCTCCATTCGTGCCTCTTCAAATTCTGCAGCACTGCTGGTCACAGCTGACCTCCAGCTGGAGCGCTCAAGGGCCAGGGCTTCCCAGTTCTCAGTGTCTATGCCAGAGTTTTTAAGGTTGGCTTTGAGCCCATCTTTAAATCTCTTTTCCGTTTTCCATTCTTGAGTTCGGAGTAGAGCAACTGCTTTGGGAGATGGTGGTCGGGCATCCGGACAATGTGGCCGGTCCAGCGGAGTTGATGGCGGAGGACCATCGCTTCAATGCTGGTGGTCTTTGCTTCTTCCAGCACGCTGACTTTGTTTGCCTGTCTTCCCAAGAGATTTGCAGGATTTTCCGGAGGCAGCGCTGATGGAATCGTTCCAGGAGTTGCATCTGACGTCTGTAGACAGTCCATGTTTCGCAGGCATATAGCAGGGTTGGGAGGATAATAGCTGTATAAACAAGCACCTTGGTATTCCTACGGATGACACCCCTATCAAAGCACCTCCACTGGCTGCTGATAAGTTTCCAGTTCCAATACAAGGTGCAGGTTATTACCTACAAAGCCCTATGTATCTTCGTGAGCGCATCTCCCCCTATGAACTGGTGTGGGGTCTAAGATCCACCAAGGAGACCCTCCTCTTGCTCCCACCACCATCACAAGCACGGTGGTTGGGGACGAGGGAGAGGGCCTTCTCAGTGGTGGCCCTCCGACTTTGGAACACCCTCCCCAGGGAGATTAGGCTAGCCCCTTCACTGTCCTCCTTTCGTAGGGATATGAAAACCTGGATGTTCCAACAAGTTTCGAGAATGACTAGTCCCTACTTACAAATGCCCAGCCCCTAGCTCTCCAGATAGTACTCTGTTCTCTGCACTTCCTCCAGTCCTCCGGCCCTATAGTACGCTGTTTTTCACTAACCTCTTTATACCCTGACCATGCCCATCTTAGTATTCTGGTTATTGGTTTTTGTTGTGTATTGTTTGAGTGAGTTTTAATGCTGCTGTTTTATACCCTTACATTTTTATTTAATTGTGTTTTATTTTATTGTCAAAGGCTTTCATGGCCGGAATCACTGGGTTGTTGTAGGTTTTTTTGAGCTATATGGCCATGGTCTAGAGGCATTCTCTCCTGACGTTTCGCCTGCATCTATGGCAAGCATCCTCAGAGGTAGTGAGGTCTGTTGGAACTAGGAAAAAGGGTTTATATATCTGTGGAATGACCAGGGTGAGACAAAGGACTCTTGTCTGCTGGAGCTAGGTGTGAATGTTTCAACTAACCACCTTGATTAGCATACAATGGCCTGACTGTGCCTGGAGCAAACTTTTGTTGAGAGGTGATTAGATGTCCTTGTTTGTTTCCTCTCTGTTGTTGTGCTGTTGCAATTTTAGAGTTTTTTAATACTGGTAGCCAGGAAACCATGAAAACGAACAAAATCTGGCTACCAGTATTAAAAAAAACTTGCAACAGCACAACAACAGAGAGGAAACAAACAAGGACATCTAATCACCTCTCAACAAAAGTTTGCTCCAGGCACAGTCAGACCATTGTATGCTAATCAAGGTGGTCAAATTCACACCTAGCTCCAGCAGACAAGAGTTCTTTGCCCCACCCTGGTCATTCCACAGATATATAAACCCTTTTTCCTAGTTCCAACAGACCTCACAACCTCTGAGGATGCTTGCCATAGCTGCAGGTGAAACGTCAGGAGGGAATGCTTCTAGAACATGGCCATATAGCCCGAAAAAAACCTACAACAACGCTGTGTTTTATTTTATTGTTGTGCTTTGCTTTGCTTTATTTCAATCGTTTTTTGTTTTTGTTTTTAATGGATTGTTTTGTTTTGATGTTCTGTGGACATTTTGTCCCATTGTAAGCCACCCTGTCCAATGTATTGTCGAAGGCTTTCATGGCTGGAGTCGCTGGATTGTTGTAGCTTTTTCAGACTGTATGGCTGTAGCAGCAGATAGGAGAGATAATACCAAGAGCGATCCTTTCTAGGAAGCAGAAAAGTATGTTTATTTTCAGCTGAGAGTCTGGCATGGAATTACGTCCAAAAGCCAACCAGAGTGAGGATAAAGGCGTTGACTTTCCCTTTTATACATCTTCAAATGCAGGCAAACAAAGAGACATGCTTCTACATACGTAATATCACTACATAACTTTAGCATCATAGAAATATCAAATTATACCTTCTACATGCAAGGGGCATGTCTTCATATTTTTTCTAAAGCAGCTTACAGCAAGTTAGAGATATTAGGATTCAGCTTAGATCCATCAAGAGGCCTACTTTTGACCTGTCAGGAGGGAGGGAGAGAAACTCCTCACTTTTTATCTCTATTCATGCCAGGCCTTTCTTATCTCCCCCCTCCTGGTATGTTCACCCCCCTCTTGCCTGTGCTTTGGACACAGATCCTTCCGCGTCCCTTTAGTCCTGTCACCTTGGCTTCCTAATACAGAGAGAACTTGATTTTTTCTACATTTCAGTGCTTGTAATGTATATACAATATATGTATAAATATCTATATCTCCACATCATGGCCATACTCTAGAAGTATTCTCTCCTGACGTTTAGCCTGCATCTATGGCAGGCATCCTCAGAGGTTGTGAGTTCTGATGGAAACTAGGAAAATTGGGTTTATATATCTGTGGAAAGTCCAGGGTGGGAGAAAGAACTCTTGTCTTAGTCATCCGCAGACCAGGTGAACAATTGGGTCACGCGGTTTACAGAAAACTCCAACCATCACCCAAGTCAAAAAAGAAGCACCATTAAAGCCCTGGCAGATTGTGCAAAAAGAATCTGCGAACCCCACCTCCTTCAAGATGAACTGAACCACCTCAACTGGGCTTTACACGCCAATGGATAATCCACCTCAGAGCTGCAAGGCCAAGAACAAGCCACGAGAGTAAAGACAAAGATCCACCCAAAGGAAGAGTGTTCTTGCCATACATCAAGGGAACCACAGAGCACAAAATGAAGCTGATGAAGAAACACAACATACAAACAATCTACAGACCTACTAAGAAAATCCAACAAATGCTTTCTTCAGCAAAGGACAAGAGGGATCCTCTCACCTCTGCAGGAGTCTACCGTATACCATGCAGCTGTGGACAAGTCTACATAGGGACCACCAAACGCAGTATTGCCCAGACACGCATCAAGGAACATGAAAGGTACTACAGACTACTTCAACCAGAGAAGTCAGCCATAGCAGAGCACCCGATGAACCAACCTGGACACAGCAGATTATTTGAGAACTCAGAAATGCTGGACCACTCTAACAACCACCATGTCAGGTTACACAGAGAAGCCATTGAAATCCACAAGCATGTGGACAACTTCAACAGAAAGGAAGAAACCATGAAAATGAACAAAATCTGGCCACCAATATTAAAAAAACTCTAAAATTATAACAGTAAATAAAGAACAATACACAAAAACAGGAGAACTCCACAGAAGAAACAACCAGGAACAACTAATCACCTCTCAACAAGGAATTCCTTTAGGGAGTAACAAGCCACACCTAAAAACATTCAGGCCATCAAATGCTAATCATGGTGGCCAATTGAAACATTCAAACCTAGCTCCAACAGACAAGAGTTCTTTCTCTCACCCTGGACTTTCCACAGATATATTATCCCATTTTCCTAATTTCCAACAGACCTCACAACCTGCCATAGATGTGGGCAAAACATCAGGAGAGAATGCTTCTAGAATATGGCCATGCAACCTGAAAAACTACAACAACCCACCCCAAGTCCCTTCAAAGAGTTGGAGGCAGGGTATAAAAATAAAGTTGATTATTATTATTATTATTATTATTATTATTATTATTACTATTACTATTACTATTATTATTAGAAACACAGTGAGATGAGTCAACAGCAGACACTCTGCTGGCTGTTGTAGGATTACTGTTGTTGTTGTTGTTGTGACCCACATATGCAACATACCAGAAGAGGGGGTTCCAGGTTGCTTCATTCATCCATTCCTTTACAGTTTCCTTCTAGAATAGCTTCTCATTATTGATGCATTTGGCAGACATCCTTCGAGTATTTCCATTTGTGGCTCCATTGTTAATACTTTGAGAGGGGTACATTTGCCTCTTTTCATTATTTATTTTATTTTATTTAGTATGATTCCTTCAATATAGAATCATCTGAAAAAATAGAAAAGTGTGAAGGAATCAATCAACATATTTCTCATTAATTGGTTTATTTTAGGTTGATGGGAACATTCATGTAGGTCTGAAGAGCTGAGTTGATTTCCATGAAAGCACATGCTAAAATAAATCTGTGACAAAGAAAGCTAGTTAAGGAAGCCTCTGACAATGTGGAAGACAGTAAAGTTAAATTATACCTGTAGGCAGTCCTCAAGTTATGAACAAGATAGGTTCTGTAGGTTTGTTACAGAAGTCAGAACAGGTACATTTTCTTAACTATGAGTCATTTGTAAGCCGGATGTTTGTAACTTGGGACTGCCTGTATATGTCAGTTGGCAGTCTTATTGGGCTATTTCTATGAAAGCACTGCATCTATTGACATTGTTACCAGTCTCTGATCCAGGCTTGTCCCTTTCCTAGGCGATGAGGAGGATGAGGAAGATGGACGCGAGGAACGGCTGCCCTCCTGCTTTGACTACGTCATGCACTTCCTGACCGTCTTCTGGAAGGTCCTGTTTGCCTGTGTGCCACCCACCGAATACTGGAATGGCTGGGCCTGCTTCAGTGTCAGCATCCTGGTCATTGGGCTTCTGACCGCCCTCATTGGAGACCTGGCCTCCCACTTTGGCTGCACCGTCGGCCTCAAGGACACTGTCAACGCTGTTGTCTTTGTGGCCCTGGGCACATCCATTCCAGGTATGACAAACCATACATAATGGGACAGCTTAAAGGTTGTAAAGCTCTGTTTACAAAAGTTAACCTTGAAAATGTGGAATGCTGACTATCATTGTGGTTTGTAAAAAGTAACTTTTTCCTCCCCCCACCCCTCAGGGCAGATTGGGGATGTAGGAAGAGGGATGAATTGACAATTCATTTAACCACCACTACTCCCCTCTGTCCCCTGGTAGCACAGTGGGTTAAACTGATGAGCTGCTGAACTTGCTGACCGAAAGGTTGGCAGTTCAAATCCGGGGAGTGGGGTGAGCTCCCGCTGTTAGCCCCAGCTTCTGCCAACCTAGCAGTTCGAAAACATGCAAATGTGAGTAGATCAATAGGTACCGCTTTGGCAGGAAGGTAACGACGCTGCATGCAGTCATGCTGGCCACATGATCTTGGAGGTGTCTATGGACAATGATGGCTCTTTGGCTTAGAAATGGAGATGAGCACCATTTTGGACACCCAGGATCGGACATGGCTAGACTTAATGTCAGGAGATACCTTTACCTTTACTTTTTACTCCTCTCTACTTGGGATACCCTAACTCCTTGATGATGCCTGATCTCAGAATTTAAGCATGATCAGACCTGGTAAGGATGATAAGAAGACCATCAGGTTATACCAGGTGCTGAGGCTCCTCAAAATTGTAGGATAGGGCTTTCTATAAGTCAAAGTTGACTCGAAGGCCTGGAACAACAGCAAGTGTGAAATTATGCTAGATGAGAAAATGGGCATCTTCCCCTGATTGGCGTACAAGTTCCATCATCCTGAATGACTGCCAGATAGGAATGGTGGGAGTCGCAGACATCAACATTAGAGGATCAAAAGCAGGGGACCACTGTACTGACAGTCCCCCACATTTGAGGTTGGAAAGGGCATCTAATTGTTCCCCTGGAAGTCCTCCTCCCCCCTCAGGGTTTCCTGCCTCTTCTCACATCTCCTCCTTGTGTCTCTCCTCTCTCCACAGACACCTTTGCCAGCAAAGTGGCTGCCCTCCAGGACCAGTGCGCCGACGCATCCATCGGCAACGTGACGGGCAGCAATGCGGTCAACGTCTTCCTCGGCATCGGCGTGGCCTGGTCCGTGGCCGCCATTTACTGGGCCTTCAAAGGCAAAAACTTTGAGGTGCAGACGGGCACTTTGGCCTTCTCCGTCACCCTCTTCACCATCTTCGCCTTTGTTTGCATCAGCGTCCTCATGTACCGCCGCCGGCCGCACATAGGAGGGGAGCTGGGGGGACCCCGAACCGCCAAAATCCTCACCGTCTGCCTCTTCCTGGGCCTTTGGTTCCTCTACATCCTCTTTGCCAGCCTTGAAGCGTACTGCCACATCAAGGGCTTCTGAGGGAACCACCCATCCATGGTGTGGACCAGGACACAAGAGAAAAAAAAACTCTGGATACGGGAAGGCCTCTTTGCCAAAGGATCGCTCCTTCCCACCCCAGCTTCCCGAGCATCCTTTCTTTCCATTTGAAACTTCCATACCTGTGAGACAAAAATTGCCTTCTCTCTGTACCTATAAGCTTCCTCTTGCTCTCCAGGTAAAGAGGAAGACTGCACAATGGGCAGAAAGACTCCATTCAGAAAGCCATGGCCCTGAATTTGCCTCGCAAGACCGTGACGGGGGAGTCTCAGCGGTCTCTCATTCATCATGTCGCCCAAAATGACATCTGATTTGATGCATCTAACAACAGCCCTTCTGCACCACATTGTTATTGGCATTTCCTCCATTGTTCCAATGTTCTCCCTTCTGATCTGACTGTCGTGAGGGCCTGCTCCTTCCCGGGACCTCTCTCTAGCACACCGGACCAAATGTGCAAGCCAAGAAGGATGGGCCGGGGTGATGTTTTAACCCCTGGTTGTTGCCCATCCTGACCAAAGGACCCTCTAATATGTCTGCTAAGTCATCTTCAATGGTTCTACCTTTTGACAACACCTAGAACCACGAAAGCAGAGGGACACTGAGGTTCTCTCCTTCAAATGTTTACTTATGATCAGCCTCGTCCTTCTCTTATTGAGCTCGGAGAGGCATATGCCGGGTGGGAGGTGGACTTCCCATAGCAGTGACGTGATGGAGTTTTGCCATTTTCTTCTCTTCTCTTTCTCTATCTCTCTCTCTTTTAATATTTGACATTTTCAATTGTCTTCTTGTGATTAAAAAAAACTGAGTTGGGGTTACATTCAAGTTGAAGGGACCAGCGACCGGCTCCATCTTGCTCAAGGTCGATACAACAAAAAGGAAAAGACTTTGAACTCAACCCAGCCCCAATTCTGGCATTTCTGAAGGTGGGTGGATGGACAGATGGATGGACAAGGCAAAATGTTTCCTGGGTTTTGTTTTGTTTGTTTTGGTGAGGTTGTGCACATGAGCAGTGACTTTGGTTGGAACAACCGTTTTAACGCTTTTAACTCTTGCTTTGCTCTCTGTGACAAGAAAGGTGTTCAATTAATTGTCTGTACCCTTTATTAATGGAGGAAAACACCCTCCCTTTTTTAATTTCCCCCAGCATTTCGTGTGGTGGCCTTTCTGCTCCTTCCATAGGATGTCTTTGTCTCTCCCTTCCTACCCCTTGTAAGAACTATATCCTCTTTAGGAAGAAAACTTGGAGGTATTTTACCTGTAAGTTGGTTACTCTTGGAAAAGTGGGTGTTTTTGGACTAACACTGGTCGTCCTCGTTGGGAGAATTTGAGGTTTAGAGTCCAAAAATGTAATGTTTTTTCTCTGCTCTGTTGTATGAGTATCACACATGGAATGAATAAGGATTTGGGAAACTCCTATTTCATGGGATTGGTGACATCAGTACGGGAAGTTCCATATAATCCATCCAATCCAATCTGGGTTTTTTTTTCCTTGATGTGCTCAGAAAGGAGAAAAGACCCTGAAGCCAAATGTAGGAACCAAGCCTGCTAATTTGCTGCAAGTGTTAAAATGTGGTGGATGTCCGCTTATAATGACATAACATGAGACTTGGACAATAGTCGAGGATATTGACTCAAGACCACATGGTTTATCTGATTTTTCTCCCTCATTTTCTCTCCCCAGGCAGCTGAATTTTTTTCTCTCTGGAGCCAACGTTTTGTCTAGACTTGTGTTAAAGTCAGCTACTGGGTGTTTTGATTCCCTGTTCTGTCAGACCCTTTTTCTACAAGTAAACAAGCTTCTCTGCTTGCTTGTGAGAACGAAAAGATTGGACATCAGCCTTCACCCCGAATCACTTGTAGATACAGTTAAAGGAAGTACAGCCAACAGCAGTCAGGAGATATAAGAAGTGAAGCAACTATATATCATGAAGGGTCAGGAGAAGGCAAAGCACTCAGACCAAGTGACTTCAGTGTTTGGTGATGGAGCAACAATGGAAGCCATCATTTGTAGACGAAGGGTACCTTTTTTATTTGAAATTGTGGGCATATTCAGACAAAGATTGTAGCCTGCAGGAGTTGTGCTGCTGCTCGAAGGTTGTCTAATATGCAAGGCCCTTCTTTATACATGATTTCAGCAGTCCAAGTTGTTGTCTTTCTGTGGATGGTGAACAAAAGGAGAGTATGCTCATGTATTTAATAAACAGAACAGCACTTTTCAGAATTATGCCACAAATTGAGGTCCCTGATCAGACAATATTCTGTTAGGGACACCATGCTTTCAAAAGATATTATGGATACAGAGACATTGTATATGTATATACAGAGGCGGCTCAACCCATTATGCAAAGTAAGCATTTGCAATATAGTTGATTTTGCCCAGGGGCGCTCTTGAGGCGCTCTTGGGGGAAAATAGACCTTGACATATGCGAGTTGTAGTTACTGGGATGTATAGTTCACCTACAATCAAAGAGCATTCTGAACTCCACCAATGATGGAATTGAACCAAATATGGCACACAGAACTCCCACGATGAAGAGAAAATATATATCAGTGATTGGTGGGGGGGGGGGCGCCAAAATACTGTTTGCTTACCGTTGAAAATTATCTAGGGCCGCCTCTGTATATATATCTTGTATATACACATTCCTGATATACATACATACATACCTGATATGTGTGTATGTATGGCCCGGTGGTGCAATAGATTAAACCCTTGTGCTGGCAGGACCAAAGACTGATATCTCGCAAGTTCAAGTCCAGGGAGAGCGTGGATGAGCTCCCTCTGTCAGCTCCGGTTACCCATGCAGGGACATGAGAGAAGCCTCCCACAAGGATGGTAAAACATCAAAACATCCAGGTGTCCCCTGGGCAATGTCCTTGCACACAGCCAATTCTCTCACACCAGAAGTGACTTGCAGTTTCTCAAGTCATTCCTGACATGAAAAAAAACCCTGATATTTATGTGTGTGTGTGTGTGTGTGTGCACGCATGCATGTGTGTTTGTATGTATATATGAATATATTTGTGTATGTGTGTGTGTATCTATATCTATATATATCTATATATATATAGGTAACGGCGCTCCATGCAGTCATGCCGGCCACATGACCTTGGAGGTGTCTACGGACAACACTGGCTCTACGGCTTAGAAATGGAGATGAGCACCACACCCCAGAGTCAGACATGACTGGACTTAATGTCAGGGGACTACCTTTACCTTTACCTATCTATATCTATCTATCTATCTATCTGTCTATCTATCTATCTATCTATCTATCTATCTATCTATCTATCTATCTATATGCATACACACACAATACATACATATATCAGGAATATATATATCCACACACAGGTGGATCAAAAAGTTTTGCCTCCTATGTCATAAAAACATAACAAATGAATATATAACAGCGGAAGTTGCTACAGATCATAGCCCGAACTGTTCTCTACACAAAACTACCATTCAACAAATTCACCATCAACTTGTACACCTTTGCGCCATCGTTTAATCCAGGCATCAAAACCATTTTGGAAATATTCAGGGTTTGGCTTCGTGACCCATGATTTTAAAGATGTTTTAATTCATTCAAGTCATTGAATCTGAAACCATGTAGGTTGTCTTTCAGAGGTCAAAAGGTAAAAGTCAGAAGGGCCAAATCATAAACATTCTTCAAAGCAAACAATGGATTTCCTTAGGTACACACAGCCTTCTTTTGCCAAAAATTCAATGAGGACTCTCTTTTAGCCTCAGATTCATGGTTCTAATCAGTCAATTGGAAAAAGAAAAGACTATATCAGTAGAGTAAGGTTACCTCTATCACATCATATATAAATAGTCTAGTAGCTGTGAAAGAAATAGAGCAAAGGAGGCATTATTTTTGATCTACGCTTCAAATTACCACAATCCTCCTTCCAAGAAACAACACCAAGTGTTAAAGGCCAGCTATGGTCACCAATGGTTTGTTCTTCCCAGTCATACAACTGAATTCCATAAGAAGTAAGCAAACGTGTTGTGAAGATTCAGCATCTTTCCCCGTTGATTGAGTATGGTGAAGAATGGTTAACAGCAGGCATGGACAAACTTGGGCCCTCCAGGTGTTTTGCATTTCAAATCCCACAATTCCTAACCGACCAATAGGAATTGTGGGAGTTGGAGTCCAAAGCACCTGGAGGACACAAGTTTGCCCATGCCTGGTCTACAGCGATGGTGGAGAATGTCTGTTTAAGGTGTCCGAATACTCAGAAGGCTCCTGGCCATATGTCTTAAAGGAGAACCAAGCTTAACCCATTACCTTGGTTGCTATTATTTGCACCAAGAAGCCCCTTTTGATGAAAGCATTTACCACAATTGAGAACTATGGCATAACTCTGCGTCAGTGGTAGTACCATGACAGAACTACATTTTTTCAAAGTCCCACCTGATGTGGGAAAAAGCAATGGAAGACCAGGTTTTTTGCACAAATACCTGCACAAGTCCCCCATAGCAACACAGTATGCCATTTCTCCATCTGGTTTCAATTCAAACCTTGAGGTGTTTGGAGATGTGTTTTCTACAGCCCCGAATGGAATGTTTATTATTTATTATTTTATTTACAGTATTTATATACTGCTTTTCACACTCCTAGGGGGAGCCCCTGGTGGCGCAGTGGGTTAAAGCGCTGAGCTGCTGAGCTTGTTACCCGAAAGGTCACAGGTTTGATTCCGGGGAGTGGCGTGAGCTTCCGTTGTCAGCCCTAGCTTCTGCCAACCTAGCAGTTCAAAAACATGCAAATGTGAGTAGATCAATAGGTACCGCTCCTGCGGGAAGGTAACGGCGCTCCATGCAATCATGCTGGCCACATGACCTTGGAGGTGTCTACAGACAACAGAGATGGAGAAATGGAGATGAGCACCACACCCAGGGGCGGCTCAACCCATTACGCAAAGTAAGCATTGGCAGTATAGTTGATTTTGCCCTTGAGGTGCTCTTGGGGGAAAATAAACCTTGACATATGCGAGTTGTAGTTACTGGGATGTATAGTTCACCTACAATCAAAGAGCATTCTGAACTCCACCAATGATGGAATTGAACCAAATATGGCACACAGAACTCCCATGATGAGCAGAAAATATATATCAGTGATTGGTTGAGGGTGAGGGCAGGGCGGGGATACTGTTTGCTTACCGTTGAAAATTACCTAGGGCCGCCTCTGACCACACCCCAGAGTCAGACATGACAGGACTTAATGTCAGGGGACAAACTTTACATTTAGGAGGACTCAAAGCGGTTTACACATAGATAATGGCAAAATTCAATGCCTTACAACTACAGTAGTAAAACCACACATTAGACATAAATCATATTAAAACATCAACACAGTTATTAAAACCATAAAACAATCTCATCAGTTGAGTCGCCGTTCGAGTCCTTGTCACTCTAAAAAGCTGCATACATCTATTGTCCGAAGGCAATATTTGATTTTAATTTTTTTTCTAAAGGTCAGGAGAGAGGGAGCAGATCTTACCTCCTTTGGGAGTGTGTTCCATAGGCAGGGGGCCACAGCTGAGAAGGCCCTGCTCCTCGTCCCCACCAGCCGCATTTGTGCCGTTGATGGGAGCAAGAGCAGGGCCTCCCCAGATGATCTTAAATTGCAATCATGATAATGTCCTAGGCAGGGGCGGCTCAATCCATTACGCAAAGTAAACATTTGCAGTATAGTTGATTTTGCCAAGGGGCGCTCTTGAGGCACTCTTGGGGGAAAAATAGACCTTGACATATGCGAGTTGTAGTTACTGGGATGTATCAAAGAGCATTCTGAACTCCACCAATGATGGAATTGAATCAAATATGGCACACAGAACTCCCATGACGAACAGAAAATATATATCAGTGATTGGTTGGGGGGGTGGGGTGCCAAAATACTGTTTGCTTACCGTTGAAAATTACCTAGGGCCACCTCTGGTCCTAGGTTGGTTAACTTATTGGGAAGTCCATATGCAAGGAGGTCAATTGGCTATCTGTTGGGGTTTACTCTTCTTCTCAGCCATAATAATCTCTGAAGTGGGCATCAAGGGCTGAGATGGGATTCTGAATGGGAGAAACCAAATTCTGTTCCTACAAGACACATCTAGAGAACTTCTCAGGACAGAGGGCATCGCCTTGGCATTTTAAAGCATGTGGAATTTGGACAATAGAGGCATTAAAGAAGGAAGATGCCTTTCTGAAGATGAACTCTGTCAGCTTGAGGCTTCAAATGACCACAAACCTCCTTCCAAGTAACAATAACAAGTGTTAAAGGCCAGCCATGTTCACCAATGGTTTGTTCTCTCCAGTCATATAGCTGAACTCCATAAGAAGTAAACAAACGGGTTGCGAAGATTCAGCATCTTTTCCTGTTGATTATGACTATGGTGAACTAATGGTCTACAGCAGGCATGGGCAAAATTGGGCCCTCCAGGTGTTTTGGACTCCAACTCCCACAATTCCTAACAGCCTACCGGCTGTTAGGAATTGTGGGAGTTGGAGTCCAAAACACTTGGAGGACCCAAATTTGCCCATGCCTGGACTACAGCAATGGTGATGCTGATGTTGTTCCAAAGCTGTAAATGAATGGTAGATGTTTTTCCAGCCTGAAACATCCTGGCTTCCTCTCAGTTCCTGGCAGATGTTGACTTTGCTTAATTGGTGTTGGTAAACATAAGGAGCCTTGTGTTGGCTTCCTTCTTAACATAAGGAACCTTGTAAACATTTCCTTAACTTAAAGAGCCATTGTCTCTGATAATGTAAACATGTTTTCCCCCCAAAAGTTAACATTTTCACAGGTCATTGGCAACTTTTAATTACAGTCCATGAATTCCTCACCTCCTTCTTGTAGTTTTCCAGAAAAAGAGGCCTGAGGCTGTTAGGAATTGTGGGAGTTGGAGTCCAAAACACCTGGAGGGTCCAAATTTGCCCATACCTCATCTACAGGTGAAGAATGGCTGTTTAAGGTGTCTGAATACTCAGACGGCTCCTGGCCATATGTCTACGAGGGGAACAAGCTTAATCTATTACCTTGGTTGCTATTATTTGCACCGAAGAGACACAAGCCATTACAGCTGATGGGGGTAAAGTGGGGCTGGCAAGCTGCATACAGTTCCCAGGGCCATTTTTGTAAACCATAAGAGATCCAGAGGTCAATAAATTTATATTCTCTCCTATTTTATTTGCTCTGAAAATCCCTTGTCATAGGCTGTCATTGCATGATGATAAGGAAACGTACAGGTCAAGGTGAAGAGGTTACAATCAAAGAAAAATGCACCCTTCTCATAGAATCATAGAGTTGGAAGAGACCTCATGGGCAATCCAGTCCAACCCCATTCCAAGAAGCAGGAATATATTGGATTCAAAGCACCCCCGACAGATGGCCATCCAGCCTCTGTTTAAAAGCTTCCAAAGAAGGAGCCTCCACCACACTCCGGGGCAGAGAGTTCCACTGCTGAACAGCTCTCACAGTCAGGAAGTTCGTCCTAATGTTCAGATGGAATCTCCTTTCTTGTAGTTTGAAGCCATTGTTCCGCGTCCTAGTCTCCAGGGAAGCAGAAAACAAGCTTGCTCCCTCCTCCCTATGACTTCCTCTCACATATTTATACATGGCTCATGTCTCCTCTCAGCCTTCTCTTCTTCAGGCTAAACATACCCAGCTCTTTAAGCCACTCCTCATAGGGCTTGTTCTCCAGACCCTTGATCATTTTAGTCGCCCTCCTCTGGACACATTCCAGCTTGTCAATATTTCTCTTCAATTGTGGTGCCCAGAATTGGACACAATATTCCAGGTGTGGTCTATCCAAGGCAGTTCAGATCAAACAACTCCCTCTGATATTTCTTGCATTGACAGGTAAATCTTGTTTTGCTTTATTGGCCCATTTCGACCTGTGTGAGGAGGTTAGCCAAATGGCTAGCTTTTAGTAGCCTGAATCTGGGTGTTTTAAAAGCAAGGAGGTCAATGATGGTTAGTGGCTTCAGCCTTTTGGCGAATCTTTGCTTTCAATGGAACCAGTCAAAGTTCAGTACCTTGAATGTGTTCAGCACCTGGGAACATTTCTGGTGGGAACAGCAGAAATTATTGATATATGGTAAGATGTATGTCTAGTTTTCAACAGACCTCACAACTTCTGGAGATGCCTGCCATAGATAAGGCAAAACATCAGGAGAGAATGCTTCTGGAACATGGCCATACAGCTCGGAAAACTCACAGCAACCCAATGTTGCATTTGTACGATACTTGGGTCCATCATTCCAGTCCTTTTATCTCACTCTCCTCGACCAAATGCAGATGCCCGGCTTCTAAGTAAGATGCAAATTTATTTATTTCAAACATTTGTACCCCGCCTTCCCAAACCCCCCAGGGGGGCACTCAGGGTGGCTTACATCCGGCACAATTCTTTGCCATTACATATAAATAATACATACAATAATTACATATAAATGATACAGTAAGATTAATTTTAAAATTAGTTTAAAAGAAAAAGTACATTAATAAAAAGTACAATAATATTGGCTGTCTAGCCTTATGACCGGAAGCCCCCGGTGGTGTAGTGGGTTAAAGCGCTGAGCTGCTGAGCTTGTTGACCGAAAGGTCGCAGGTTCGATTCCAGGGAGCGGCGTGAGCTTCCGCTGTCAGCCCTAGCTTCTGCCAACCTAGCAGTTCGAAAACATGCAAATGTGAGTAGATCAATAGGTACCGCTCCGGCGGGAAGGTAACGGCGCTCCATGCAGTCATGCTGGCCACATGACCTTGGAGGTGTCTGACAACACCGGCTCTTTGGCTTAGAAATGGAGATGATGTGGACCTGGCCGTCTTCCTGGGGGGCTGCACTTTCCCCGAAATTTTGGCTTTTTGCTTCCTGGGCAGAGAAAGAGGGATCCGGTTTGTTTTCCTGACCACAGCCATCACCAACAGCGTCCGACTGCTAGAGGCCACAATGGAGGCCAAGGCATGACTGGACGATTTGTATTTATTTAATGAATTCATAAACAAACATCAGACTCAAAAATAACAAAAACGAAATGGAGATGAGCACCACACCCCAGAGTCAGACACGACTGGACTTAATGTCAGGGGTAAACCTTTACCTTTACCTAGCATTATGTAGAAACAAATTCAATGAGCACAACACAATTGGAAGCTTATCCATTTTCCATAACATTATCATCATTGCCATTGTCAGTTATCTGCCAGCTATCCAAAGGCCTGCTCCTATAACCACGTTTCCAGTTTCTTCCTGAAGGCGAGGAGGGATGTTGTTGACCTGATTTCACCGGGGAGCGAGTCCCACAGGTGGGGGCCACCACTGAGAAGGCCCTGTCCCTCGTCCCTGCCAGGCATGTTTGCACCAAAGGCGGGACCAAGAGCAGGGCCTCCCCAGAAGATCTTAAACACCTTTGCATCCCTTTTCAAACATGGAGGCACATTTGCCTCAAAGGCGCAAAGGCAAAAGACACAATAATCCTTGTTAAAAACGAATCCCTTCTCCCTCCTACTTATCGTCGTTTGACTTTCTTAAGAAAGACTCAAATGTGGGAACAATTTTCTTCTGCATCCCAGGGCTGGAGAAATGTGAAACCAGTTTGGAGGGTGGGTTTGGGGTGGAATTAAATGTGGTGTTTTTAATATCTGGGTTTCTTAATGCTTCTTCCTCTTTGGCACGGGAAAGAAGAGAACTTTCAAGCTGAAAAAGACTTTGTATCTTCTTGCTGTTTGGCAATGCAGGGGCACAACGGAGCAAAAACAGAAGAAAATCTTTACCCAGAAAACGTCTCTTTCCTTCTTTTCTATCACTTTGTCTCTTTCTAATTTTTACATTTTTTCAAAAAATCATGGTTCTTTGTCTTTTTCTAGATTTTTCCTGCTTCTTCCTTTTGCCGACAAACACACATTGACAAATGACCTTCTTTTGCAAAGTTTGCATGATGCCCTTTAGGTGGAAACAAACAATTCGTGAATACGTTTGGTTCTGAAGTGGGAAGTAAACCCTTAAATCTCACTGAGTGTGGTTATTTCCGAGACCAATGTCACTTTGACTTTGTAGATCAGTACTTTTTTTTTCAGATAGCATCATTTGCACAAGACCTTGGCAAATGGAAAATTCATGTATGCTAAATAATGCACATTTCAAGTAGCTGAGATGCCTAAAATATAGCTTAAGGCATGAAGGAAATCCAATGTAAAAAAATAAGGGTCAAGTGGAGGGGTGAGGAAAGGAAAGGATGGCAACTCAATCAGGAGATTCTTTGGGTGAAACAATGCAAAAAAAAAAAAATCAAGGGAAGCCCAAATTTAGTAAGGAGGCCCATATCCCAAGGCCGTGTTTCAAAACCTTCCTAATGCCGTGACCCCTTAATATGGTTCCTTATGTTGTGGTGACCCCCAACCATGAAATTATTTTCATTGCTACTTCATAACTGTAATTTTGCTACTATTGTGAATCGTTATGTAAATATCTGATATGCAGGATTGTTTTAAAAAAATTCTTAAAAATTAGTGGATCATCTGAACATGTTGAAATTTGGTATGCTAACAGAGGATCGTCTGAACATGTTGAAATTTGGTATGCTAACAGAGGAGGATGCGTTGTAGCAGCATATCAAGTTTCATCAAGATAGGTGTAAAATGAGGGAAGGAGAAAGCCCTGGAGTTTCCCCAGTGCCAGTGCTGTTTTCTGAGTATTGCACAATCACATCTGCCATTAATGAATTGATTCGGAAGTTTCGGAAAGTTCTGACTTTTTCAGAAAAATTCGGAAGTGACTTTAGACTCGAACCCCTACATCCAAAATGAGTTTTGAACCATTTCTTTTGGGTCAATCAAACCTACTGGGCACCCTTCCACAGACACATCTGAAAGCAATTAATAAAGAGGACTATCCGCTGTAAAGTAGGACACATGGCCAAACATCTCAGAAGATTATTTGACTCTGAAAGTCAAAGTCATAGCAGGTCTTGCACAAATTTGGAGCCTATAAAGCAGCCAATGAGGGGTAGTGACCACTAGGTGGCAGCATAAGGCAAAGATGACTGAGTTTTATACAAAACTAGCTTTTTTGAGAAAGGCATTGTTTGTTTTGTGAAGTTTGGTAATATTGGTTTGGGAATGTCTAATGCTATGTATTAGGGGGGAAAGCCAGTATTTCCTTTTGTTTTTTAAGAATGCTCCCAATAGAAAATGCCTAAGAATGTGGGTGAACTACAATCAGAGGCGGCTCTAGGTAATTTTCAATGGTAAGCAAACAGTATTTTGGTGCCCCCCCCCCCAAACAATCACTGATATATATTTTCTGTTCGTCGTGGGAGTTCTGTGTGCCATATTTGGTTCAATTCCATCATTGGTGGAGTTCAGAATGCTCTTTGATTGTAGGTGAACTATACATCCCAGTAACTACAACTCACATATGTCAAGATCTATTTTTCCCTAAGAGCGCCCCTGAGCAAAATCAACTATAATGCAAATGCTTACTTTGCATAATGGTTGAGCCACCCCTGACTACAATTCCCAGAATCGTGAGTCAATCCTTCCCAAACCCTGCCATTATTCAAAGTTGGCCATGCTTGGTCTGTGTGCCAAGTGTGGTCCAGATTAATCATCGGCTGGGTTTAGTGCTCTCTGGATAAAGGTGAACTACAACTCCCAGATTCCCAGAGCAATCACACCCAAACCCTGCCAGTATGCACAGTTGGACATGTTGGGTCTGTGTGCCAAGTTTGGTCCAGATCCATCATGGGCTGGGTTCACAGTGCTCTCTGGATGTAGGTGAACTACAACTCCTATAAATCAAGGTCAATTCTCCCAGACCTGATCATGGGGGTTCTGCATACCAAATGTGGTCCAGGTCCATTATCGAAGGGGGTCAGAGCGCTCCTCCTTGGTGCAGGGTGAACTATAACTTCCATCTTGTTGAGTCAGTACCCCAAACCCCTCCATTCTTTTCAGTTGCTGATCAATTCTTCTGTGTTTGCTGTGTGCCATAGGAAAGGGTAAGGTAAAAGGTAAAGGTAGTCCCCTGACATTAAGTCCAGTCATGTCTGACTCTGGGGTGTGGTGCTCATCTCCATTTCTAAGCCGAAGAGCCAGCATTGTCCGTAGACACCTCCAAGGTCATGTGGCCGGCATGACTGCATGGAGCGCTGTTACCTTCCCGCCGGAGCCGTACCTATTGATCTACTCACATTTGCATGTTTTCAAACTGCTAGGTTGGCAGAAGCTAGGGCTGACAGCGGAAGCTCACGCCGCTCCCCGGAATCGAACCTGCAACCTTTCGATCAACAAGCTCAGCAGCTCAGTGCTTTAACCCACTGCGGAAAGGGTAGGAAAGGGTAAAGGGAGAGGCAGTGGTGGGGCATGCAAATTCCACACAAGGAACCCTGGGATGCCTGCCTGTGGTGAAGGAAACACATCAAATCTAGGATGAAATTCTCCCTGAATGAAAGCATTCAGTTGTTAGTGTTTGGGAAGGACATTGGCAGTGTTTGGCCTACATGTTCATGGTACTCACTGTATTGTCAGTGGAGGGAGTGCCTTTGGAGGCTTCACAGCACTTTGAACTATACCCTGTTTATGAAGGCAAGAGCCTGCCTGTATAAGTGGACATCTCTGCCACATACATATAAATAGTAGATAGATAGATAGATAGATAGATAGATAGATAGATGTACAGAATCAGTATTTATTTATTAATTAATTATATATATTATATTAATTAATATTAATTACCAGCCATTCCCTGCCATGTGTTGCTGTGGCCCACATGGCTGTTCTGTGTGGAAGTTTTGGCCCAATTCTATCATTGGTGGGGTTCAGAATGCTATGATTTTAGGTGAACTACAAATCCCAGGAACTACAACTCCCAAATGTCAAGATTCTATTTTCCCCAAACTCCACCAGTGTTCACATTTGGGCATATTGAGTATTCGTGTAGAGTTTGGTCCAGATCCATCATTGTTTGAGTCCACAGTGCTTTCTGGATGTAGGTGAACTACAACTCCAAAACCAAAGGACACTGCCCACCAAACCCTTCCAGTATTTTCTGTTGGTCATAGGAGAACTGTGTGCCAAATTTGGTTCAATTCCATCGTTGGTGGGGTTCAGAATGCTCCTTGATTGTACATAAACGACAAATCCCAGAAACTACAACTCCCAAATGACAAAATCAATTTTTTGAGTGAAGGACATACATTGGACTGTTAGGTGTCTTGTGTCCAAATTTGGTGTCAATTCATCCAGTAGTTTTTGAGTTATGTTAATCCCACAAACGGACATTACATTTTTATTTATATAGATTTATTATTATTATTTATATTTATATATGTTATTTATTTTGGGTTTTTATATCCTGTCCTATCTCAACCTCTGCAGAGGGACTCATTGGCACCCCATGGTGCCAACATCAAAAACATAGATACACAATTTAACGGCAATATAATAATAACAATGTAAAACAGTATAAAAACAAACAATCAGTCAGTGGTCACCGGTTTAAATAATGATCCAAGGCCAGTCCATCAGTTCTATATGTCAACATGTCAGCAAGTCAGCCTAATCTTCAAAGGCCTGATCCCATAGCTAGGATTTTACTTGTTTCTGGAAGGTCAAGAGGGATGCAGTGGATCTAATTTCACTCGGGAGGGAGTTCCATAGCCGGGGGGGCCACGACAGAAAAGGACCTGTCCCTTGTCCCTGCCAGACACGATTGCGACAATGGGGAAACAACGAGCAGGTTCTCCCCAGATGATCTTGGGGCCCTAGGTGGATCGTAGCGGGAGATACGTTCGGACAAGTAAACTGGTCTAGAACTGTTCAGAGATTCAATAAACCACAGCTCAAAAATATTCAAAGGCGACGGAGGGGGGGGGGGGCAGATCCAAAAAGCAAAGCTTGAGTCATTGCAGTTAAAGTAACGCCTAACTGTGTTAATTTTACAGTGTAGATGCACCCTTTGAATTGTGGGCCTCATCTCGTGCATCAGGATTTTTCAGATCTGTTTCTGAAATAAGGAAAGGAACGTGAAGAAGGGGAGAAAAAGCGGTTGGTCAAGAAATCGTTCACTACACTCTACTTCCTCCCAGCTTTTTCATAAAAGTCATGGATAAGGTACTGAATGGCCAGTTCAGCACCTTAGACAGGTCACACACACACACCTTGGCCATTCTCATATATATATGTACCAGGCTCTTTTTCCAAATACAAGTCAGATTTACAAGTTCTGTTTAGAACTGGATTCCAGGTACCACATCTTAATTCCCAGTTAAAGGTACCTCTTTTTCACAGAGCACGAGACTCAACATATTTTGTAATGGGTTGTTGCCCAAAAGACAAATGAATGGGTCCAAGAGCAAATCAAGCCTGAATTAGAAGCCCAAAAGACTAAACCAAGGCTATCCTACTTGGACATCTCAAAGGATGCTGTTGCACTCCAGGCCAGGAAGCCCTCTGACTTTAAACACCACACAGCTAATAAAAATGCAAGCAGTTTATTGAAGAAAATTAAAAGCAGTAGCAGTAAAAAGCAATCCACAAAATTAGGTAGATCCAAATAGGTAGAAAAGATAGATATGAACAACAAGTCCAGGAAATTAGTCAATCAGAGTTCATGAAAACAAATGCTAGAACTTCCAAAGCAAAACCCAAAAAACTTGAGCATGAATCAAACAAGACACTTCCGCAAGGAAATAACAAGGCACTTCAGCATGGAAATTACAAGGTACTTAATACAGGAATCTATCCCAGGCAAGGCTTCCAGGGACCTGAGATGAAGTTTTGACTCAATTCCAACATTGCTTCATCTGGCTACAGATCCTGTGCTTGGCACTTTTATCCCCTAATCTACTCTATATCTCAAGTGGCCACGAATGCATTTCTTCTCAGCTTTGAATCTGCTCTCAGTCTCTCCTGCAATCTGGCAGAGCGCCTGAGAGCCTGGTTTGTTTTTCTTTGCTGACTGACTTCTCCTATCTACTGGCTCATAGGTGCCGAGCCTTTCTTGGGCTCAAAGCCTTGGGAATTCTCTGGTAGCAATTCAGGCCTAGGGAACAGACCATCATCCCCAAACCCTTCAGGAACATTCTCATCAGAAAAGTCACTTTGAACAGGAATCCCATTATCATTCTCTGCATCTAGAGCAACCTCATCATTAGACACATGAACCTCGTGGTCACTCCCAACATCCAGAGTACCCTGATCATTTGACACAATCACAGGCTGAACTCCAACAGATGCATTATAATATTTAGTATCATCATCAGAAAAGAGAAATAGTGTATTATAGGTGGATAGTAGGGTTGGGCGGTTTCGTTTCGTTAATTCGTAATTCGTTAAAAAATCGTTATTTTTTGTTAACGAAGCGATAACGAACCATTCTGGAGCGACTTAAAAACGAAACGAATTTTTCAATTCGTTTCGTAAATGCTTCGTATTTCGTTATGTATTCGTTTCGTTATCGGTTTGAGGTCGTTTCGTTATTATTTCCGCATGTCTGGGGCAAGTTTTATAGTTGTTTTTTGTTTAATTAGTGAAAAAAAATTATAATATCACACCAACAGTCAACAACAGAGGGAGAGGGAAGCTTCAGAAGTTTTTTTAGCGTATTGCGCGATCGCGGCCGCCATTAACGAATCGATTCGTTATTGTTTCGTTATTGTTTTGTAATTTTTTTACCATTTACGAAATTTCGTAAATATCGAACTTTTTTAAAGGAAAATTTTGTAATTATTTTAAATAACAAAATGCAAAAAACCCCAAAAAACGAATCGATTTTAGAAACAAATTTTTCCGTTGTTACCCAGGCCTAGTGGATAGAATCCATCAAGGAAGCCTGGGTTTGCAGAACCTGAGCAAAGTGTCTTGAAGGTCTCTTATTCATAGGACACCACATATTGAGGCTTATTTGACAAAACCTTGGACACAGAGGAAGATATACCCTTGGACACAGCATATTATTTGACAACACAGAAATGCTGGACCACTCTAACAACCACCATGTCAAACTACACAGAGAAGCCATTGAAATCACAAGCATGTGGACAATTTCAACAGAAAGGAGGAAACCATGAAAATGAACAAAATCTGGCTACCAGTATTAAAAAACTCTAAAATTACAACAGCAAAACAACAGAGAGCAAACAATCTGGGACATCTAATCACCTCTCAACAAAAGATTGCCCCAGGCACTGCCAGGCCATCAAATGCTAATCAAGGTGGTCAGTTGAAACATTCACACCTAGCTCCAGCAGACAAGAGTCCTTTGTCCCACCCTGGTCATTCCACAGATATATAAACCCTTTTCCTAGTTCCAACAGACCTCACTACCTCTGAGGATGCTTGCCATAGATGCGGGCAAAACTTCAGGAGAGAATGCCTCTAGAACATGGCCATATAGCCCGAAAAAAACCTACAACAACCCAGATATACCCTTCTTCATGCTCCTTAATGAGAGAAGCTTGGCCTTTTTGAATTGCTGTCTGCTGGGAAGCTTTTTCAAGGGCCTGTCTGCACTTGCAAAACTGTGACTCCCAGGCATCCATAACAGCTAAAGTGATGTATTGTCGAAGGCTTTCATGGCTGGAATCACTAGGTTCTTGTGGGTTTTTTTGGGCTATAGGGCCACATTCTGTTGCTGTGGTCCAGCATTGAAATCCACAAGCATGTGGACAATTTCAACAGAAAGGAAGAGACCATGAAAATGAACAAAATCTGGCTACCAGTATCAAAAAACTCTAAAATTACAACAGCAAAACAGCAGAGAGGAAACAACCAGGCACATCTTAACAACTCTCAACGAAAGATTTTCCCAGGCTCAGCCAGGCCTTCAAATGCTAATGAAGGTGGTCAGTTGAAACATTCACACCTAGCTGCAGCAGAGAAGACCTCTTTGCCCCACCCCAGCCATTCCACAGATATATAAACCCATTGTCCTAATTCCAACAGACCTCACTACCTCTGAGGATGCTTGCCATAGATGCAGGCGAAACGTCAGGAGAAATGCCTCTAGAACATGGCCCTATAGCCCAAAAAAACCCACAAGAACCTAGCTAAAATCAATGATGTCAAACTGCAAGGCACACATAAGACACAAGGTGGCGCCCTAGATCCAACATTTGACCAAACCAATGGCCACTCTGGAAAAGCCATCCCCAGAAAGTCAAGGAGAAGACAGTCTCTTCAGATTTATATATATTTAAAAGGCATGACATTTTAAAAGGTGTGCAAAGAGACAAGATATAAGGAGGTGGGATACAATAATAGGAATGGAGTGCTTGAGGACGGCTTAAATATATAGTATCCAATGAGGTAAAAGGTAAAGGTTTTCCCCTGATATTAAGTCCAGTCGTCCGACTCTGGAGGTTGGTGCTCATCTCCATTTCTTAGCTGAAGAGCTGGCGTTGTCCATAGACGCCTCCAAGGTCATGTGGTCGGCATGAGCGGTACCTATTGATCTACTCATATTTGCATTTTTTGAATTGCTAGGTTGGCAGAAGCTGGGGCTAACAGTGGGAGCTCACCCTAACCCACAGCTTCAAACTGACAACCTTTCAGTCAGCGTATCTGACTACAAGATCATGTGGTTAGCATGACTGTCTTGAGCATCGTTACCTTCGCACCAGAGCAGTACCTATTGATCTACTCACATTTGCATGTTTTCGAACTGCTAGGTTGGCAGAAGCTGGGGCTAACAGTGGGAGCTCACCCTGACCCACAGCTTCGAACTGCAAACTTTTCGGTCAGCGTATCTGACTACAAGGTCATGTGGTTGGCATGACTATCTTGAGCGCTGCTACCTTCCCACCAGAGCAGTACCTATTGATCTACTCACATTTGCATGTTTTCGAACTGCTAGGTTGGCAGAAGCTGGGGCTAACAGTGGGAGCTCACCCTGACCCACAGCTTTGAACTGCCAACCTTTCGGTCAGCGTATCTGGCTACAAGGTCATGTGGTTGGCATGACTGTCTTGAGCGCTGTTACCTTCCCACCAGAGCAGTAGCTATTGATCTACTCCCATGTGCATGTTTTCGAACTGCTAGGTTGGCAGAAGCTGGGACTAACAGTGGGAGCTCACCCTGACCCACAGCTTCGAACTGCCAACCTTTCGATCAGAGTATCTGACTATAAGGTCATGTGGTTGGCGTGACTGCATGGAGTGCAGTTACCTTCCCGCCAGAGCAGTACCTATTATTGCGCACAGTGTGTTTCAGTCAGGTCCAATGCAGAAGACACAATAACATTGCACCCAAGCAAGAGGAAAAAGAGCAGCAAAACTTTACTCTTATCAGCAGAGTTAAAACATAAACTTGCAATGCTGCAAACAAAAACAAACAGAGCAACAAACTTACATAGTCCTTGTAAGCAATACAGAATAAGCCTTCTTCATCTTCATCCAAATGAGAAAGCAGTAGAAATTGTTGAGCAAAATGCCTGAGCAAAGGCTTCTCAGAGGAAAGCTGAACTGTATTCTAAAATCCATACAGTTATACCCCACCGGCGGGTGTGGTCCAAACTTACTAGTTGACCTACATTAGCAGCTGCACATAATAATCAACAGTATAAGGTTTTCTTTAACACACACATACTTGATCCTATTACTGTGATCGAGGGCAGCAGAGGCCCCTGCCTTCAAGTTGGTTTGACCCGCAGCGGAGAGTTCCGCAGTTCCTGGAAGTTGCAATTGGGATAAACTGATGAAATGTGCCCCAACAGACAGCTCAAACTAGAACTGCACTCAGCCTCTGTGTCTTTCTAACACTTTCCCCCAAGCCCTAACATTGTAGCCATCCCCTTAATAAAGATACTTGAAGTTGCAATTTTTAACTTTTCCGCTTGATACTTTGTGTCTTTCCTTGCCTAAACCAGCAAATTGCATGAAATAAACCTTTTTCCAGGCTCCGGGGAACCGCGAGCCTGCCCAGAATGCCTTCCTGGCATTCCAGGGACGCCGAATCTGCATTGTTTGAAACCGCAGATACGAGATCTCTCCTTTAGGATCTCGGTATCCACGAAATCATAAAATGGCAGATTGGCTCCATTTTAATGTCATATTTTTCTGTACTAAATTCTAAACCTTTCTGCTATCTCGCTTTTCTTGTTTTGGATCCCTACGCCCGGGAAATAACCTCTCGATGTGTTTTGTCTGTAAAATGCTTGCAAAACTCTGTAACGGCCTGCTTGTGGGTGAGCTATCCCTGCAATTGCATCCGATCCAACTGAATCGCTAATAAAGAACCTCGGTCACCATCTTCTTCCATTTTGGTGAGACTTTATTAATTTTAATATTTTTCGTTGCCGGAATTCATCTTCTCTGTCCTTGCCAAAGTTAGGGACCCTCTTTGGTGTGGTCCTTAGGGTCTCCTTTAGGAGACCCTCCTAAAGTCTAAATTGACTTCATTACAACTTACTGTAATACCTGTCGATGTACTCACATTTGCATGTTTTCGAACTGCTAGGTTGGCAGAAGGTGGGGCTAACAGCAGGAGCTCACCCCACTCCCTGGATTCGAACCACCAACCTTTCGGTCAGCAAATTCAGCAGCTCAGCAGTTTAACCCACCTTGCTACCGGGGACTCCAATGAAAAGGAGTCAGTATGTAAGAAGCCGACTTGGAAAAAGATCTTCTTCCACCTGGAACCGGAGGATGGAAAAGTTACGGGAAGACTAGAATTCCTTGAATACACCCCATCTAACTATTAGAGGTAGTAGTCCCTAAAAGTAACTTTTCTAAACTAAGCGAACATTCCAGCACCAAGATGCAAGAAATGGAGAAAAGTTGGCAATTCCAGACCATTAGAGTTGATGCCTTTTAATGCAAGAATGAAACCAGTTAAGCTGTCATCACTGGGACAACACATCTGTTTGAGAGCGGCTTATTATTGAGTATATAAAAGTGTGTGTGTTTCTATATATAGGTATGCTAGCATGATTCAATACTCAGCTTTTCCTGGTATAATAATTGCACAATGAATGCATCATTCTGCAGATGGGAATTTATTTTAATGCCATTCCAGTGTGAGATCTTGTACTTACACTTCATCTACTCAAGTGGTTCTCAACCTACCTAATGCCACGACCCCTTAATACAGTTCCTCGTGTGGTGGTGACCCCCAACTATAATTTTTTTTCGTTGCTACTTCATAACTGTGATTTTGCTACTGTTATGAATCGTAATGTACATATCTGATATGCAGGATGCATTTTCATTCACTGGACCAAATTTGGCACAAATACAAATACCCAATACATCCAAGTTTGAATGCTGGTGGGGTTTGGGGGGATTGATTTTGCCATTTGGAAGTTGTAGTTGCTGGGATTTATAGTTCACCTCCAATCAAAGAGCATTCTGAACTCCACCAACAATGGAATTGAACCAAACTTGGTACACAGAGCTCCCATGACTAAAAGAAAATACTGGAAGGGTTTGGTGGGCATTGACCTTGGTGTTGGGAGTTGTAGCTCACCTACATCCAGAGAGCACTGGATGGATCTGGACCAAACTTGGCCTGAATACTCAATATGTCCAAATGTGAACATTGGTGGAGTTTGGGGAGAATAGACCCTGACATTTGGAAGTCGTAGTTTCTGGGATTTATAGTTCATCTACATACAATCAAAGAGCATTCTGAACCCCACCAATGATGGAATTCAGCCAAAATCCCCACCCAGAACCAACAGAAAATACTGGAGGGATTTGGGAGGAATTGACAAATTTAGGGGAGATGTAGTTCACCTACCTCCAGAGAGCACCGTGAACCCAAACAACTATGGATCTGGACCAAATTTGGCACAAATACCTGATACGCCCAAATTGAACCAAACTTGGCATACAGAACTCCCATGACCAACAGAAAATACTGGATGGGTTTGGTGGGCATTGACCTTGAGTTTTGGAGTTGCAGTTCACCTACATCGAGAGAGCTCTGTGGATTCAAACAATGATGGATCTGAACCAAACTTGGCACAAATACTCATTATGCCCAAATGTGGAGTTTGGGGAAAATAGACCTTGCCATTTGGGAGTTGTAGTTGCTGGGATTTATAGTTCACCTACATACAATCAAAGAGCATTCTGAACCTCACCAATGATGGAATTGGGAAAGTACTGTTTTCTGATGGTCTTTGGCGACCCCTCTGACACCCCTTGCAAACCGCCCTCCCCCCCCCCCAGGTGTCCCAAACACTTATCTAGAATTAATGCAGTTTGATGCCGCTTTAACTGCCATGTCTCAATGCGAGTTGTAGTTTTATAAGGTCTTTTTCATCTTCTTCCAAAGAATGCTGGTGACTCAGAAAACTATAAATCCCAGGATTTATAGTATTGAGCCGCAGCAGTTAAAATGGTGCCAGGCTGCATTGTTTCTACAGTGTTGCTGCACCCTGCTTCCATTTGGCATTGTGCTTTTTGTGTGTCTTTGGCTAAACTTCTTCTCTTTTGACTTTTCTGGGGCCAGGTGGTTTCAACTGAAGGCTGCCAATTGCCAATCGCCAATTTATAAACCTTTCTGTATCAATATACAGCAAACGATATCACAGATATATCCCTTTCTCCCACTCTATGTTCAAAGAGGGCCCACTCCGCATGTTAATACCAGAGCCTATTTATCACGGTGTCTAAGAACTTGCCTTTTTTCCTACTATTATTTAATTTTGCAAGAGTTGAAAAATGCACTGCAATCAAGTTTGGTATTCAGTCTAATGGAGGTGACATAACAATTCTCCTTTCCTCCCATCCCAGATCTTGATAAAGGATGGAGCGGAGATGTGATAGATTTCGAGGCAGAATATTTATGACTTACCGACGATTATCCATCTTTGCACCAAAGCGGGAGTTTATTGCAAAGGTGGACACATCTTAGGACGTGAATCTCTCTCTTTGGATAAGTGGCTAGACATTATATGGATCGTTGCCAGCTTTCTTGAAGCCTGTGGTTCTTAAAGAGCCACAAAAAGTGACGTCATCCATGATTAGCTCGGATTTGCAGGGATTTGAACCAGGAACCTCTTGTGCTATGAATAACTTTTCAATAACTTTAAAGTATAAGTTCTTTTTATTGCAATTTCCCAGTATGAGAAAGGGTATCAGAACTTTTCCACTTGTCCACAAAGAATGACACTGGAAATACAGACATACATATTCTGTGTAACTTCATTGAATCCACAAACAACCTACAATTACACTGGCTATCAATGGGGAATTACATTTTAACTTCACATTACCCATACACATTCATTTGAGGTTAAACCCCTGTGCTGGCAGGACTGAAAACCGACAGGTCGCAGGTTCGAATCCGGGGAAAGCGCAGATGAGCTCCCTCTATGAGCTCCAGCTCCTCATGCGGGGACATGAGAGAAGCTTCCCACAAGGAGCATCAGGATTGTGGCGCAGCTGGCTGAGTGTCAGCTGCATTAAGATCACTCTGACCAAAAGGTCATGAGTTCGAAGCCAGCCCGGGTTGGAGTGGGTTTCCAACCATTGTGTAGCCTGTTGTTGACCTTTGCAACCCGAAAGACAGTTGCATCTGTCAAGTAGGAAAATTAGGTACCACCTTAAAGTGTGGGGAGGCTAAATTAACTAATTTATGAGGCCATAAAAAAGACTCCAGCAAAGCACTCCAGCAAAAAGCATGCGGGGAATGCGGAAGTACTTCATCAGTGTCGCAGATGGACGATGAAAGCGACAGCTCCCCTGGCAGCCAGAAAAAGTTAAATAGCCTCTGTGTATGTCTGTATAGTTGTATGTCAAAATTGGCATTGAATGTTTGCCATATATGTGTACACTGTAATCCGCCCTGAGTCCCCTGCGGGGTGAGAAGGGCGGAATATAAAAGCTGTAAATAATAAATAAATAAAACATCAAAAAACATCTGGGTGTTTCCTGGGTGTCCTTGCAGACTGCCAGTTTTCTCACACCAGAAGCGACTTGCAGTTTCTTAAGTCTCTCCTGACACAACAAAAAAAAATTCATTTGAGGACCAGGACATCCGTAGGGATACCAAGGTGCTTATTTATAAAGTGATTGTCCTCCCAACCCTGTTATACGCCTGCGAAACGTGGACTGTCTACAGATGTCATACTCAACTCCTGGAACGATTCCATCAGCGCTGCCTCCGAAAAACCCTTCAGATCTCTTGGGAAGGCAGACAGTCAAATGTCAGTGTGCTGGAAGAAGCAAAGACCCCCAGCATTGAAGTGATGCTTCTATGACATCAACTCTGCTGGACTGGCCTCATTGTCCGAATGCTCGATCACCATCTCCCAAAGCAGTTACTATACTCCCAACTCAAGAATGGGAAACGTAATGTTGGTGGACAGGAAAAGAGATTTAAAGATGGGCTTAAAGCCAACCTTAAAAACTGTGGCATAGACACTGAGAATTGGGAAGCCCTGGCCCTTGAGAAAGAACCCTTGTCTGTTTAAAAAAAATGTGAACATAGCAATTTTTTTTCATGTCAGGAGCAACATGAGAAACTGCAAGTCGCTTCTGGTGTGAGAGAATTGGTCATCTGCAAGGACATTGCCCAGTGGACGCCCAGATGTTTTGACATTTTACCACCCTTGTGGGAGGCTTCTCTCATGTCCTTCTCTCATGGGAAGCTGGAGCTGCCAGAGGGAGCTCATCCACGCTCTCCCTGAATTCGATCCTCCGACCTCTTGGTCTTCAATCCTGCTGGCACAAGGGTTTAACCCATTGCACCACCAGGAGCTCCTTGAACATTACAATTAGCAAGTTTGAATTAATATTTGAGTAGCCATGAAGTTTGCAAAGTCAATCAGTGAGATATCTGCATGGAGGTAGCCTAGCCTTTGTTGCCTGGAGGCATCCTCTGTTTGAGAGGTGTTAACTGGCATTTGCTTGTTGTCCACAGTTCTCCTGTTTCTGAGAGTTTCTTGATTCTGATTTGTTTTAATACTAGTAGCCAGATTTTGTTCATTTTCATGGTTTCCTCCTTTCTGTTGAAATTGTCCATGTACCATATGTGTGGGTTTCAATGGCTTCTCTGTGTAGTCTGACAGAAACCATTTCCTCTTTCGTATGCCAACATTTTGGGGATTTTTATACCCGATGCCCACAACGATGATGCCTGGCTCGAGAGCAGTAAGTGTGAAAAAGATTTTGGCCTGCATCAATTGGATTTTGGCCTGCATCAATAGGAGCATAGTGTCTAGATCTAGGGAAGTCATACCCCCTCTATTCTGCCTTGGTTAGACCACACCTGGAATATTGTGTCCATTTCTGGGCACCACAATTGAAGAGAGATATTGACAAGCTGGAATGTGTCCAGAGGAGGGTGACTAAAATGATCAAGGGTCTGGAGAACAAGCCCTATGAGGAGCAGCTTAAGGAGCTGGGCATGTTTAGCCTGAAGAAGAGAAGGCTGAGAGGAGATATGATAGCCATGTATAAATATGTGAGAGGAAGCCACAGGGAGGAGGGAGCAAGCTTGTTTTCTGCTTCCTGGAGACTAGGACGCAGAACAATGGCTTCAAACTACAAGAAAGGAGATTCCATCTGAACATGAGGAAGAACTTCCTGACTGTGAGAGCCGTTCAGCAGTGGAACTCTCTGCCCCGGAGTGTGGTGGAGGCTCCTTCTTTGGAAGCTTTTAAACAGAGGCTGGATGTCCATCTGTCAGGGGTGCTTTGAATGCAATATTCCTGCTTCTTGGCAGAATGGGGTTGGACTGGATGGCCCATGAGGTCTCTTCCAACTCTTTGATTCTATGATTCTATGAATGGTACCCTCCCAATGTGTTTGTGAACAATCTAGCCATGTGCAGGATGGTATCTCTCCCAAATCTTCCCCTTTCGCTTCTTGTTTTCTGGCTGGCAGGTGAAGGGCGGAAGGGCTCAACAGCTGGCCAAGGCTCCTGTGACTCAGATAGAAAAGCCATGGTTTGGGGTGGGGTGTCTCCTTTTAGAAAAATGTTGGAGACAAAACTCCCCAGGAGGTTAACCCCGGCCTTTTTCTCCTCTCGCTGGGGTTCCATCTCCCTCCTGCTTTGGGGTCATCTCTGTTTTGTTTCCCATTGTCTTCCTTGGATTTGTTCTGCCTCTGGGGTCCCCTTGAGCTCAGATGCCGCCTCTTGGTCCCATTCAAAGCGCCTGGCGCTATTGTTCCCGGCCTGACAGGTGTATAATTGGATGATTAATGTGGCTTCATTAGCCTGCGATTGAACCAGGGACGGCCACGGCATTGTATTTAAAGCCTTCCCGGAGACCATTGTCAGGTTGGGGCTGGAGAAGCCGGGAGGAGGAGAATACGGCTGCCTTTCACCCATCTGTTTAAAACCTTTTGTCATCCCCAGCCACTAAAATCCATCCATGCTTTAACTTCCAGCTTCTCTGGACCTAGTTCAGGGCCTCCAAGGCAAGAAACCAGCAGATATTTAGCCCAGCAACATGAGGAGTGTGGTCAAACATTTTCAGCAAGAAAGGAACTATTGCAAGTGGGTTGTTGTAGGTTTTTCTGGGCTATATGGCCATGTTCTAGAGGCATTTTCTCCTGACGTTTCGCCTGCATCTATGGCAAGCATCCTCAGAGGTAGTGAGGTCTGTTGGAAGTAGGAAAATGGGTTTATATATCTGTGGAATGACCAGGGTGGGACAAAGGACTTTTGTCTGCTGGAGCTAGGTGTGAATGTTTCAACTGACCACCTTGATTAGCATTTAATGGCTTGGAAGTGCCTGGGGGAATCTTTTGTTGAGAGTGATTTGATGTGCCTGATTGTTTACTCTCTGTTGTTTTGCTGTTGTAATTTTTGAGTTTTTTTAATACTGGTAGCCAGATTTTGCCATTATATGCTAATCAAGGTGGTCAGTTGAAACATTCACACCTAGCTCCAGCAGACAAAAGTCCTTTGTCCCACCCGGGTCATTCCACAGATATATAAACCCATTTTCCTAGTTCCAACAGACCTCACTACCTCTGAGGATGCTTGCCATAGATGCAGGCGAAACGTCAGGAGAGAATGCCTCTAGAACATGGCCATATAGCCTGAAGAAACCTACAACAACCCAGTGATTCCGGCCATGAAAGCCTTCGACAATACATTTAACTATTGCAAGGTTGGAGATTAGAATAACACTAGGCAACATGATTTTTATTGGGTTGTTGTAGGTTTTTCGGGCTATATGGCCATGTTCTAGAAGCATTCTCTCCTCTGAGGATGCTTGTCATAGATGCTGGAGAAACATCAGGAGAGAATGCTTCTAGAACATGGCTATATAGCCCGAAAAACCTACAACGACCCAGTGATTCCAGTCATGAAAGCCTTTGACGATTTTTATTTCCACATTATAACTGTCATTCCCTAATTGCTTCTATCATAAAAACATGGAAAAATGTTTATTAAACCACAAGGACTTTGTTTATTGCGGTCTGCACAAAAGGTTAACAATGTCACATTGAAAGGTTTAAAATGGCAGCCACGACAATGAAGTTTCTGGAGTAGGACAACAACTTTCAAAATAAGTACCGCACAATTAAACACTTTCAAACCAGGAACACTTTTTTTTCCAAATTATGTCACATAAGTAAAGGTTTCCCTTTGACATTAAGTCTAGTCGTGTCTGACTCTGGAGGTTGGTGCTCATCTCCATTTCTAAGCCGAAGAGCCAGTGTTGTCAGTAGACACCTCCAAGGTCATATGGCCAGCATGACTTTATGGAACACTGTTTCCTTCCTGCCGGAGTGATACCTATTGATCTACTCACATTTGCATGTTTTCAAACTGCAGAGAAGATGGCAAACCTCCTCAGAAGGAAGCCAACCAGGAAAAACGTATAGAACAGTTACTATATGAAAAAATGGATTGGAAGACTCTCAACAACAGCATGACCTCTCCTGTGGGAAAAAGCAGGATATACAGTAAATAAACATAACAACAACCACAACAACATCCTCAGGCTCTCTAGATTGCAGTGTACAGGCAAACAAAATTGGTTCTATAGGTCTGTTCTTAAGCTGTATTTGTATGTAAGTCAGAACAGGTACTTTCTTAAGGTATAACTACAGATATAGATAGGTAAAAGTAAAAGTATTCCCCTGACATTAAGTCCAGTCCTGTTTGATCCTGGGGGGTGGTGCTCATCTCCACTTCTAAGCCGAAGAGCCGGTGTTGTCCGGAGACACCTTCAGAGTCATGTGGCCAGCATGACTGCATGGAGTACCATTACCATCATGCCAGGGTGATCGCTACCTGTTGATCTACTCACATTTGCATGTTTTCAAACTGCTAAGTTGGCAGGAGATGGGGCTAACAGCAGGAGCTCACTCTGTTCCCCGGATTTGAACCACTGACCTTTCGGTCAACAAATTCAGCAGCTCAGAGGTTTGACCCACTGAGATAGAGATGATAGAGATAGAGATAAAGTAGGCAAAGGTTTTCCCCTGACATTAAATCCAGTCATGTCTGACTCTGGGGGTTATTGCTTATCTCCATTTCTAAGCTGAAGAGCCGGCGCTGTCCATAGACACCTCCAAGGTCATGTGGCCAGCATGACTGCCTGGAGTGCCAGATATAGATAAGCTTTGGATTGAATAGGGAAGAGTTAACCCCCCTGTAGTGTTTGTTTTGCTTTCTGTGCCCCAATTCAAAAGATTTCACCTCACTTTCCGTCCCTGTGATAATTAGATTTGGGAAATTGTGACTTGTTGTGGAAATGAGGATTTGGGGGCAAAACTTCAGTGGAGAGACCTTTTCCCCATGATAAGGCTTTCAGGAGAGTATTTCCCTTCCAAAGGGTTGATTTATCTCGTTTCCTTTTGTTTCACCTCCGTTCTTAACTAGGAGTCGTTGGTAAGTCGGATGTTTGTAACTCGGGGACTGCAGTGTACTTAGTTTGGGCATACAATGCAGCAGTGCCAGCATCACGAAAGAATTAAGCCTTGCCCTGGGCTTGTTCCCAAACCCATTCTGTGTTTGTTTGTCGCTGAAAAACCAGTGGCTCCAAAAGCGCACACAAATGCATACATACACACCGTCCATGCTGCTCCCCCTTCATCTTCTCCTCCCCCCTTCTCCCTAGAGAACTGCAGCTTGACTGTTGAGCGTCGCCGGGTGATAAATGACTTTATTATGATTCCTATTTCCCCGGCTCTCCACCCCTTTCTCTTTTTTTCCTTCCTGCTGGAAAGCCGGGTTCCCGGCACCTAATTCTACCTCTTTGGCACAGCCCATCCATCATCCCCCCACGGCATTGCCCTCCAATTGCTGCGCCTGCGAGCATGAATCACACAGCCAACGACTACGGCCCACGGGTGCCCTGTAAATAATTAGCGTGGCCTAAATCTCCCCACAACACCAACACCCCCCAGTCCTTGTTTGTTGTTAATCTATCTGCCCCTAGCGAACTGGAAAGGGCTTGGCGTTGTGCAGAAATGAGGAATGGATCGAGCTGCATCCTCCAAAAGCGAGACTCTGCAGGGAATAAGTATGCCATCCACATCTCGTATGGAGAGCTATGGCTCCCAGCACGCACGAGACACACGTGACGGCCTCAGTTCGGAAAACAAAAGGACACATAAACTGAGGTCCTAGTTTGGCATTGCAAACTGAAATCTTTCCCATGTACGGTTGCCAGATTTTAGGGCCTGGTTCTACGTTTCCAACCTTTGTGGGCTATTTCCAGTTAAGGATGCCACATTAAACAATGGGCAATGTTGTTTTTGCTGCTCTAGATCAGGCATGAGCAAATTTGGGCCCTCCAGGTGTTTTGGACTTCAACTCCCACAATTCCTAACAGCCTCAGGCCCCCTTTTCTGGAAAACTACAAGAAGGAGGTGAAGAATTCATGGACTGTAATTAAAAGTTGCTAATGACCTATGAAAATATTAACTTTGGGGGGGAAATGTGTTTACATTATCAAAGATAGTGGCTCGTAAGTTAAGGAAATGTTTACAAGGTTCCTTGTGTTAAGAAGGAAGCCAACACAAGGCTCCTTACGTTTACCAACACCAATTAAGCAAAGTCAACATCTGCCAGGAACTTAGAGGAATCCAGAATGTTTCAGGCTGGAAAAACATCTACCATTCATTTACAGCTTTGGAACAATATCAGCAAGAAATATTGCTATATAAGAGACCTGCCTTTAAGCGGCTGAGGGGGAAAAGGAAAGGGCCTGAGGCAGTTAGGAATTTGTGGGAGTTGAAGTCCAAAACACCTGGAAGGCCCAAATTTGCCCATGTGTGCTAGGGCACAATGGATTCAAATGGCAGGAAAAGTAGTTCCACTCAAACATTAGAAAGACTGTCCTGACAGTACAAGCTGCCCGGTAGTAGAATATGTTGCCTGGGAGTCTGGTAGTATCTCATCCTCTGGAGATATTCAAGCAGAGGCTGGATGCCCATCTGTCGGGAGGGCTTTGATTGTGTTTTCCAGCACAACACAGGGTTGAACAGGATGGCGGTTGTGATCTCTTCCAACTTCATGACTCTATCATTCTATGTAGGTGTAAAAATTCTCCAGGTTGTGGTGCCCTGAGCTCCAAACAAGAAGAAAGGGCTGTGTGTATGAATTTCCAGTTTGATAAATTGAGCTTGGGGCCCTGCTCTCGGTCCCACAAACACGTCTGGTGGGGACAACGGACAGGGCCTTCTCAGTGGTGACCCCCTGCTTGTGGAATTCACTCCCCAGTGAGATTAGATTGCCGTCCTCCCTCCTTTCCTTTAGGAAAAAATTGAAATTGTGGTTTCGGCTAGCAGGCACAGCGGCACTTTGGACACTGAACTGGACCATATGATTGTTATGATAATGGAAATGTATATGTGTATATTTAATGTTATTGTTATTGATATTACGGCATCGAATTGTTGCCAGTGTTAGCCATTCTGAGTCCCCCTTCAGGGGTTGAGAAGGGCGGGGTAGAAATATCGTAAATAAATAATAAAGAAATTACCTTCCTTCATCCCAGTTAGTGTTTGTGGTACCAGAGCTCACCCTCTGCTCTGCCTTGTATCCATTTTCTGCTTAGAAACAAGTTGGCTTGATTAAGGGCTCATTATTCCATCTCTCTTTAGGTGCTCTTACTGCCTATTACAGGGAAAACCAGCTGATCTCTAATCCATCTAAAACACAGACATGTGCTTTCCACCTTAAGAACAGACAAACATCTTGAGCTCTGAGGATCACCTGGGAAGGAATCCCACTGGAGCATTGCAGCACACCCAAATGCCTGGGAGTTACCCTGGACCATGCTCTGACTATAAGAAGCACTGCTTGACTATCAAGCAAAAAGTGGGTGCTAGAAACAATATATGAAAGTTGACTGGGGATCACAACCACATCTGCTCTTGCACTTTGCTACTCTTCTGCTGAATACACTTGCCCAGTGTGGGATACATATCACAGTGGATGTGGCTCTTAATGAGACATGCTGCATTATCACAGGATGTCTATACTCCATACCACTGGAGAAATTATATGGTTTTGCCGGTGTTGCACCACCTGACATCTGCTGGGAAGTTGCAGCCTGTAATGAAAGGACCAAGGCAATGACATCTCTGGCACATCCACTGTCGGATATCAGCCAGCATGTCAACACCTTAAATGAAGGAATAGCTTCCTAAGATCTACAGAGATACTCACAGGAACACCTCAGCAAGCAAGAGTCCAAAAGTGGCAGGCTAAAACCTGGAACCTCAAGCCATGGCTGATACCAAATGAGAGACTCCCTCCTGGGCACACAGGAGATTGGGTGACCTGGAAGGCAATGAACAGATGGTGCTCTGGCACCACAAGATGCAGAGCCAAACTTAAGAAATGGGGCCACAAAGTGGAGTCCACGACATGCGAGTGTGGAGAAGAGCAAACCACAAACCACCTATAACAATGCAGCCTGTGTCTTGCCACATGCACAATGGAGGACCTTCTTGCAGCAACACCAGAGGCATTTCAAGTGGCCAGATACTGGTCAAAGGACATTTAATAGAATGCCAAGTTTCTTAAACTTTGTGTTTTTAAAATACATTACAACTGTACCCTCGGTTCGCTTCTGATACGATAAATAAGTAAATCCTTTCTCTCTAAGTGAATGATTAGAAACAATCCTCTCATTAACTCTTAAGATGGGAATTATTAGTATTAGTATTAGTATTATTAGTATTACACTATGTAACAAAATTTGAAACATTTCTGTTCCTGGTTTGAAAGTGTTTTTCCTGTTTCATTATGCAGTACTTACTTTGAAAGTAGTTGTTATCCTCCAGAAACTTTGTTTTTGTGACTGCCACAAACGATGTTGAATTGGTTGAGACTCAATGAGATATTCATTGAAAAACTATAGCAAAATGTGCTATAGCAGAATGTCCCTCCCACAAAAGCAAAGTTCTGGCAGTTTAATAAACTTTCCCCATGTTTATGTGATAGGACCAATTAGAAAGTGACATATATAAGCCAGAAACGACATCATGTTACATAATGTTGTTATTATTATATGTATTTATATTCTCCCAAAGGAGACTCAATGATAAGCATCAATTCAGCTAAGATTTCTCTCTTGATTTCCAAACAGGAAAATCTGTTCTGTCTATATCAGGTATAGGCAAACTTTGGCTCTCCAGATGTTTTGGATTCCAACTCCCACAATTCCGAATTGTGGGAGTTGGAGTCCAAAACACCTGGAGGACCAAACTTTTCCCATTTCTGGTATGTACAAATATAAGTATAGGTCACTGTAATGTAGTGGTTTGAGAACTGAGTATTGAACTACAACTCTGGAGACCAGGGTCTGAATCCTTTCTCGGCCGTGCAAACCGAGTGGACGAGTCCCACTCTCTCAGCCTCAGAGCAAAACCTCCTCTGACCAAACCTTGCCAAGAAGCCCTTGTGATAAGGTCGCCTTAGGGTTGCTATAAAGCAGAAATTGCTTGAAGGCACAAAAGAACAACAATGCAATGTCTTTGTGCTACACTTTCCAAGGCAGCACTCTCACTCTGAGATTCCTCCATCCGCTTTGAGGACTAGGGAAGAGGATGCAAGCCACGACATTTGACAACCCTTTCCTGATACATAATGTTTTTGTTTTTGCTTTTCCCCTTGTAGTGGGAGAAACACCATTCATCGTCGTCTTGTCCAGAATTATTTCTTTTCCAGCGAAGGAGAATAAAAAAAACCTGATGTGTGAAGTGGTCTTTCGGGGCGTGTGCACTGGGACATACAGAAGGCAGAACATGGCAGCATTAATATCCCTCAAGGCGAAGGATGTCAGGTCGGACCTGATGGATCTCCGCTGGCTCCTTCGGAGAGCTCTTAACTCTTCTGGCTGGCTCTAATCCCTCTCCGGGCCACCAGGCCATCCATCAGGTGGTCCAGCTGTGGGCCCGGCAAGAGCCATTATCCCCTTCCCATAATCAAGAGCCCGATGTGCAGGGAGATAAAGATCACCGGTGGCAGATGGCCTTATGAATCCTCCTTGGTGCCTTGGCAACAGGTAAAGGCTCCGACTCGTAGGATGCAGCCGTTGTCTTTGCTGCTGCCCGGATCAGAGAATTGGCAACTTTAGTTAAGCAGAGCTCAAATATTTTGTCCTGCCAGGCTATGAGAGGATCCTTTCTCAAGCTGATTCTGGATTGCAACACCCATCATCCCCAAACAGCCTCTTTATGTTGTACACATGTGATTGCACCCCCCTATCCACCATAGCAATATCATTACCAAATTTGCAGATGGCACAACCGTGGTGGGGCTTATGTCTGAAGCGGATGAGGTGTATTGGCTGCTCTTGTGGTGGAGGGATAATAATCTGGTTCTATTTATTTATTTATTTATTTACAGTATTTATATTCCGCCCTTCTCACCCCGCAGGGGACTCAGGGCGGATAACAATGTACATATACATGGCAAACATTCAATGCCATAGATACACAACATATATAGACAGACACAGAGGCAATTTAACATTCCAACTTCTCATGAGGGTATTCTGGCCACCAGGGGTGCTGTTGCTTCACCGTGTATTTGTGACACTGATGAAGTACTTCCTCATTCTTTGCAGACTTGCTGGAGATTTTTATGGCATCATAAATTAGTTAAATTAGCCTCCCCGTGTAGGTGGTACCTAAATTTCCTACTTGACAGATGCAACTGTCATTCGGGCTGCAAAGGTTGACAGCAAGCAACACAAATTGGTCGGACACTCACTCCGACCTAAGCTGGCTTCGAACTCATGACCTTTCGGTCAGTAGTGATCTTAATGCAGCTGACTCCCAGCCAGATGTGCCACAATCCCGGTGCTTAAAACCAAGGAGCTCATAGTGGACTATAGGAAGAGCAGAGCAGAAATCCAGACAAGAAACAATCAGGGACAGCTAATCACCTCTCAACAAAGGATTCCCCCAGTCGGTAACAAGCCACACCTAAAAACTGTCAGGCCATCAAATGCTAATCAAGGTGGTCAACTGAACCATTCACTCCTACCTCCAACAGACAAGAGTTCTTTCTCCCACCCTGGTCATTCCACAGATGTACAAACCCAGTTGTAACTATATTGAACTCCATGGTTTCACATTGATGTGGCATTGGGAGCTGTGCAGTGGTGGTTGAGGTGTGGAGGGATGGGTGTGTTGTTTTGTGATGTGTACTGGGAAAGGCATTTAATTTGTTGTGCAATAGCACAATGACAACAAATTGTATACTGTTCTATTCTCCATGCATTTGGAGGGCACCAGGTAAAGGAAAGTGTCTATTAGCTTGGTGCACACACGTCCTCCTCAACATTTCCCAAGCCCCATAAGTCACCGCTGTGGCTATTAAATGGCTGGAATGGGGCAGAAAAGAGGGGAAGAGTGAAGACTAATGGGAAGAGAAATTATTTCTTTATTCCTCTTCTAGTGCAGTATTTAAAATATAGCATCACATCGTTAGGGCTATGGTGGCACAGCGGGTTAAATCACTAAGCTGCAGAACTTGCTGATGACAAAGTCGGCAGTTCAAATCCATGGACAGGGTGAGCTCCCATTGTTATCCCCAGCTTCTGCCAACCTAGCAGTTTGAAAACATGCAAATGTGAGTAATCAATAGGCACCCCTTTGGTGGGAAGGTAATGGTGCTCCATGCAGTCATGCTGGCCACATGACCTTGGAGACATGTACGAGGTTTGAATGAAAAGTAATGCCTCCACCTTCGTAACTCCTCAACAGATGGCAGTACTGGTATGCGGTAGGTACTGGCTTGTTCAGTAGTCTCTCCTCTACAGTTCCATTTTAGCGGGAAGCCTTAGCATTGAATGGTTGTGTTGTTAAAGTGCAAAGTATGGAACCCTGCGCAGACAGTCGGTCAATGCAACTTAAGCAACGTGCAGTCATTGAATTCTTGACAGCAGAAGGTGTCACCCAAAGGAGATTCATCAGAGAATGCAAGCTGTTTATGGTGATTGTGTTGATGTGAGTACTGTACGTCTTTGGGTGAGTAAGTTTAAAGATGTTGAGGTGGGAACATCTGACTTGCATGACAAACAAAAAGTTGGACATCCTGTGACAGCAATCACTGAGTTTCACAAGCAAAAGGTTGACAGATTGATTCAGGATGATTGTCATATCCCTCAGAGAGAAATTTCAAGCATAATCAGCATTTAACAAGAATGCTTGCCTATTGGAAGATCTGCACACGATGGGTACCCAAAACAGAGTGTCAACTTCTTTTGTGACGGCTGCAGAAAACTTGTTCATCGTTGGCAGAAATGTATCCAATTGTCTTGTGATTATGTGGAAAAGTGAATAGTGGTAGTTAAATATTGCGCATGGTCTACTCCATGAGGTTACAACTGGTAGTTAAAGAGCACATTCTAAGGATTATTTCTGTGTTTGATGTATTAAAATATTCCTATCCAAACCCAAGTAACGAAGGTGGAGGCATTAATTTTCATTCAACCCTCATACAGACAATGCCAGTGAAGAAATGGAGATGAGCACCAGCCCCATAAGTCAGACACGACTAGACTTAATGTTTTAAGTCTTTATCATATTGTTTCCAAATGGTGAAATGTATTAATCCTCCTTCTATTTACCAAATTACAAAAGGGATGGACATCAGTCTCCATATTATAATTGTAGAACTAATTCCCTCTGTCTAAAGAACTCTCGTAGGGAACCAAACCTACCCTATATATATATATATATTCCAAAAAACCAAAGCGTATGCCCATGAAATCTTCCAGGAATGCAGTGGATATGAAAATACACGGAAGCTCAAGCCCTGAAATGGTCGTTTTGGGTTGTTGTAGGTCTTTCGGGTTGTATGGCCATGTTCCAGAAGCATTATCTCCTGACGTTTCACCTGCATCTATGGCAGACATCCTCAGAGATTGTGAGGTCCTGCCATAGATGCAGGTGAAACTTCAGGAGAGAATGCTTCTAGAACAAGGCCATACAGCCCAAAAGACCTACAACAACCTTCGACAATACAATGGTTGTTTAGTTTCAATCCACTGCTTCATAAGAAACCTATTTGCTGCAGTTTCATTTCTTAAGGGACGAGCAGGCAGTGTTTAGTCTTAATGATGCCGCTGCATTTTTGATTGCATTGTTTCCTTGTTAGATGCTGATTAACCCCTGGTCAAACTGCCTTGATTGCAGCAATGGAAAAGTGTGGTATTGGAATATGACCATAGTATCTGTCGTTTCATGTATCCATGTCCAATAAAGTGTCCCTTCTAAATATTATATAGATTATATAGATCGGGCCTGGGCAAATTTGGGCCCTCCAGGTGTTTTGGACTTCAACTTCCACAATTCCTAACAGCCTACCGGCTGTTAGGAATTGTGGAAGTTGAAGTCCAAAACACCTGGAGGGCCCAAATTTGCCCATTCCTGATATAGATCCTCCAGCATGTCTCTGTGGTCTTTGTGGGCCAGAGATCCTTCATTTCAATGAGGTTCCCTATTATCTGTGGCCGTGGTTCTCCACTTTCCTAATGCTGCATCCCCTTAATACAGTTCCTCATGTTGTGGTGACCCCCAACCATAAGATTATTTTTGTTACTACTTAATAACTGTAATTTTGCTACTGTTATGAATCATCATGTAAATATCTGACATGCAGGATGTATTTTCATTCACTGGACCAAATTTGGCACAAATACCCAAATTTGAATATTGGTGGGGTTGGGGTGGGGGATTGATTTTGTCATTTGGGAGTTGTAGTTGCTGTGATTTATAGTTAACCTACAATCAAAGAGTATTCTGAACACCAATGATGGAATTGAACCAAACTTGGAACAGAAAACTCCCATGACCAATGGAAAATGCTAGAAGGGTTTGGTGGGCATTAACCTTGAGTTTGAGAGTTGTAGTTCACCTACATCTGGAGAGCACTGTGGACTCAAACAATGATGGACCTGGACCAAACTTGGCATCAGGCCAAGAGTCCCCGTTGGGGAGATGGTGGCGAGGTATAAATAAAGATGATGATGATGTGACAAATGCAAGATACTCCACTTTGGCAGGAAAAACGAAATGCAAAGATACCGAATGGGGGACAATGCCTGGCTCGAGAGCAGTACGTGTGGAAAAGATCTTGGAGTCCTCGTGGACAACAAGTTAAACATGAGCCAACAATGTGATGTGGCGGCAAAAAAAGCCAATGGGATTTTGGCCTGCATCAATAGGAGCATAGTGTCTAGATCTAGGGAAGTCATGCTACCCCTCTATTCCGCTTTGGTTAGACCACACCTGGAATATTGTGTCCAATTCTGGGCGCCACAATTCAAGAGAGATATTGACAAGCTGGAATGTGTCCAGAGGAGGGCGACTAAAATGATCAAGGGTCTGGAGAATAAGCCCTATGAGGAGCGGCTTAAGGAGCTGGGCATGTTTAGCCTGAAGAAGAGAAGGCTGAGAGGAGATATGATAGCCATGTATAAATATGTGAGAGGAAGCCACAGGGAGGAGGGAGCAAGCTTGTTTTCTGCTTCCCTGGAGACTAGGACGCGAACAATGGCTTCAAACTACAAGAAAGGAGATTCCATCTGAAAATGAGGAAGAACTTCCTGACTGTGAGAGCTGAGCAGTGGAACTCTCTGCCCCGGAGTGTGGTGGAGGCTCCTTCTTTGGAAGCTTTTAAACAGAGGCTGGATGGCCATCTGTCAGGGGTGATTTGAATGCAATATTCCTGCTTCTTGGCAGAAGGGGTTGGACTGGATGGCCCATGAGGTCTCTTCCAACTCTTTGATTCTATGATTCTGTGATTATGATGATGATGATGATTATTACTTTACTAGTGCAGGTGTGCTTTTGGGAGACAACAGTCAAAATTAATATTCCCTTCCTCTCTATACATCACTTTCCAACTATCTAAAACACCCTGAAGCCATCCTGGGCAGGATCACAGAGGCATCTGGCAATTAGGGGTGTACGAGATTCCAGAGGTTGATTCGTAATTTGAACTATGAATTTTGACTGTTTTTATTTTATTTTAATCTGCTCAAAAACACTAGGATTTTATTCATTTATAACTTTTTTTGGATGGGATAGGCTGCACCCTTGAAATCCTCAAACAACCTCTTCACCCCCGAGTGCGTCCAAATACAGCTTGATTGGCAGGTTTGTCTTACCTGAGTGCTTCCATTATGTGATGCCAACAGTCGCTATGCCCACCGTACCTGAGCTGCAAGTTTCTTTATGAACCTGTGGCACACACAGATCAGAACCAAGCAAAGTGGAAGTGTTTGTGCTCTTCCAGCATTTGCTGCCTGAGGCAATTGCCCTTCTATGTCTAAAAGTCAGTCGCCTCACTTCCAAGCAAACGCCTTCATCTCCGTCATACAACAAGAAGGACAAAAACTCACACACACACCAAAGGGCAACATCAGTTCATTTTGGTTTTCTTTTTTTCTCGAATTATTCTCATTTTCTTTTCCTTTTTTTGTAAAAAAAAAGAAGGCCCAATAAAACAAAACACATAAAAATAAAAACAAACCAAAAAAGAAACCCGAAAGGAAAATAAAACGTACCATTTAATTTACTTCCCCTTTCTGAGCGTCGACACCAATAATTAATTAATAATTAAAACCTCCGGAAGGAAGAAAGGAGGAGGAGGAAAGGGGAAAACGAACCAAAACGGGGAGGAAAAAAAGCCCAAACCCTGCTTTGAACATCATCTCATTTGGAAAAGAAGTCCGTAGAGGGGGGAAAAAGAGGCCTGGAGCGGAGTCCGTCCTCCTTTGTGGTCGCAGAGAGTGTACAAACGTGCTCATGGTCCGTGGGTGAAGGGAAACGAAATACAGACCCCCAACCAAGTCCAGCATTAACCCCTCTGCCTTCCCCTTCCCCACATTTCTTTTCTTCGGGCTATCTGTCTCTTTCAGTGCTTGGGGAGGGAGGCATCCCTTTCCGTCTGAGTCCAGCTCACTTATTGAAATCTGGTCCCAAAAGCTTGTTGGGCGGAATGCCACTGGAAGTTCGGAAGTCTTGAGGTCTCAGATATGTCAGATGGACTCTTCGTTTGGCAAAAAAAGGGGTGAAGAAGGGATGGGGGCGATAAAACAGGATGCGCTCTGTCCATATTTGATCCGTCTGGGTGGTGGGTTGGGGGTCAAGTGTGGCAGTGCGGACGGTGGCCGTGCTTCGTGGCTGCAGAGTGGACGCGGGAAGGAGGGCAGTCTATGGCACGGTCTTGCAGAGCGCGGGAAGAGCCAGGCGGAAGGGCAAGCCGGACCCCGAGGGCCACGGGTTGCGTGCCCCTCAACCTGGTGGGGTGGGTTGGCCAGCACCCCTCACTGAATCCGGAAACCTGGGAGAACCAAAAGAGAAGAGAATTGTGAGTGCCACTTGGATGGTCTTGCTTCTAGCAGGCTGGCATCCTGTGCATGACTTACGTTGGCATGAAGCTTCATTGGCTCCTAGCTCAGCCAAGGATATTACAAATAACAGAAGTTTTAACATTTTCAAGAAGCCAGTGAAGATTCCAAACTTTGCACAATATACTCTTTGCATTTTAGTTGTCCCACTGAAAGTATCACTGTTTTGTAGAGTTGGGATTTTATTATATACAGGCAGTCTCCAAGTTACAAACAAGATGGGTTCTTTGTTTGTTTGTTTGTTTGTTTGTAAGCTGAAACAGGTACATTTTAAGTGTAATTCTAGCCATATCTGTGTGTGATAGATATGGGGAGGCTTTGGCTAGCATGGAGAAGGATTAACCCCCTATTGTGTTTGTTTTGCTGTCTGTTCCCCTATATATATATGTATATGTGTGTATATATATAGAGAGAGAGAGGGGGGTGCTTTGGACACCATGGAGAGATATAGAGAGAGGGGAGGGGGCAGCCTTTGGATAGCATAGATATTGTATGTACATATAATATTGATCAGGAGCCCCCGGTGGCGCAGGGGGGATAAAGCACTGAACTGCTGAGCTTGTTGATCGAAAGGTCGCAGGTTCGATTCCGGGGAGCGGAGTGAGCTTCCACTGTCAGCCCTAGCTTCTGCCAACCTAGCAGTTCGAAAACATGCAAATGTGAGTAGATCAATAGGTACTGCTCCAGCGGGAAGGTAACGGCGCTCCATGCAGTCATGCCGGCCACATGACCTTGGAGGTGTCTACGGACAACGCTGGCTCTTCGGCTTAGAAATGGAGATGAGCACCACACCCCAGAGACAGACATGACTGGACTTAATGTCAGGGGACTACCTTTACCTTTAATAATATTGATCATAATGTTACAATACAATATAATAATAATACAATATAATAATTATATAACAATTATATATTTATATTGCATGTAATATTACTAATAATATTGCAGTATAGCGGTACAATGCAATATAGTAATATAGAATACCAATATTGTGCTATGCTAATAATATAATATATTGTATGTACATAGAATTTGTAAGCCACTTTGAGTCTCCTTAGGTGAGAAGGGCAGGATATAAATGTCGTAAATAAATAAATAAATAAATAAATAAATAGAGAGATGGCACATACACATGGGGATATATATATATATATATATATATATATATATATATATATCCCAGACACTATATATGTGTATGTACAGTATCTATATCTATAGCTATATCTCCATTCTCTCTCTCTCTCTCTCTCTATATATATATATATATATATATATCTCCATACACATCCATGCTATCCAAAGCCTGGCCCCCCTCTATACATACACACACACACATATATATACATATACATACAGGGGAACAGACAGCAAAACAAAACCACAGGGGAGTTAACCCTTCTCCATGCTATCCAAAGCCTGACTTTCTCTCTAGATAGATAGATAGATAGATAGATAGATAGATAGATAGATAGATAGATACTGTACATACACACACATATATAGTGTTTGGGATAGTGCCACCTTTGCTTTCTGATGGTTTAATGCACACAAACTTGGTCTCATGCTCAAACATATTAAAATACTATAAAATTACCTTCTGCCTATGCGTATAACGTATTTATATGAAACATAAATTATTTTTTATGTTTACTCTCAGGTCTCATCTCCAAAATTATGCATTATGCAAAAATACCAAAATTAAAAGCAAACAAACAAATCCCAAACACTTCTAGCCCCAAGCACTTTGGATAAAGGATGTTCGACCTGTACTTTAAAAAAAAAAAAAAAGAACTTGTAAGTTTCCTTGAATCCCTGTTTTGGAGGATCGCTGGGATGTAAAATAACAACCACCACAACAGTCACAAACACTAGCGCAATCATTCAGGTGCATCACAAGTCATCAACAGTATTTTGGCTTGTGTATGTACCGAACTGTAATGCTATTCTACTTTGCATCTAAGGGCGCTTCCACACAGCCATATAACCCAGAATATCAAGGCAGAAAATGCCACAATAACTGCTTTGAACTGGGTTATCTGAGTCCACATCGCCATATATTCCAGTTCAAAGCAGATAATGTAGGATTTTATTCAGGTGTGTGGAAGGGGTCTAACTAGGTTGGCCGTCTTCATCGTACACAGGTCATTCCGAATTCAAAATGTCAACTAGAGTACAATGTGCCATCGAATCTAATGCGCACCTCAGTTTTCAAAACCTTGAAACCCCAAAAAATATTTACTATATTAGTAAAGGTAAAGTCGTGTCCAACTCTGGGACTCTGGTGCTCATTTCCATTTCTAAGCTGAAGAGCTGCCATTGTCCATAGACACCTCCAAGGTCATGTGGCCAGCATGACTGCATGGAGCACTGTTACCTTCCTGCCAGAGTGGTATCTATTGATCTAATTGCATTTGCATGTTTTCGAACTGCTAGGTTGGCAGAAGCTGGGGATAACAGCCAGAGCTCACCCCACTCCCTGCATTCAAACCTGCAACCTTTCGGTAAACAAGCCAGCAGCTCAGTGGTTCAACCCACTGCGCCACCGGGGGCTCCTGTTTACCATCTTACATGAATCAGGTGGGCATCCTAATTTAGGGAAGGCAATTTAGTCCAAAAAGGTGAGCATTAGAATCAAGTAAATATGGTATATTGGGAAAATGATTAAAGGGAAGTATAAAGAGCTAACGGCCTGGAGGAAGCTGCCACCATCTGGAGAACTCATCAGAGATGCCTATGGATGAACCCCCAATACTCACTTCCCCTCCGGTGCCAGCAGTGAGCTTTACATGTAGTGCCATTGCCCCTCCATGCCCATTGCCATTCCCATTGGTCCTGGAAAGAGAAGGGGAAAGAAAGGTAAATGCCTTCCTGCATAAAGGAACCTTCCCCAGCTCAAGCTATCAGTTGTCCATGGGCGTTCCTCTTCTCCCTCCCATGCACCCCTATTCACCTCTCAAAGGTTTCCACTCACCTGGAGGACGGATCGCCATGTGCTGCTGCCCATCCATGACATAGCCCCCCATTGGTTGCCCATCAGGGCTGTACGGTGCACCCTGACCTGTCCAGAAAGGAGGAAGACCATGTTAGGAAGAACTCTTTCCCTATTTTCAGTCTCTTTGCAGGTTATAACACAGTGTTTTCCAACCTGAGGGTCAGGATCCCTGGGGCGGTGGTGAGGGAGTCTCAGAGGGGTCGCAAAAGACCATCCAAAAACACGCTATTTTCCGTTGGTCATGGGGGTTCTGTGTGGGAAGTTTGGCCCAATTCTGTTATTGGTGAGGTTCAGGATGCTCTTTAATTGTAGGTGAACTATAAATCCCAGCAATGACAACTCCCAAATGTCAAGGTCTATTTCCCCCAAACACCACCACTGATCACATTTGGGCATATTGAGTATTCATTTGGTCCAGATCCATCATTGTTTGAGTCCACAGTGCTCTCTGGGTGTAGATAAACTACAACTCCAAAACTCAAGATCAATGCCCAACAAACCCTTCCAGCATTTTCTGTTGGTCATGGTTCTGATTGCCAAGTCTGGTTCAATTCCATTGTTGGTGGTGTTCAGAATGCTCTTTGGTTGTAGGTTAAATATAAATCTCAGCAACTACAACTCTCAAATGTCAATGTCTATTTTCCCCAAACTCTACCAGTGTTCACATTTGGGCATATTGAGTATTTGTGTCAAGTTTGGTCCAGTTCCATCACTATTTGGTCCAGATCCATCACAAGGGGGTCTCAGAGGGGTCCCAAAGACCATCAAAAACACAGTATTTTCTGTTGGTCGTGGGGGTTCTGTGTGGGAAGATGGGTCCAATTCTGTTATTGGTAAGGTTCTGAATGCTCTTCAATTGTAGGTGAACTATACATCCCAGCAATTGCAACTCCCAAATGTCAAGATCTATTTTCCCCAAACTTCAGCAGTGTTCACATTTAGTCATATTGAGTATTTGTGCCAAGTTTGGTCCTAATCTATCATTGTTTGAGTCCACAGCACTCTCTGGATGTAGGTGAACTATCACTCTAAAACTCAAGGTCAATGCCCACCAAACCCTTCCAGTATTTTCTGGTTGTCATGGGGATTCTGTGTGGGAAGTTTGGCCCAATTCTATCGTTGGTGGGGTTTAGAATGCTCCTTGATCGTAGGTAAACTATAAATCCCAGCAATTACAACTCCAAAATGTCAAGCTCTATTTTCCTCAAATTTTAGCAGTGCTCACATTTAGGCATATTGAGTATCCATGCCAAATTTGGTCCAGATCCATCATTGTTTGAGTCCACAGTGCTCTCTGGATGTAGGTGAACTACAACTCCAAAGCTAGAGGTCAATGCCCACCAAACCTTTCCAGTATTTTCTTCTGGTCATGGGAGTTCTGTGTGCCAAGTTTGGTTCAATTCCATCGTTGGTGGAGTTCAGAATGCGCTTTTATTGGAGGTGAACTATAAATCCCATTAACTACAACTACCAAATGATAAAATCAGTCCTCCCCCCCCCCCAACCCCAGCTGTATTCAAATTTGGGCGTATTGGGTATTTGTGCCAAATTTGGTCCAGCGAATGAAAATACATCGTGTGTATCAGATATTTACATGACGATTCATAACAGTTGCTAAATTACAGTTATGAAGTAGCAACGAAAATAATGTTATGGTTGGGGGTCACCACAACAAAAGGAACTGTATTAAGGGGTCGCGGCATTAGGAAGTTCTAACAAGTCCCCTTTTTTAAAAACCCGGAAAACAAACTCCTTTGTTATGGTGAGATGCCCAAATCCCATCACGACAGTCTCTCCCCTCTCCCTCCTTTGTTCTTGCTTCAATTGTCCAAAGTGTCAAGAAGTAGTTCACACTCTGCCAGATCAGCAGGACGAAAGAAGAAAAAGAAATGGAATTTCACCCATTTGAAGACAGAATATCCTACCTGTACGATTTGATTGGTCGATCATAGGCTGAACTATGCGCCGTCGGGCATTAATAAACCTACAGGAAACAGAAGAGACCATGAGTCTCAGGACTCTTGAAAAACTAGCCTACCCCTGTTCAACTCTAGTTCCTAGAACCCACCCAACTAACGACAATGATAAGCTGACACGATATGAGGATTTAAAGATCAAACTGCAAAGACTCTGGCACAAGCCAGTCAAGGTGGTCCCAGTGGTGATCGGCACACTGGGTGCAGTGCCTCAAGACCTTGGCCTGCACTTAAATACAATTGGCGCTGACAAGATTACCATCTGTCATCTGCAAAAGGCCACCTTACTGGGATCTGCACACATTATTCGTCAATACATCACACAGTCCTAGACACTTGGGAAGTGTCTGACATGTGATCCAATGCAACAGAGTGACCTTGTTTGGACTATATGATTAATAGGTAGTTAGGTAGGGTCCTGCCTGCTTAAGCTCCTGGAGAAAAGGATCTTGTTGTGTTTTTAATCATAATCATAATCATAATCATAATCATAATGAATTTATTACCCGCCTCTCCCTGTGCCTCAATTTGTTAAACATAGTTATATATCTGTAACTCTAGGTCACAAACCCATATATGCAATACTAAATACTAGACTAYATTGTAAAGTCACAGTATGTCACTGGATTGCTGTGAGTTTTCCAGGCTATCTGGCCATGTTCTGGAAGCATTCTCTCCTGACATTTCACCCACATCTATGGCAGGCATCCTCAGAGGTTGTGAGGTCTGTTGGAAACTAGGAAACTTGGGTTTATATATCTGTGGAATAATGTCCAGGGTGGGAGAAAGAACTCTTGTCTGTTTGAGGCAAGTGTGAATGTTGCAATTGGCCAGCTTGATTAGYACTGAATCGCCTGGCAGGTCACTTACTGGGATCTGAACRCATTATTCGCCAATACATTGCACAATCCTAGACACTTAGGAAGTGTCCGACGTGTGATCCAATACAACAGCCAGCAGAGTGGTCTTGTTTGCTGTGGACTCATCTTGTTGTGTTAATAATAATAATAATAATAATAAWAAAWAATTTATTTGTATTCCACCCTATTTAGACATTATTTACATTATTTATTGTTACAAAATGATTTGAAAGTAAGCAACCTTGAGGTCTTTAGATTATTTTTGTGTGTGTGTCAGGAATGACTTGAGAAACTGCAAATTGCTTCTGGTGTGAGAGAATTGGCTGTCTGCAAGGATGTTGCCCAGGGGATTCACGGATGTTTTATCATCCTTGTGGGAGGCTTCTCTCACGTCCCCGCATGGGGAGCTGGAGCTGACAGAGGGAGCTCATCTGCACTCTCTCCGGATTCAAACCTCCAACAGGTCTTCAGTCCTTGTGCCAGCAGATCTTCAGTCCTGCCGGCACAAGGGTTTAACCCATTGCTTGAGTTATTTAGATATAAAGCAGACTAAAATATCTATCTATCTATCTATCTATCTATCTATCTATCTATCTATCTATCTATCTATCTATCTATCTATCTATCTCAGAATGGAAAGCAAGGGATGGTCACTGTCTGCATTGTCCCATTGTGCATTGTCACAATTCTCTAATACAGTTCTATATCGTGCTACTATTGCAAAACTTCACAATTGTAGAGAAGAGCAATCAAACATTCCTTGTCTTATGTGCTGTGATAAAAATGCCCAGAATGGACTCTTCAAACAACCAAGTGTAAGACTTGGGGGAAAAGATTAATCTGAAAGAATTCGAAGTCCATTCCGCTGAGACCCTTACCAGTTATTCACTTGCAAGATCGTCAGTCCCGTATCCTGAGCTAATTGTTTCTTTTGTTCTTCCGAGGGATAGGGATGCTGTGGGGAGAGAAAAGGGGAATAAAAATAAATAAAAAACAGTGTTTATTATTTCTAGAGTTTGAGGGTTTGTGGCTCAGCTATAAGAAAAAGACATTCAGTAATCAAACCTTGGTTATATATAGCCATTTGTGGGGTTGTTAAACCTCATCATCTCAAGGGTTAGTCCTCTATTATTTTTCTAGACTTAGCTTAACATTCCACTTTTCCTATAGTGAGCTCAAGATTAGCCTCCTACTTGATAGGGGGTTGGACTAGATGACCCCATGTGGTCTCTTCCAACTCTTATTATTCTATGTATTACCGTCAAAACAACAATCCTATGAGGTAGACCATCCAGAGAAGTAGAAAGAGAACTATTCCGAGGTCACATGGGAAGTTTCATGGCTTAGTAGGGTCTTGAATCTGGATCTACAAAGCTGCAGTTCTATATTGTTGCTACAAAACCACATCATCACCCTACAAGACTGAGAGACTGACGCCTACCTAACCACAATGACACTGGAATTCAAGTGGCGGATATAGGGGGTGCTTAGTGAAAACTACAAGAGCCACCCTCTTAGGCCCCTTCTACATTGCTATATTAAATCTAGACTATCTTTGAACTGGATTATGTGGCAGTGTAGACTCATATAACCCAGTTTAAAGCAGATAATGTGGATTATCTGCTTTGATAATCTGGATTGTATGGTACTGTAGATCCAGCTTGAGCTTGCCTTCTCTGACTTGTTTTATATTTCACAAAATACGTTGTAACAAAGGAAGGAAGGAAGGAAGGAAGGCCTTAGTTTTTGTTTTTTGTTTGTTTGTTTGTTTGCTCAAAACCAACATTTATTGAAATGCACAATCCAAGAACGCTTCACACTTCATTAGGTACACACACAAAGGGACTTCTCCCCATTTGCCAAAATTTTCCCAGACTTCACAACCTACAAGTTGGACTTTCTTCTTCTTCACCTTCTTGCAAAGTCCCCCCCCAAAATTCATCAAATGCGAAGGGAACCCGGATGATATTGTCTTTTCCTCTTGGGTTGGATTTATGTTCTCATATTGTGGAGTGACACTGACAGGCTTCAAATATAGATGGCGATGTGTATATCTGGGCTTTGGAAAGTGTCTCCCCCAAACCTCAAAAATCTCCAAAACTTAGGATTCAAACTTACTTGGCAGTTGTGTATCTGGGCTTTGGAAGATGTCAGTCCAAAACCTCGTTAAGTCTCCAAAACTTACTCAAACTTAGATGGTGGTTGTGTATCTCTACAAACTTAGATGGTGGCATCTGGCTTTGGAACGTGTCACTCCAAAACCTCAAAAGTCTCCAAAACTCAAACTTAGATGGTGGTTGTGTATGTGGCTTTGGAAGGTGTCAGTCCAAAACCTCATGAAGTCTCCAAAACTTGGTACATAAACTTAGATGGGGGTTGTGTATCTCTACAAACTTAGATGGTGGCATCTGGTTTTGGAAGGTGCCACTCCAGAACCTCAAAAGTCTCCAAAACTGGGGGTTGTGCATGTGGCTTTGAAAGGTGTCGGTCTAAATCTTCGTGAAGTCTCCAAAACTTAGTACTCAAACTTAGATGGGGGTGGTGTATCTCTACAAACTTAGATGGTGGCATTTGGCTTTGGAAGGTGTCACTCCAAAACCTCAAAAGTCTCCAAAACTCAAACTTAGATGGCGGTTCTGTATGTGATTTTGGAAGGTGTCAGTCCAAAATTTTGTTAAGTGTCCAAAACTTAGTACTCAAACTTAGATGGGGGTTGTGTATCTCTACAAACTTAGATAATGGCATCTGGCTTTGGAAGGTGTAAGTCCAAAACCTCAAAAGTCTCCCAAGCTTAGGATTCAAACTTAGATGACAATTGTGTATCTGGGCAAACTTAGATGGTGGTTGTGTATCTGGCTTTGGAAGGTGTCAGTCCAAAACCTCAAAAGTCTCTAAAACTCAAACTTAGATGGCGGTTGTGTATCTGGGCAAACTTAGATGGTGGCACATAATTTTAATGAAATCCTGCACCTGCTTTCCATGTCTTACATACAATAACCTAATGTGTATTATTCCGACAAGACTTTTTGCCAAGCCCTGCCTCTAAAATATTCACTGGTGGCCTCCCATCCAAGTACTAACCAGGGCTGAGCTTGCTTAGCTTCTGGGAAAACAAGAGGCTAAAGTGGCCTCATGAAAAAGGAACCTGAAAAATAATTATTAGTGAATCATCAGTTCAGGTCACTTAGAATCATAGAATCCTAGAGCTAGAAGGGACCCCAAAGGCCATCCAAACTATCCAACCCAATTGTGTCATGCAGGAAGACACAATCAAAGAACCCCTGAAAGACAGCCATCCAGCCTCTGCTTAGAAGCCTCCAGAGAAGGAGACTTCACCATTCCCTGAAGCAGCATATTCCACATCTTGCCCTTTTGGTGAAAATCATATATGTTGTGCATATTCTGTTTATTATTCATTCCACTCCATCTCCAAGCTCTCAAGCAGATATTCAATTTAGAAAGCTCTCCTTTTCCTTCTCCCATTGTCTTCTTCATTGGGTGGGAACCTCTTGCTCCCAGGTCCCACCCATTCCAGTCCTCTGGCCTCTTCCCTGCCACTTCAGATGATGGATGGGAAGCCCTTTGCCCAGCAGGTCAAGCAGCTGGACCTCTGTGCAAGGCCTCCTCCTGACATCCCAATGATGGATGAGCCAAGGTCTCGCCCAGCCTCCCAGGTCACAAGGCGCAGGGCAAGGGCCCCGGATTCAAAAGCACCTAGGAGGCCATGGAAACAAACGTCCCCACCTGCCCTGAGCCCCTGACCCAGCTGGGACCCCTCCCATGAGACCAAAGCTTCCACTGATGATCCCATTACCCTGCAACGAGGGATGAACCAATTTCCCAAGAAAGCCCTGTGCCCTTCCTGCATTTTTGTTAATACCCTGGCACACAAAAGTATCCATCTTGAAGAAGTCTATACTCCTGAACATACAGTCCTCCCTCCACAGTTTTGACTTTTGCGGATTTGATTACAGATTTGGTTAATAATATTCTCTAGATCCTGCAATGTGATCCTATGGTCAATTTTTGCCTGAGGTTACTGGAAAGAGCAAGGCTCAATATTTCTTCTTCTCCACTTGTCCCTTAACACGTTAATTAAGTGCTAATTACTTTTTGTACTTTGTTTGCAGTGACTGAGGTCAGCTGAGGACAAAGGGAGTAAAAGGGAAGAGGAGTGAGAAACTGGGACATTCTAAAAGCAGCCAGGAAAGTGGGATGACAAAGGAGTAATCAAATGTCCCAGCCAATGATAGATAGATAGATAGATAGATAGATAGATAGATAGATAGATAGATAGATAGATAGATAGATAGATAGATAGACAGATAGACAGTTCCAAGCTATCCCATGACTGGACAATGTGATATAGGACACTTTCCCCTTTTATTCCTTTCACCGTCGATGCTCAGCCTCCGAAAGCCACCATGCCCCCCTCCATACCCTTCCTCCCTCCCTGCCAATACGTTCAGGGTAATTGGCTAGAATTGATTACCCTTCACCAGCCTCTAATAGCTTTATAGCTCCTTCAATTAGCCACTAATTGGCCAGCGCTCATTAACTCGCCTTTGTTTAACTAACCAGGGAGAGGCCCTGCCTAATTGCCTGGCAGCGCTGCGAGCGGGCGGCACGGAAAGCCAAGGCCGGGGAAGGGAGAATGCCTGGGTGGCGGGCATGGAAAAATGCCCACCGAGAGAGCAAGCGGCCTGCCCGCTGCTCGGAAAACAGCTGCCGGTGGGCAGAGACGAGGAGCAATGAGTGGTAAACTAGCAGCAATTACTGCACCCTGAAATACTTCATAGACTGAAACAGAGACATTTGTGGCCAAACACGATACATAAGTGAGGAGAGGATGCAGCAGTTTGCTTTTGCCTGAGACTACAGGAGAGGAATATGAGTATCTAGAGAGGAATATCACTCCACAACACAAATTTCCCTGCCTCTCTCATTTGGGATATTCCAAAGAAGGGATAGAGCATGGAAAGTTATATTTTGGTCTTGATTCCCATAATCCCCATTATGTCCATCACCTTTTGTGCCCACCTCTAACCCTTTTCTGTCTTTTTCTCACCATTTCCTAAGGTGGAAACTTTAGTTGCTGCAAACATTTCCACTTCTTACCGACAGGTGTTGAAATAGCCAGGCGCGCATAATATTTGTGGCCACTTTGGGGAAGATCCCTCGCTTCTTGTTCCTTTTTTTGTCTCGGTCCAAGTCGTCGTCATCTCCTGTGCTGGGAGAAGCCACGCTGTTGTCTAGACAGTCCCCTGGGGAAGAAAGGGAAGGAAAAGGGAAATGTGAGCCAACAGTGTGACGCTGCAGCAAACAAGGCAAATAAGATTGCACTAATACAGTGTTTCTCAACCTGGGGGTCGGGACTCCTGTGCGGGTTTCAGAACAGTCTCCAAAGACCATCAGAAAATATATATTTATGATTATCTTAGAAAACCCTTTGGCAGAAAAGGCTGAAGATCATTCTGCCTGTCCTTCTCTTCATTTTTGTAAACAGACGGCGAATCCTTCCATCAAAAGCCCTCCTCCACTCTGATTGGCCGGCTGTTCTTGAGACTCCAAGCGGGATGGGGAGAGCAGGCATGCTCTGCGCATGTATGGGCAAGGGAGAGCATGCGAGGCAGGAGGGAGGCTGCCAGCGAGTCCCTTCAAGGCATAGGGGTCCTGTGTGGGAAGTTTGGCCCAATTCTATTGTTGGTGGGGCACTCCAGGGCTCAAAACCAACCTTAAAAACTCTGGCATAGACACCGAGAACTGGGAAGCCTTGGTCCTTGAGCACTCCAGCTGGAGGTCAGCTGTGACCAGCAGTGCTGCAGAATTTGAAGAGGCACAAATGGAGGGCAAAAGTGAGAAACGTGCCAAGAGGAAGGCATGTCAAGCCAACCTCGGCCGAGACCGCCTTCCACCTGGAAACTAATGCCCACACTGTGGGAGAAGATGTAGATCAAGAATAGGGCTCCACAATCACCTACGGACCAACCAGAATACTGATCCTGGAAGATCAAGATCACATTGATAACAGTAGCAAAATTATAGTTGTGAAGTAGCAATGAGGGATCGCCTAAGTAAGTAAGTAAGTAAGTAAGTAAGTAAGTAAAGGGAACTCCAGAGGTACTCCCAAGTGGCCAGCTATTGGTCAAATGACATTTAATAGAATGCCAAGTTTGCAAACTTCGTGTGTGTGTGGTTTTTTAAAAAATACAATACAATTGTTTGGTTCACTCCTAACACGATAAATAAATAAATAAATTATTGTTGGTGGGGCTCAGAATTTTCTTTGATTGTAGGTGAACTACAACTTCAAAACTCAAGGTTATGGGGGTTCTGTGTGCCAAGTTTGGCTCAATTCTATCGTTGGTGGAGTTCAGAATGCTCTTTGATGGTAGGTCAATTATAAATCCCAGCAACTACAACTCTCAAATGTCAAAGTCTATTTTCCCCAAACTCCACCAGTGTTCACATTTGGGCATATTGAGAATCCATGCCAGATCCATCATTGTTTGGTCCAGATCCATCATTGTTTGAGTCCACAGTGCTCTCTGGATGTAGGTGAACTACAACTCCCAAACTCAAGATCAATGGCCACCAAACCCTTCCAGTATTTTCAGTCGGTCATGGGAGTTCTGTATGCCAAGTTTGGATCAATTTGGACATATCAGGTATTCGTGCCAAATTTGGACCATATCCATAGTTGTTTGGGTTCACAGTGCTCCCCGGAAATAGGTGAACTACATCTCCCTTGAGTCTATTTTCCCCAAACTGCACCAGTGTTCACATTTGGGCATATTGAGTATCAATGCCAGGTTTGGTCCAGATCTATCATTGTTTGAGTTCAGTGCTCTCTGAATGTAGGTGAACTACAACTCCAAAACTCAAGGTCAATGGCCACCAAACCCTTCCAGTATTTTCTGTTGGTCATGGGAAATCTGTGTGCTAAGATTGGTTCAATTCCATCATTGGTGGAGTTCAGAATGCTCTTTGTTTTTGGGTGAACTATAAATCCCAGAAACTACAACTCCCAAATGTCAAGTCTACTTTCCCCAAACTCCACCAGTGTTGACATTTGGGCATATTGAGTATCCATGCCAAGTTTGGTCCAGACCCATCATTGTTTGAGTCCACAGTGCTCTCTGGATGTAGGTGTACTACAACTCCAAAACTCAAGGTCAATGGCCACCAAACCCTTCCAGGATTTTCTGTTGGTCATGGGAGATCTGTGTGCTAAGATTGGTTCAATTCCATCATTGGTGGAATTCAGA
>NW_026847771.1:14739491-14794097 GCF_025583915.1 Anolis sagrei ordinatus | reverse complement strand
AAATACATCCTACATATCAGATATTTACATCACGATTGATAACAGTAGCAAAATTACAGTTACGAAGTAGCAACGAAAATAATACTATGGTTGGGGGGTCACCACAACATGAGGAACTGTATTTAGGGGTCCCGGAATCACTGCATTAATAGGGCTATAGTTTCAAAACACAAGGGTAGAAATAGTCCTACTACATTCCATGATTGTTAGGCCTCATCTGGAGTATTGTGTCCATTTCTAGATGACTTATTTTATAAAGGATACACTCAAGTTTGGACAGGTTCAGCAGCAAGAATGATAAGAGGTCCAGAGAATAAAACAACAATTGATTTTTTGATTGAACTTTTTCTGAAGATTGAATTCAAGACACGTAATAATAATTTTAAAAGATCAAACTAAAATATTAATTTACAAAAGTGAAAGAAAAATCAACAATTGAGATTAAGAGAACTGAACACACTCTGAAAAAAAGAGAAGACTGAGTAGACTTCACGGCTGGAATCACTGGGTTGTTGTGCGTTTTCCGGGCCGTAAATAAAGAGCAGCACTCAGAAAGCACGGGAATCCCAGACAAGAATCAATAAGGGCCAGCTAACACCTCCCAACAAAGGGTCAGAAGGCTGAGAATATAGTAAATAAATAAATAAGATTATCGCAGGCAGGAGACTGCCAGGCTTTGAGGTTGCAAGGCAATTCAATGCTAATCAAGGTGGTCATTTACAACATTCACACTTGCCTCCAGCAGACAAGAGTTCTTTCTCCCACTCTGGGCTTTCCTAAGATATATAAATTTCACTTGCCTAGTTTCCAACAGATCTCTCAACCTCTGAGGATGCCTTCCATGGATGTGGGTGAAACGTCAGGAGAGAATGCTTCTGGAACATGGCCATACAGCCTGGAAAACTCACAGCAACCCAAGACTGAAGAGTTTTACAATCATACCTATTGTGACCACTAGAGGGAGACAAAGTATTCTGAACAGCTAAATAAATGCCCCCTAGAGGCGAATAGAAGAATTGCATCATTGGGATATGGAAATGGATGAAGAAAGCACAATTTTGAGTGGACATTGAGTAACTAACTAGGGCTATTGTTGGAACCAGAGTGGTGTAATGGTTTGTGCACTGGAGTATGACTCTTGAGAGCAGTGTTTGAGACCCTGCTCAGCCCCCAAAACTTACTTTGTGCAGGTCACACACTCTCAGCCCCAGAAAACCCTATCATTGGTTCATTATATGTTGTAAATGGCCTGAAGGCACACAACAGCACTGCTGTCACCTCACTACCTCTGAGGATGCTTGCCATCGATGCAGGCGAAACGTCAGGAGAAATGCCTCTAGAACATGGCCATATAGCCCGAAAAAACCCACAAGAACTTAGCACTGCTGTACTTCCTCATCTGACTCACTTTACCTCTCTCATACTCATAGATGGTCAAATGACCCAGATCCAGCCACTACAATTCCTGAATTTGGAAGAAATATGTAAGTATGTAGTTTCAGATGTAGAGACTATATCTAAATTCCAAGAGAGCCTATATCAGTCCTAGTTTATGTCAATTCCACTGGTAACACCGACTTGCCTGATCTTTCTCAGTGCATCCACACTATGAAGTTATACCAAGTTGATACCACTCTATTTTATTTTTATTTTGCCACTTTGGCAGGCTGCTGCAAGCCCACATTGAAGGGCTATTTTACGGGTTGCCTAAGACTAAAAGGTACATAAGAAACATATAGATAACTATTATAGAATCAATATCATAGGAGAGTTAAAGGAGGAATCAGAAGGGAGACACACATTTGTATTTACACTCTGTCCTGTGCCCTTGGCCTTGCCTTTCTCTCTCATTCTAACCAGGTATGGGCAAACCCTGGCCCAAGGCTCTTTTCTCTGGCCCTCCTCTCTCACACTATCGTATGCTACCTTCCTTCTCTCTTACTTTTCTTCCTCCTTCTTTATTTCCCTTCCTTATCTCTCTCTTTCTACTTCCATCCTTCCTTCTCTTCTACCCTTTCATCCTTCCTTACCTCTTCCCTCTCTCCTTCCCTTCCATCCTTCTCTTTCCCCTTTCTTCCTACCTTCCTTCCCTATTTCCTTTCTCCTTTCCTTCCCTTCCTTCCTTCCTTCCATCCATCCCCCTCTTCCCCTTTTCCTCCTTCCATCCATCCATCCATCCATCCATCCATCCATCCATCCATCCATCCTTCTCTTCCTCCCTTCCTTCCTTCATCCATCCTTCTCTTCCCTTTCTTTCTTCCTTCTTCTTCTTCCTTCTTTCTTCCTCTCTTCCTCCTTCTCTTTCCCTTCCTTCCTTCCCTATTTCCTTCCCTCCTTCCCTTTCTCTTTCTCTCCTCCTCTTTCCCTTCTCTTCCTTCTCCTCTTTCCTCCCTCATTCCCTTTCTCCCATCCTTCTCTTCCCCTGTCTTCCTTCCCTATTTCTTCCTTCCTTTCTTCCTTCCCTCTTCCCTCTCTCCTTCTCTGCCTTCCATCTTTCCCTTCTACCCTTTCATCCTTTCTTCCTTCCCTCTTTCGTCCCCCCTTCCATACCTTCCATCCTTCCCTTCTACCCTTTTGTCCTTCCTTCCTTTTCCCCCCTTCCTTCTTTCCTTCCCTTTTGCTTTTCCTTCCATCTCTCTTCCCACCCTCCCTCTCTCCCTCCCTCCATTCCCTTCCACCCTTCCTTCCTTCCTTCCTTCCTTCCTCCCTTCCTTCCTTCCTTCTTTCCTTCCCTTCTGTTTCCCCCTTCCCTCTCTCCATTCCCTTCTACCCTTCCTTGCTTCTATCCTCCTTCTACTTCTTTCCTTCCTTCTCTCTTTCCTCCCTTCCCTCTCTTCATTTTTTCCACCCTTCTTTCCTCCCATCCTTCTCTTCCTCCCTCCCATCCTTCCTTCTCTTTTTCCTTCCTCCTTTCCTCCTGGGGGATGTTTATCTGGGAGAAGAGACGGTGCAGAGGGAACAGGAGAACCATGTTTCAAGATCTAAAAGGTTGTCCCATTGAGGAGCAGGAGGAGGAACTGACTTTCTACTTCCCTACAGACCAGGACACAAGACCGCAATGGTTTCAAATGGCAGGGAAAGAGATTCAGTTGAAAAGATTAGGAAGAAAGAGAGAGGGAGAGTGGCGTGGGTTGCCTCAGACTCTCCTTCGTAACAGTAGCAAAATTACTATTACGAAGTAGCAATGAAAGTAACGTGATGGTTGGGGGTCACCACAACATGAGGAACTGTATTAAGGGGTCATGGCATTAAGAAGGTTGAGAACCACTGTTCTACACCTTCCTTTTCCTTACACATTATTCCATTGGCACAACCTAGGTTTCCCACACAGATTCACTAGGCTCTCCATCCTACAGCTGAAATATGTTGGCCCTAAAACGGAAGAGGAAATGTGGAACCCTAGTTTGCCCATCCCCTCTTTTCCTCCCTCGGTCTAAGAAACACAAAATCCCATTTCTTCTTCTCTTTCTAAGTAACCCCCCCCCCACCCGCCAGTCCTACCCCAATGGAACAGCTGCTACGCTTTTATATCCTCCGGCTAAAAGGCAGCTTAAAAGCCCTGCCCGGAGGGGGACGTAAATTATGCATCAGAGAAAACGCTGCTGTCGGGGGCTTCAAGCAGCCATCGTCCGTGTCCCCACTTGATCATGGGCCCCACCCTGCTTTTTCATTCCCCCTCCCTCCCCATTGCAAATACATATATGCACATCTCCACCTCCACTGTCTTCCTGTGCTAGAACTCAGCTGGCTCTCTGTGATGCCGAGGAGGGGGAAACACAGGCGCTCCAAAGCACGAAACTGAAAAGCAGTGGCATCAAATCAAGGGGCTCCGAATGTCAGGTTGATCGTTCCCAATGGCAGGAGCTTTCCCATTGCACAGAGAGATGTACAATACCTGCAGTGTCTCACCAACACATAGTAGAGCAGGGGTTCTCAACCTTCCTAATGCCACGACTCCTTGATACAGTTCCTCATGTTGCAATGACCCTCCAACCATAAAATTATTTTAGTTGCTACTTCATAACTGTAATTCTGCTACTGTTATGAATTGTCATGTAAATATCTGATACGCAGGATGTATTTTCATTTACTGGACCAAATTTGGCACAAATGCCTGATAAGCCCAAATTTGAATACTGGTGATACAGAGTTCCTCATGTTGTGGTAAACCCCAACCATAACATTATTTTTATTGCTACTTCACAACCGTCATTTTGCTACTGTTATGAATTGTCATGTAAATATCTAATACACAGGATGTATTTTCATTCATTGGACCAAATTTGGCACAAATGCCCAATACACCCAAATTTGAATTGATTTTGTCATTTGGGAGTTGAAGTTACTGGAATTTATAGTTCACCTACAATCAAAGAACATTCTGAACTCCATCAACGCTGGTATTGATCAAACTTGGTGCACAGAACTCCCCTGACCAACAGAAAATGTCGGAAAGGTTTGGCGGGCATTGATCTTCAGTTTTGGAGTTGCAGTTTATCTACACCCACAGACCACCGTGGACTCAAACAATGATGGATCTGGGCCAAACTTGGCATGGATACTCAATATGCCCAAATGTGCGCACTGGGGGAGTTTGGGAAAAAAGACCTTGACATTTGGGAGTTGTGATTGCTGGGATTTGTAGTTCACCTACAATCAAAGAGTATTCTGAACCCCACAAATGATACAATTGGGCCAAACTTCCCACACAGAACTCTCATAACAAACAGAAAATACTGTGTTTTCTGATTGTCACAGTCCTCTCTGGAGGTAGGTGAACTACAACTCCAAAGCTCGAGGTCAATGCCCACCAAACCTTTCCACTATTTTCTGTTAGTCATGGGAGAACTGTGTGCCAAGTTTGGTTCAATTCCATCATTGGTGGGGTTCAGAATGCTCTTTGATTGTAGGTGAACTATAAATCCCAGCAACTACAAATCCCAAATGACAAGGTCATTTGAGTGAAGGACACACATTGGGTTGTTAGGTGTCTTGTGTCCAAATTTGGTGTCAATTCGTCCAGTGGTTCTTGAGTTCTGTTAATCCCACAAACGAACATTACATTTTTATTTATATAGATTTTTCATTGCCATGCCTGAACCCTAAGAAAGATGGAGGACTGACTGAACCTGGAAGTAGATAACATGAATACAAACCTGCAAGATGGTATTGCACACCCATTGCCTTACAAATAGTCATGGGGCGCCTATCCATTCCTAGCCTTTGTGCCACCAAGACGTCCCATTGGGGACAAAAACGCTGCATTTCCAGCCCCGGAAGGGCATCTCCATGTGTGAATAAGAACACACACACACAAATACTCACATATTGCCCTCCATTCTCCTTTTGCAGAAAGTCATCTGCCCTCCTCCTCTTGTCCGAGGAGCAGCGCCTGACCCGATGACCCTTGAGGAATTTTGCCATTCAGCAAAGAAGGGAAGAGAATGGAAGGGGACCGGACAGCCCCCCAGGCCTGGCTTCTTTTCTTGCTAGTATAATGAATGCCCCTCCCCAAAAAAGTCAAACGCTTCAGGCAAAAGTGCAATGCCTGATTTTTGGCTCCTTTTGTGGTCTACATTGCTGAACCAGTGCTATGAGTCCCACTTTTTGGGAAATATGGAATGGATTGATTGATCCATTGATTGGATGTTTTGGGGTACTCAAAGCAACAAGGGTCTCCTCTTTGGCCATTTAGTTTTGGAGGGTGTTTGGGAAATTGAGGTCTCCAAAACAGCTTTGTTGACAGCCGTATATCGTCCCTCCAACCTCTATTAAAACTCCATAGAATGAATGCACTTTAATCGCCGATACATCCCACAATCCTAGACATTTGGGAAATGTCCGACGTATGATCCAATACAACAGCCAGCAGAGTGGACTCATCTTGTTGTATTGTCGAAGGCTTTCATGGCCGGAATCACTGGGCTGCTGTAGGTTTTTCGGGCTGTATGGCCATGTTCTAGAAGCATTCTCTCCTGACGTGTCGCCTGCATCTATGGCACACATCCTCAGAGGTTGTGAGGTCCTCACAACCTCTGAGGATGCTTGCCATAGATGCAGGCAAAACGTCAGGAGAGAATGCTTCTAGAAAATGGCCATACAGCCCGAAAAACCTACAACAACCCACTTTAATCCTACTTTAGCTGCCACGGAGATAGTTCCAAAGTGTGGTATCAGCCACCCAAGATGCATCTACACCAGTGTATCTCAACCTTCCTAATGCCGCGACCCCTTAACATAGTTCCTCATGTTGTGCTGACCGCCAAGCATAGAATTATTTTCGTTGCTACTTTGTAATAGTAATTTTGCTACTGTTATGAATCGTCATGTAAATATCTGCTATGCAGGATGTATTTTCATTCACTGGACCAAATTTGGCACAAATACCTAATACGGCCAAATTTGAATACTGGTAGGATAGAGGGGGATTGATTTTGTCATTTGGGAATTGTAGTTGCTGAGATTTATATTTAACCTACAATCAAAGAGCATTCTGAACTCCACCAATGATGAATCATAATATAAATCTCTGATACGCAGGATATATTTTCATTCACTGGACCAAATTTGGCACAAATACCCAATACATCCAAATTTGAATACTGCTGGGGTTGGGAGGGGACGCTTATTGATTTTATCATTTGAGAGTTGTAGTTGCTGAGATTTATATTTAACCTACAAACAAAGAGCATTCTGAACTCCACCAATGATAGAATTGAACCAAACTTGGCACAGAAAACTCCCATGACCAACAGAAAATGCTAGAAGGGTTTGGTGGGCATTAACCTTGAGTTTGAGAGTTGTAGTTCACCTACATCTGGAGAGCACGGTGGACTCAAACAATGATGGATCTGGACCACACTTGGCACAAATACTCAATATGCCCAAATGTGAACACTGGTGGAGTTTGGGGAAGATATACCTTGACATTTGGGAGTTGTAGTTGCTGGCATTTATAGTTCACCTACAATCAAAGAGCATCCGGAACTCCACCAACGATAGAATTGAACCAAACTTGGCACACAGAACTCCCACGACCAACAGAAAATACTGGAAGGGCTTGGTGGGCATTGAGCTTGAGTTTGGGAGTTGTAGTTCACCTACATCCAGAGACCACTGTGGACTCAAACAATTATGGATCTGGATCAAACTTGGCACAAATACTCAAATGTGAACACTGATGGAATCAGATCTTGGGATATAAGGACATTGTAGAAGGAGGCTAAGACTTCACCCACACTGTAGAATTAATGCAGTTTGATCCCACTTTCACTAAGGAATTGTGGAAGTTGAAGTCCAAAACACCTCTGAGGGACCAAGTTAGCGCATGCCTGATCTACACTGTAGAATTAATGCAGTTTGTTTCCACTTTCACTGCAATGACTCAGGTCCCTTCTAAACTGCTGCATAATCCATACTATCAAAGCAGATAATCCACATTATATGCTTTGAACTAGATTATATGAGTCTACACTGCCATATAATCCAGTTCAAAGCAGATAATCCGGATTTTATATGGCAGTGTAGAAGAAGCCTCGACGCCATGGAATCATAGGAGTTGGAATTTTGCAAGGTCTTTAAGCCTTCTCTACCCAAGAGTCCTGGTACCTCACCAAACTACAACTTCCAGGATGCCATTGCCTTGAGCCGTAGCAATTAAAGTCGTGTCAATGTGCATTAATTCCACAGTGGAGATGTGTTCCTTCTTCCACAAGGAACACTCCAAAGCAGGGTTGCCCATCCTGACCCTCCTTTGCCCCGAAGACGGCAGCAATTCCAGATTTTCCCAGATCAAAATCAGAATGGTTCCCTCCCCATTCTCCTAAAGAGTAACTTTTGAGCCCAGGCAATGTCTGACAACCCTGAGGAGATTCAATGGGGCGTCTTGGAGCCTAGCAGCGGTGACCCCCAACGTGACCCCCAGCTTTCAGAGCCGCCATCTCCCTTCCCCGTCCCCCCACTTTCCTTTTCTCCCTTCCTTTCTTCCGTTGCATGCCCCCATTCTCAGGGTATTTACTCAACAGATGGCGAGTGCAGGAATGCAGAGGCCCTCCCTGTGTGTATATGTGTGTGTGTGTGTATAAACACACACTATAATTAGTATAACCACAATCCCCAGCTTTTCGGCAACACATGCACGCAGATGTCATGGGCGTCCATGCACCCTCGTTGCACATGCGCAGARGCGCAGAGCACCCAGATGGGGAAGATGTGAATTTGCCTTTCCTTCTGGCTTTGGATGCACGGAGGAAAGCCTTGTGAAGACTACAGGAAAAGGACCATGTAGGTCAGTCTTCCTCAACCTTCTTAATGTCACGACCCCTTAATACAATTCCTCATGTTGTGGTGACCCCCAACCATAACATTATTTTCATTGCTACTTCATAACTGTTATGAATCGTARTGTAAATATCTAATATGCAGGATGTATTTTCATTCACTGGACCAAATTTGGCACAAATACCAGATACACCCAGTTTTGTCATTTGGGAGTTGTAGTTGCTGGGATTTATAGTTCACCTACAATAAGAGAGCATTCTGAACTCCAACAGCAATGGAATTGAACCAAACTTGGCATGTACAACTCCCATGACCAACAGAAAATACTGGAAGGGTTTGGTGGGCATTGCCTTTGAGTTTTGGAGTTGTAGTTCACTGACCTCCAGAGAGCACTGTGGACTCAAACAATGATGGATGTGGACCACACTTGGCATGAATACTCAATATGCCCAAATGTGAACACTGGTGGAGTTTGGGGAAAATAGACATTGAGATTTGGGAGTTGTAGTTGCTGGGATTTATAGTTCACCAACAATCAAAGAGCATCCTGAACTCCACCAATGATGGAACTGAACCAAACTTGGCACACAAAACTCCCATGACCAACAGAAAATACTGGAAGGGTCCAGCCTCTGCTTAAAAGCCCCCAAAGAAGGAGCCTCCACATCTAAAGAACCTCCTTCTCCTCCTCCAAGACCATTTCTCTACTTACCTTGCTCACTGGAGTTATCTCCACTTTGCGATGCAATTCCGCCACTGGAGGGGCCCGGTGTTCCCGAATGCGTGGATCCTGTCTCATCGTGGTCCCGGATCCATGAGTTGTTCTATATGCCAAGAAAACCCAGACAAAAAAGCAGTTAGATAAGGAAGAGACTCCATAAAGGCCACGCTTTTGCTCCAACTCTTAAGTCAGTAGGACAGCCAACCCATTCCAGGTTTTAGTCTGGTTTCAACTTGAACTTTCAAGTTGAGAATAGGGTTCAGCACTTTTTAAAAGCTTGCACTAAAACCCCAAAACTGATTCATTGAGTCGCCGGTCACGGCTGATAAATGCGGTATACAAATAGCGTAAATAAATAAATAAATAAATAATTCAGTCTCCCTCTGACATGGAAACACCCAGCCACCAATGTTCAGGGCTAGCAGTTGACAGAAAGTGATGCCCATATTTTTATCATTGGCCTATCTCATGGATATTGAATTTCTATCTGTTAGGTGACTGTTGAAGGCTCAGGATGCTTCCAGACAGCACCAAAATGCAGGACAAAGAAGTGGGGCAAAATGTCGCAGGACCTGACAGCCAGTCCAAACACAGACCTGTCAATCCCGGTAAACGCTCCCCTGCCATCCTGACACCTTCCTTTGTAGCGCATTTTAGAAATCCGCAAAAGGGAAGGGGACATCTGCTGGAAGTTTACTCTTGTTTTTAATTGACTCTCCAAGATGTGCTGGACCTCATATGTGCTCATGTGAATATCTAAATGTACACACAAGCAGGTTTCTTCTTAAATCTCCTCACTCTTCTGTAAATTCAAGCTCTGTTTAATTTCATAAACATTAGAACAAAGTAATGGTTGCAGAGAGTTCTCATTGCAATTGCTTTCCATTTAGCTACCTGTGTGTCCGTGGCTCCATTTGTTTACAGCCCAGACCAGCTGTTTTGGGATTTTAAAATGTGGACTTGCATTGCAGCAGTCCACATCAGGATAGAAAAATAAAGTCACATGTTTTCCTTGACTGCATGGATATACAGTGATGCGGATATGTAAAATTTCCATCAAAAATCGGGTTTTAAGTGCACCTGTTTTCTGCTGTCCTGGAGACTAGAACTTGGAACAATGGCTTCAAACTACAGTAAAGGAGATTCCATTATTCTGACTGTGAGGGAGAGCTGTTCAGTTGTGGAACTCTGCCATGGAGTGTGGTGGAGGCTCCTTCTTTGGGGGCTTTTAAACAGAGGCTGGATGGCCATCTGTCGGGGATGCTTTGAATAAGATTTTCCTGCTTCTTGGCAGAATGGGGTTGGACTGGATGGCCCACGAAGTCTCTTCCAACCCTAGGATTCTAGGATTATTCACAGATTTGGTTTATACTTTATCTCTAGGAATCTCAAGATTCTCTGGGGCAAGACTGTGGTCAAACACCAGCAGAAGCTGACCACAGAACACTTCTCTAAGCATTTATAGGTCATCCAGTGGTGGAAGTTCACCCCTGACTTGTGCTGGAACAGCTAGAGATTTCCAGAGAGGTGATTTCTTGGGTTAATGTGCATTAATTTTAATTTAAAATATTTTTTTCAAGGCAGGGTATAAATCTATATAAATAAAAATGTAATGTTCGTTTGTGGGATTAACATAACTCAAAAAAACACTGAATGAATTGACACCAAATTTGGACACAAGACACCTATCAGGCCAACGAGTGACCATCACTCATAAAAAAACACTGAAAAACACAGCAGAAGAGACCTCAAAAGCCCCCCAAAAACATTACAATGCATGCTCAAAACCACATATATACACAAACACACATATATACACATGTACACAAATATATACACACACAAAACACACATACACAATCTGGGCCATAGCAACACGTGGCAGGGGATGACTAGTATGGTAAATAAATATATAAACAAAGTGGGGTTTTTCCTGTTTTTCCTCACTTTTGTAGGCCCCTCACGCCAGTGAATGTGGAGGGCCCAGCATAATAATAATAATAATAATAATAATAATAATAATAATAATAATAATAATAATAATATAATAATAATAATAATAATAATAATGTATTTATACCCCACCACCATCTCCCCAAGGGGACTCGGAGCAGCTTATATGAGGCCAAGCCCGACAACACATCAATAAAACAAAATACAATAAGCAAAAACAATACAATTAATATAACTCACATATAAACAATAACACGCAAGGATTTTTTAAAAACTAAAAAAACTAAACTAAGCATAGTTCTTTCCTTTCTTGAAAATCAGTAGAGACCATCCGTTTGGGGACTGGAAACAATCCTAGGGAACATCACTTTAAGCATTCCTATTGTGGGGCCCATCTACACTGCCATATAATCCAGTTTCTGAATCCAGATTCAGCAGAGATAACTCCAGTGAACAAGGTAAGTGGAGGAATGGCTTTGGAGGAGGAGGAGGAGGAGGAGGTTCTTGAGATGTAGAGCAGTGTTTCTCAACCTGGGGATCGGGACCCCTGCAGGTATCGTGAGGGGGTGTCAGGGGGGTCGTCAAAGACAATCAGAAAACACGGTATTTTCTGTTGATCATGGGGGTTCTGTGTGGGCAGTTTGGCCCAATTTTATTGTTGGTGGGGTTCAGAATGCTCTTTGATTGTAGGGGAACTATACATCCCAGTAACTACAACTCTTAAATGTCAAGGTCTATTTTCCCCAAACTCCACGCAGTGTTCACATTTGGACATATTGAGTATTTGTGCCAAGTTTGGTCCAGATCCATCATTGTTAGAGTCCACAGTGCTCTCTGGATGTAGGTGAACTACAACTCTAAAACTCAAGGTCAACCAAACCCTTCCGGTATTTTCTGTTGGTCATGGGAGTTCTGTGTGGCAGGTTTGGTTCATTTCCATTCTTGATGGAGTTCAGAATGCTCTTTGATGGTAGGGGAACTATAAATCCCAGCAACTACAACTCCGAGATGACAACATCAATCCCTACCCCAACCCCGCCAGTATTCAAACTTGGGTGTATTGGTTATTTGTGCCAAATTTGGTCCAGTGAATGAAAATACATCCTGCACATCAGATATTTACATAACAATTCATAACAGGAGCAAAATGACAGTTTTGAAGTAGCAACGAAAATAATTTTATGGTTGGGGGGGGGGGGGTCACCATAACATGAGGAACTGTATTAAAGGGTCGCGGCATTAGGAAGGCTGAGAAACCCTGATGTAGAGGCTCCTTCTTTGGAGGCTTTTAAACCGAGGCTGGATAGCCATCTGTTGGGAGTGTTGTGACTGCAATTTTCCTGCTTCTTGGCAAAATGGGGTTGGAGTAGATGCCCCGCGAGTTTGATTCTATGACATGATTCTATAACATGATTCTATGACATGTTTTTCAGATAGTAATCCAAATCTGTGCATATTTTCGCGAAACATCATTCAACCAGCACCACCACTTTTGCTCTTGTTTCTTCCGTCTTTTAGGACATGCGTAGAAAGACCCTTAGAAGGGTCTGGAGAACAAGCCCTATGAGGCAGTGGTTCTCAACCTTCCTAATGCCGCGACCCCTTATTACAGTTCCACATATTGTAGTGACCCCCAACCATAAAATTTTGTTGCTACTTCATAACTGTAATTTTGCTATTGTTATGGGTCGTAATGTAAATATCTGATATGCAGGGTGTATTTTCATTTACTGGACCAAACTGGGCACAAATACCCAATACGTTCAAATCTGAATACTGGTGGAGTTGGGGAGGGGGGTGATTGATTTTGTCATTTGGGAGTTGTAGTTGCTGGGAGTTATAGTTCACCTACAATCAAAGAGCATTCTGAACTCCACCAATTATGGAATTGAACCAAACTTGGCACACAGAACTCCCGTGACCAACAGAAAATACTGGAAGGATTTAGTGGGCATTGACCTTGAGTTTTGGAGTTGTAGTTCACCTACATCCAGAGATCAATGTGGATTCAAACAATGATAGATCAGGACCAAACTTGGCACGAATACTCAATATGCCCAAATGTGAACACTGGTGGAGTTTGGGGAAAACAGACCTTGACCTTTTGGAGTTGTAGTTACTGGGATGTATAGTTCACCTACAATCAAAGAGCATTCTGAACTCCACCAACAATAGAATTGGGCCAAACTTGGTACACAGAACTCCCATGACCAAAAGAAAATACTGTGTTTTCTGATGGTCTTTGGCGACCCCTCTGACACCCCCTCGCGACCCCCCCAGGGGTCCCGACCCCCAGGTTGAGAAACGCTGCTATGAGGAGTGGCTTAAGGAGCTGGGCATGTTTAGCCTGAAGAAGAGAAGGCTGAGAGGAGATATGATAGCCATGTATAAATATGTGAGAGGAAGCCACATGGAGGTGGGAGCAAGCTTGTTTTCTGCTGCCTTGGAGACTATGACGCGGAACAATGGCTTCAAACTACAAGAACGGAGATTCCGTCTGAACATGAGGAAGAACTTCCTGACTGTGAGAGCCGTTCAGTAGTGGAACTCTCTGCCCTGAGTGTGGTGGAGGATCCTTTTTTAAACAGAGGCTGGATGGCCATCTGTCAGGGGTGATTTGAATGCAATATTCCTGCTTCTTGGCAGGGGGTTGGACTACATGGCCCATGAGGTCTCTTCCAACTTTTTGATTCTATGATTCTATGATTCGCCCAGTTTGCCCACTAGTTTGTGTAGGAGTGGGTTTTGGCTCTCTGGCAGTTTCACCTATTGAATTTCCGCCTGTCGGGTGGCTAAACCGTTGGCTGAGGAGCCCATGACAGTCCTCTGCCCATCCACACTCCCGCAAATCCTTTAAGGAGGAGGCCTGGGGTTAGTGGGGATTTCCACCCTGCCTCTGCTGGGACTGTAATTATTTTGACCCGCTCCCCTGCCCTTGGCCCAACCGAAGGAGAGTTCAAAGGCCCAGCTACCGAAGGGGCTCAGGTTGCACCCGGCACCCGCCTTGGGACCAAAACAAAGCCCCCCCCCCCCCACTCCCTTCCTGCCTTGCCCTGCCCATGCCCTGCCTGATTAACCTGGCCGCCTTGATCAGAGGCGCCCCACAAGCGGGAGGCCTCGGGGTTCATGGGGTTAAGGAGCTGAGGATTTCCAAAGAGAACCCAACACTTGTAACCCACCCCAAGCCCGCATTGGGAGGGGTGGGGGGGGGGGAGAAGGGGACGGCTCTGGAGGGCTCTCCAAGCCGACACTCTCGGTCCTTAATGAGGAGCAGACCTCCTCCGCCCCAAAGGCGGTTTCTTCGGAGGAGTCAAAGCCAGGGCTGGGAAATCTGGGTCCCCAGCCAAAAATCCCTCACATCTATCCAGATTAACTGGGATCAGGAATATTAGGCTTGAAAGTCCTAACTAGTCCTAACTATTTATGTGTTATGCTTTCTCCTCCCCCTCTTTCTCCTCCTCCTCCTCCTCCTATTACAAGTTGAGCATCCCTTATCCAGGATTCCAAAATCCAGAATGCTCCCAATTTAAAACTGTTCTCATGACTTCAATATTATTAAAATATTCTAGAAAATTGCCTTTGATATCTGGGCAAACTTTGGCCCTCCACTTCACTTGAAGCTTTGAAGCTGCAAGGCCATTCGATGCTAATCAAGGTGGCCAATTGCAACAAAGACACTTGCCTCAAGCAGACAAGAGTTCCTTCTCTCACCTTGGATATTCCCAAGATATATAAACCTCACTTGCCTGGTTTCCAATAGACCACAACCTCTGAGGATGCCTGCCATAGATGTGGGTGAAATGTCAGGAGAGAGTGCTTCTGGAACATTTATTTATTTATTTACTGTATTTTTATGCCGCCTTTCTCAGCCCGTAGGCAACTCAAGGCGGTTAACAGAGCAAAATTAAATGCTTACCATGTTATAAATACAATTAAAAACATAACATATAATAAAAACTAAACAAATCAATAAAATATAAATTCATAGTGTCTCCTTGTTAAAAATGTTGTCTAAACTCACTGTCTAGTCATTCCATTTTCCTATGTCAGTTACTCTGCATTTGCAAATGCATGTTCAAAAAGCCACGTCTTGACTTTTTCCTGGAATGTTAAAAGGGGCCACCACCGAGAAGGCCCTGTCTCTTATCTATGCCAAACATCAGGCCCGTAGCCAGGATTTCATTTGGGGGGGGGGGGGCTGAGTTTTTTTTGGGCAGGGGGAGCTGAGTCTGAGTGAAAGAGGGTCTACCCTAGCAAACCTTTTGTATCATTACCCCAATACCCCCATGCATATGGGATATTGAGTATGGTGATCAGATCATGATATGAATAAACATAACAGTTTAAATAATGCACCAGTAAGGCCTTTTCATGAACCACCATGAGAATTTGGGGGGGGGGGCTGAAGCCCCTCAAGCCCCCCCCCCCCCCCCGGCTACATGCCTGCCAAACATGGTCATACAGCCCAGAAAACTCACAGCAACCCAGAATCATAGCATTGGGAAAAACCCCAAGGGCCACCCAGTCCAACTCACTTATCCTATTCAAGAACACATTCAAAGCACTCCCAATAGATGGTCATCCACCATCTGCTTAATACCAATGTTTGTCAAGAACAAGATATCACTAAATCCAAGAATACTCAGCCTCTGAACCAAGAAAATCAAGGTTTTGATCCTCAAAGTGTTGGGGGGGAGGGGGAAGCAAGGATCAATCAATAAATAAAATGGAGATCAATGTGCAGGCTTCCCAAAATGAATACTCTTTCGAGTCCATGTGATGTGCACTCAAGGAATGCTGCCACTCATTGGCACAGGGACAACTCATCTTTGGTGCTTACTCTTTTCCAATCCCTCTGATACTCAAATATCAAACTTGGTGTGAACTATGTATTTTAATAAGTCCTATGTTTGATTCTATTTTAATGTTTGTATACTTTCTAATGGGTTCTAAGTTGCACATTGTGTGGTTTTGAGCAGGCATGTGCGAACTTGGGCCCTTCGGGTGTTTTGGACTTCAACTCCCACAATTCCTAACAGCCTCAATCCCCTTTTCCTGGAAAACTACAAGAAGGAGGTGAAGAATTCATGGACTGTAATTAAAAGTTGCCGATGACCTGTGAAAATGTTAACTTTTGGGGTGAAAACATGTTTACATTATCAGAGACAATGGCTCTTTAAGTTAAGGAAATGTTTACAAGGTTCCTTATGTTAAGAAGGAAACCAACACAAGGCTCCTTACGTTTACATTACATTAAGCAAAGCCAACATCAGGAACTGAGAGGAAGCCAGGATGTTTCAGGCTGGAAAAAGTTGAAGTCCAAAACACCTGGATGACCCAAGTTTGCCCGTGCCTAGTGTATAAGGTGTATATGAAACAAATAATGCTCATGTTTCAACTTGGCTCCCACTTCCAGGGTACGAATAGGCAAACAAATAGGTAAACATTTCTATCTCCAATTCTGGAAAAACCCACAAACCAAAACACTTTGGGGCCGTAGCATTTTCAGATCTTGAAATATTTGCATATTCGTAATTACATAACTCTAAACACAAAATTTATGTATGGTTCACAGATGCCTTACACACACAGCCTGAAGGTAGTTTTAGACACTAACACTTAAATGATTTTGCGCATGAGACAAAGTTTGTGTCCATTGAACCACCAGAAAGCAAACGTGTCACAATCTCAGGGCCCTTCCAAACAGCCCTATATCCCAGAATATCAAGGCAGAAAATCCCACAATATCTGCTTTGAACTGGGTTATCTGAGTCCACACTGCCATATATTCCAATTCAAAGCAGATAATGTGGGATTTTATTCAGCTGTGTGGAAGGGACCTTGGATGATTTGGGATTGTAGAGTATTTTGGGCTTCAGATCAGGGATGCTTGACTTCGACTATCTATTATTGTAACTCTTGGTCCTAGATCAGTGTTTCTCAACCTTCCAAATGCCGTGACCCCTTAATACAGTTCCTCATGTTGTGGTGACCCCCAACCATAACATTATTTTCATTGCTACTTCATAACTGTAATTTGCTACTTTTATGAATCGTAATGTAAATATCGGATATGCAGGATGTGTTTTCATTCACTGGACCAAATTTGGCACAAATACTGAATATGCCCAAATTTGAATGCTGGTGGCATTGGCTGAATTGATTTGTCATTTTGGAGTTGTAGTTGCTGGGATTTATAGTTAACCTACAATCAAAGAACAACTCCATCAATGATGGAACTGAACCCAACTTGGCACACAGAACTCCCATGACCAACAGAAAATACTGGAAGGGTTTGGTGGGACTTGACCTTCTGTTTTGGAGTTGTAGTTCACCTGCCTCAAGAGAGCACTGGCCTCAAACCATGATGGATCTGAACCAAATTTGGTACGAATACTCATTCCACCCAAATGTGGTGAATTTTGGGTAAAATAGACATTGACATTTGGGAGTTGTAGTTGCTGGGATTTATAGTTCACCTATAATCAAAGCGCATTCTGAACTCCACCAATGATGGAACTGAGCCAAACTTGGCACACAGAACTCCCATGACCAACAGAACATACTGGAAGGGTTTGGTGGGAATTGACCTTCAGTTTTGGAGTTGTAGTTCACCTGCCTCCAGAGAGCACTGTGGACTCAAACAGTGATGGATCTGGACCAAACTTGGCACGAATCCTCAGTACGCCCAAATGTCAACACTGGTGGAGTTTGGGGAAAATAGACCTTGACATTTGGGAGTTGTAGTTGCAGGAATTTATAGGTCACCTACAATCAAAGAGCACTTTGAACCCATCCCACAATGGATCTGCACCAAACTTGGCACACTACGTACATGGCCAACAATGAATACTGGTGAGATTAGGGCGGCTGTTTTTGAATTCTGGGAGTTGTAGTTCACCAACACCAAAAAGGAAGAAAAGGACAGGTGGAGAGATCTTCAGCCTTCTTTGCCAAAAGGGTTCCTAAGACCATCAGAAATATGTGTTTTCTGATGGTCTTTGGCGACCCCTCTAAAACCCCCTTGTGACCTACTTAGGGGTCCTGACTCCCAGGTTGAGGAACACTGCCCTAGAGTTGTGTTCATGCTTTGGATGAATTCTGTTTGAAACCGTTTTAATTTATGTTTGATGGAAGAGGGAGCTTGCCTGGTGGCTTGAGCGACGGACAGCGACGTAAACCCACTGGATGACCTTGAGTAGGTCACACTCTCTCAGCCTCAGACGAGGGGCATGTCAAGCCTCTTCTGAACCAATCTTTTCAAGGAAACCCCATGATAGGTTTGCTTCAGGGTCGCCATAAGTCAGAAGTGCATGCTTCAGAGTCACCATAAGTCAGAAATGCGTGAAAGGCACACAACAACAAGGGAAGTCCACTGCCTCCTTGCCCTCCAAAGAGCATGACATATTTACTTTTGGAGATGGCACAATGGGTGGATGTCCTGGGCGCAATAGGGAAAAGGAACTCCCAAATCCCCCCTTACAAAGAAGTCCTTAGATGTGCAATTCTGGCCTTGTGGGGATTAGACCCCCATCCCGCTGTCTTCTTTTTCTCTTTCCACCAACAACCCCCCCAACCCCAAAAACCTCCATACTGCGGAGGAGATCCCAGCCCCAATAGCCTGGAGGCACATTAAAAATGCAGGGAAGTTGCTATAGGCAAATGAACGAGTCGACTGCATTAGCGGCGCTTGGGAAAAAACGAGAAAGTTGTGCGGAGGTGGAGGGGGGAGGTCGTGCGGGGAGATTGGGGGGCCGGTGCAAAAGGCGACCGCATCTCCTTCATTACCAGCAAACTGTCAGGGACAATTATTTTCCAAGTGCCCGACCCTTTTCTTCCAAACTCATGAATGTTGCAAGGAAAGAAGCGCTTGCAAGGAAGGGAAAGGAAGAAAGGTGGCTTGGGATGGAGGGGACGGAAAACAAGCAGAGGAAGGATTTATTGCCTATAATCACCCATTCCTTTCTCCTTCAAGTAAGGCTTAGCATTGAAAGTAGCACCAAGTGAAAGAAATGTCACTTCCTATAGTATCCTGTTGGCCCTGGGATTTTGCATCCAGGCATTCCACCAGACACACGCTGAAAATATTAACTAACCATGGTAGCTTAAGGAACAGCCACATTTGTATGCAGAATGCCATTCAAATAAAAGAAGTCTTATAATGACAGTGTAGGCCCCTTCTACACTGCAATTATAGCCCAGGATCTGATCCCAGACTATCTGTTTTGAACTGGATTATATGCGTCTCCACTGCCATATAATCTGGGATAAGCAGATATCTGGGGTCACATCCTGGGATATAAAGATAGCGGAGAAGGAGCCTAAGTCTAACAAATGAGGAAACTATTTACACAGATACTCTTTTGAACACAGCATATGTTCATCAATGATAGATAGATAGATAGATAGATAGATAGATAGATAGATAGATAGATAGATAGATAGATAGATAGATAGATAGATAGATAGATAGATGATAGATAGCTGGGGCCCTTAAACCTTGGTCGCTGCCAACATATGTTCATTAGTGATAGATAGATAGATAGATAGATAGATAGATAGATAGATAGATGGTTACCAACTTATGTTCATAGATGATAGATAGATAGATTGATAGATAAATGATAGATCGATAGATACCGTAGATAGACCTGCTAGTTACTAACATATGTTCATAAATGATAGATAGATAGATAGATAGATAGATAGATAGATAGATAGATAGATAGATAGATAGATACTGTAGATAGACTTTAGGCGGAATTGTCCAAAGTGCTGATAATGATGAGCAACGAATTAATTCCCCAAGAGTTGACCCTGCAAATGTGAAGAGCAGGTTGCTTATGGTATTTCGACCATTTCTACTACATCCACCAACGCAAACATCTATCTTGACTAAACGGTGGCCTACCTGGTCAGAGAGGCTGGCACAAGACCCACCGAAATCTTCCAGATCGGACTTGGAGCCACCGTCTCGGTCATCGATGACCAGGTCGATGGGCATCTTCCCCTTGAGGCAGGTGATGTAGCGGTGGCAGAAGTTGTCACAGAGGTCATGTACCTGTTGCCAGTTCACAAAGGGGCACAAGTTAAAACAACAACAACAACACAATATCATAAGATTTCAGCAAGTTAGAGTTGCTGAAGGATTGTGAGGAGAAAATAATAATAATAATAATAATAATAATAATAATAATAATAAAAATAATAATAATAATATTTTCTCCCCAAAATCCTTCAGCCAAGGGATATAGCAAGGGATCTGGATAACTGTAAAGGAAAAAAACCCACACACTTCCAAATATGGGGCATATCTGGCCATCATAATTATATCACTTTAATACCATTTCAAATACTATGGTAATTTAAAGTCAGGCAATAGTGCTATAATTGCATCGTGTGGAAAGGCCTCCAAGTGATCAAGAAAACATTGCTGATCATTTTGCCCCCAAAGGGAAGCATTCCCCGTATACTCTTCCCGTCCTGACTTCCTACTTGGAATCATACAGCCTGCGATCTCCTTTTTTTCTATTTGATTCTTCCAGCCGTAAGACATTGCGGGCGTCGAGAAATAAGAAATAACAGGAGATATAAAACGTTGGTTCCTCTCCTGTATATCAGAGTTTGTTTCAAACCTTTGCCTGCAGCGTTGAGATCCAGAAAGTTGCCTTTCTCTCTCTCTCTCTCTTTTTTTTTTTAATTGGACACCTGAGATTCTCTAGATTCGAAAACTTCAAATCTCAGAATATTTTTTTTTTTGGTTTGCCTGGGGGAGGCCATGGTGCCGGTTCTCTACACTCTTTCGAGTCTCTAGGAAAACAGTTGTAGTGGGACAGGGCTTGACCTAGTTTGGAGCTGCTTGGAAAAGATGGAAAGAGATGAATGGTTTCTTTATGGGGGGGGGGGGGGTCTTGGGTGGGGATGTCCTTCTGAGAAGCGGAGACCAGAAGCTGGGGTTTAAAATCCTTTATCCTGGGAAAGAGGAAAAGGGGGAAGAAGATCAGAAGAAGGAAAGGGCCTTGGATTGGAGAGCCCTCTTCTGAACTCCATCCGCCTTTTCCTCCTTCCCCAGGATAAAGGATTTCAACCCCAGCTTCTGGACTCCGCTGCTGCCCAGCAGGGGCCCTCTGTGCGAATCAAAGGGTTAATTATCACATTAACGAAGGATTTATCAGGTTACAAACACAGGGTTTTATTGTACGGTAACGAGCTCATTACTCCGGCAAAAAGGGGGACTCAGGTCTGACCTTCTCCATAGAAGCTGGTGGGCTTGGCGGATGTGGCCCGGGTCAAACTGGCACCTCTGTTTAGGGGAATTGAAGGGGAGGGGGGAGGGGGAGTCCCCTTTCCTACCCCTCGCTTTCCCCCCAAAGCTTTGGGGAGTTAATTTGGGTACAACAAATCCCAGCATGCCCAGCACAGGATTGTCAGAGTCGTTGTTTTGTGCCTTTTTTCTGATTTATGGAAAGCCTCTCACAGAGTTTACTTGGAAAGATTTGTTCACAAGGGTTTCATCATTGCCTTCGTCTGAGACTGAGAGAGTGCAACTCTAAGGTCACCCAGCAAGCTTCCATTGTCTTCCTCTAGGGCTGAGAGAGTGCAAAAGTCATCTAATGGGTTTCCATTGCCTTCCTCTGAGATTGAGAGAGTGCAACTCTAAGGGCATCCAAATTGTTGCCATTGCCTTCTTCTGATGTTGAGAAAGTGCTACTCTAAGTTCATACAACTGGTTGCCATTGCCTTCCTCTGAGGCAGAGAGTACACTTCTAAGGTTATCCAATGGGTTGCCATTGCCTTCCTTTGGAGCTGAGAGAGTGCAACTCCAAGGGCATCCAACAGGTTGCCATTGCCTTCTTCTGAGGTTGAGAAAGTGCAACTTTAAGTTCATAAAACTGGTTGCCATTGCCTTCCTCTGAGGCAGAGAGAGCACCTCTAAGGGCATCCAATGGGTTTCCATTCCCTTCCTCTGAACCTGAGAGAGTGCAACTCTAAAGCCATCCAATGAGTTTCCACTGCTTTCCTCTGGAGCTGAGAGAGTGCAACTCTAAAATCATCCAGTGAGTTGCCATTGACTTCCTCTGCAGCTGAGAGAGTGTAACTCTAAGGGCATCCAATGGGTTTCCATTGCCTTCCTCTGCAGCTGAGAGAGTGCAACTCTAAAGTCATCCAATGAGTTGCCATTGACTTCCTCTGCAGCTGAGAGAGTGTAACTCTAAGGTCATCTAATGGGTTGCCATTGCTTTCCTCTAGGGCTGAGAGAGTGCAACTATCCAATGGGTTGCCATTGCCTTCCTCTATGGCTGAGAGAGTGCAACTCTAAGGTCATCCAATTGGTTTCCATTGCCTTCCTCTGGGGCTGAGAGAGTCCAGCTCTAAGGTCATGCAATGGGTTTCCATTGTCCCCCTCTTAGGTTGAGAAAGTGTGACCGAGGTCATTTCATTTCTTTCCACTATCTTCCTCTAAAGCTGAGAGAGTGTGATTTACCTAAGGACATCCAATGGATTTCCATGGCCTACCTCTGTTGTTTTATCCACACTATATAATGCAGTTGACAACAATTTTAATGTCCACAGTTCAATGCTATGGAATTACAGGAGTTGTGATTTTGCAAAGTCTTTCGCCTTCTCTGCCAAAGAGCACTGCAGGCTCATCAAATTACAGTCCTAGGACTCCATAGCACTGAATAATGGCAACCAAAGTGGTGTCAAACTGCAGTGTAGAGGCATCCTAAGATTTCATGGTCCCACAAATTCTAGTGATGGTCCTTGTAAAGACTACAGAACCACACAGAACACTGGGCTCTGAGTCTATTTTTACAACGTCTCCTTTCCTCCTTCCCCACTTGCTCCCATATGAGGAGATACTTCAAAATTGGACCCAGCTGTTTCTGTCCAAGTGAGAAAGGGAAATTATTTGCAACGACTTTTATTCTTGGCTGGAGGATAGTTTGGGTCTTGCTTGGTTTTGAATTCTATTGTTGGGGTTTCTCCCAGGAGGAGACTCTGGATTGTCTCTTTCCTTTTCCAAGGACCACCTCAGGCTTTAATGAAGTTCGCGCCAAAAAAATGTCTGGGATGAAGCATTAGTCAACCTCAAATAGTGTGGCCAGAGAAACTGAGTTTGCTTTTGGGGAAACAAAAATGCAAGTTTCTGTCCCTCATGGTTGCAAAAATAGGAGTGAAAGTTGTGTGAGTGATCCTTGAAGTATGGGAATTGATAGGACTTGACAGTCTAGTTGCCAGCCGAAGAGAAAATGTGTTCTGGGTTAAAGACCAAACTTTGAAAGACTTATCAAAGATGCAAAGTGTATTTTAAGGAATAAGATTTAGCATGTGTTGTCCAAGGCTTTCATAGCTGGAATGTGGAGCCCCCGGTGGCGCAGTGGGTTAAACCAACAGGTCGCAGGTTCGAATCCGGGGAAAGGCAGATGAGCTCCCTCTATCAGCTCCAGCTCCTCATGCGGGGACATGAGAGAAGCCTCCCACAAGGATGATACAAACATCAAATCATCCGGGCATCCCCTGGGCAACGTCCTTGCAGACGGCCAATTCTCTCACAACAGGAGCGACTCCTGACACGACAAAAAAAAAATAGCTGGAATCATTGGGTTGCTGTGAGTTTTCTGGGCTGTGTGGTCATGTTCCAGAAGCATTCTCTCTTGACGTTTCACCCACACCTATGGCAGCATCCTAAGACGTTGTGAGATCTGTTGGAAACTAGGCAAGTGAGGTTTATATATCTGTGGAATGTCCAAGGTGGGAGAAAGAACTCTTGTCTGCTTAAAGCAAGTGTGAATGTTGCAGTTGACCATCTTGATTAGAATTGAATGGCCTTGCAGCTTCACAGACTGGCTGCTTTAGCATGTTAGATAGGACTTTGCAAAACAAGACCAGAGTTGAAAGAGCAAAGATAAATCTTAGCGATGCGAGAAAATCTACAAAAGCCATGCAGTTGTCAAGGCATGTTTGCAATTTGAGACACATTTGCATTCGTTCATTCGTTCAGTCGTCTCCGACTCTTCATGACCTCATGGACCAGCCCACGCCAGAGCTCCCTGTCAGCCGTCACCACCCCCAGCTCCTTCAAGGTCAGTCCAGTCACTTCAAGGATGCCATCCATCCATCTTGCCCTTGGTCGGCCCCTCTTCCTTTTGCCTTCCACTTTCCCCAGCATCATTGTCTTCTCTAGGCTTTGCTTTCTCCTCATGATGTGGCCAAAGTACTTCAACTTTGTCTCTAGTATCCTTCCCTCCAATGAGCAGTCGGGCTTTATTTCCTGGAGGATGAACTGGTTGGATCTTCTCGCAGTCCAAGGCACTCTCAGAACTTTCCTCCAACACCACAGCTCAAAAGCATCTTCCTTCGCTCAGCCTTCCCTAAGGTCCAGCTCTCACATCCGTACAATCTCACATTTGTACATTCTGCACAAAATTCACACTTTCTTTTTTTGCATTGGGAAAAGCGCATTTTCCATCATGAAAAAGGAAAGATTGTTATTATCTGAAATACTTTCCTTTCCCACTGAGAAAGGACCTCTATTCTTTCTATCACACTATGTAACATTATTTTTGTTCCTGGGTTTTTTTTTCCGTGTCAGGAGCGATTTCAGAAACTGCAAGTCGCTTCTGGTGTGAGAGAATTGGCCGTCTGCAAGGACGTTGCCCAGGGGACGCCCGGATGTTTTGATGCTTTACCATCCTTATGGGAGGCTTCGCTCATGTCCCTGCATGGAGAGCTGGAGCTGACAGAGGGAGCTCATCCACACTCTCCCCGGATTCGAACTTGCGACCTGTCAGTCTTCAGTCCTGCTGGCACAAGGGTTTAACCCGTTGTGCCACCGGAGGCTCCTGGGTTATAAATGTCATTTGCTAATTGTATTGTCGAAGGCTTTCATGGCTGGAATCACTAGGTTGTTGTGAGTTTTCCGGACTGTTATGGCCATGTATGGCATCCACAAAGGTTGTGAGGTCTGTTGGAAACTAGGCAAGTGAGGTTTCTATATCTGTGATCTCACAACCTCTGAGGATGTCTGCCATAGATGCAGAAGAAACGTCAGAAGCTAATGCTTCTGGAACATGGCCATACAGCCCAGAAAACTCACAACAACCCATTTCCTGGTTGGTTCTATCATAAAAACATGAGAAATGTTTATTGAAGTTCCAAAACTTTGTTTTTGCGAGAGGGACATCCTGCTATAGCACATTTTGCTATAGTTTTTCAATGAATATCTTATCGAGTCTCAACCAATTCAACATAGTTTGTGGCAGACACAAAAAAAGAAGTTTCTAGAGTAGAAAAACTATTTTCAAATTAAGTGCCACACAATTAAACAAGAATAACACTTTTATACCAGAAACAGAATTTTTTTCAAATGTTGTTACAGAGTGTTATCTGCTTCTGCAGAAAAGCAAAGGTTGATTTCTGGGGGGGAAAATGCTGTTTTCCAAGCAAATCAACCAATGCAAGTTTTGTGCAGAACAAATCCCAAAATGCAGTTTTCTTTCTGCAAAGAAAACACTTTCCAAAGAAAACAACTGTAAGCAGATTTTGTTTAAAAAATTAATCCAGAATGGTTTATTTCCATTTTTAGTTTTACATTTGGCCTTCCCATAGTTTTAATTGTATGTTGTCTTATTGATAATGTTGTATGTTATTGTCCATGTTCTTTATTTTTAATTGCTTGTATTGTTGTGATTATTGATTGTATTGTTGTGTTTGGGCTTGGCCTCATGTAAGCCACACCGAGTCCCTTGGGGAGATGGTAGCGGGGTACAAATAAAGTGTTATTATTATTATTATTATTATTATTATTATTATTATTATTCTCATCCCAAGATCCTTCTCAACAATTGAAAAACATGGGCATCTTTGAATATTTTAAAATGTTCTTTCTTTTGGATTGCTGTGAGTTTTCTGGGCTGTATGACCATATCCCAGAAGCATTCTCTCCTGACATTTTGCCCACATCTATGGCAGGCATCCTCAGAGGTTGTGGTGTCCATGACATGCGAGTGTGGAGGAGAGCAAACCACAGACCACCTACTACAATGGGGCCTGAACACAATGCACAATGGAGGACCTTCTCACAGCAACACCAGAGGCACTCCAAGTGGCAAGCTTCTGGTCAAAGGACATTTAGTATGATGCCAAGTTTTTAGAATAATAGAATCATAGAATCAAAGAGTTGGAAAAGACCTCATGGGCCATCCAATCCAACTCCCTGCCAAGAAGCAGGAATATTGCATTCAAAGCACCCCTGACAGATGGCCACCCAGCCTCTGTTTAAAAGCTTCCAAAGAAGGAGCCTCCACCACACTCCGGGGCAGAGAGTTCCACTGCTGAACAGCTCTCACAGTCAGGAAGTTCTTCCTTATGTTCAGATGGAATCTCCTTTTTAATTTTCTTTGTGTTTTAAATACATTATAATTGTACCCTCAATTTGCTTCTGACACAGTAAATCCTTACACATAATATCTATCTATCTATCTATCTATCTATCTATCTATCTATCTATCTATCTATCTATCTATCTAACTTATCTATACACATAATAAAAGTGAAAAGTGTGCGGCCAACTTTGAATAATGGCAGGGTTTGGGAAAGATTGACCCACGATTCTGGGAAGTGTAGTTCACCCAGATCGTTATGCGTTTTCCTATTGGGAGCATTCATAAAAAACAAAAGGAAAGGCTGGCTTTTTTTCTAATGTTGTGTTATACTTTACCTAACTGATATTACCAAACTTCAAAAACAAACAATGCATTTCTCAAATAATCCAGGCACCCCCGGGTTCCCAAGCTAGTAAATCAATAAATAGTGATTTTTTTTTGTCGTGTCAGGAGCAACCTGAGAAACTGCAAGTCGCTTCTGCTGTGAGAGAATTGGCCATCTGCAAGGACGTTGCCCAGGGGATGCCCGGATGATTTGATGTTTTGTCATCCTTGTGGGAGGCTTCTCTCATGTCCCCGCATGAGGAGCTGGAGCTGATAGAGGGAGCTCATCTGCCTCTCCCTGGATTTGAACCTGCGACCTGTTGGTCTTCAGTCCTGCCGCTACAGGGGTTTAACACACTGAGCCACCGGGGGCTCCTAATAGATAGTAATGAATAGAATGAATAGTAATAAATAGTGATGAAGGCAGAGGAAAGGGATCCAATGAAACCTGAAAGCAAACATATGTACCTTTTCTAACTCCAGAAGGTGGAATCTCAGCACTTGGATGGCCTGGATCATCTGAAATTTGAAAAAAAGAAGAATTAAAATAAAAAGGTTGGTTGCCAAAGTCCTGATTGAGGGTTGTTGTCTTTTTTGTTGGAACATGCAAGAAATCCGTTACTGTAAAATAGGATGCATGAAGCCGATTGGTCGGGCTATGCCCAGGGAGATGGCTGAGCCTGGGACTTTTGGTTACTGTTACATTTCTCAGGCTTGAGCTATGAGAGAAACACAGAGAGAAGAAGAGAGAAGTAGAGAGAGACAGAGTTTGGGGTGTGTTCTCGCTTCATGAGCTGCTGAAGGAACTTATCCACACGGACGAAGAAAGACCATTTTAAATCTTTCATAAAAGGACATTATGTGAGTCAATGCAACTGATCACATGATTGGAAATTTGTTTTTCTGATTTACAAAGAATAAACTATTCATTCGTCACTAGCTGTACCCACCAAGCATTGCTGTGACCAACCTTCCCTCCCTCTTTCTCTCCTCCTTTATTTCTCTCCTTTCTTCCCTTTTTTTCATTCTCTCCTCCCTTCCTTCTCGTCCTCTTCCCTTCCTCTCCCCTTTTCTTTCCCTTCTTCTTTCTCTCCTTTCTTCCTTCTCTACCTATTCTTAGACTGCAACTCCCAGCAGTCCTCCTGATCAATCTACCTATCTACCTGTATCTAATCTACCTATCTATCTTATCTATCTGGAGGATTGCTGCGAGTTGCAGTCCAGGAATAGGAAATTGGAAATACATAGGGATTGGGATGCTCTCAAAGAAATCCAAGGAGAAGAAAGCTTGCAGCTTGGAAGCAGTGCATTTGGATCATCCTCTACTCCTAAAGGGCCTGGTCTAGGGGATGCTGGGAGCTGTAGTCCAGAGGAGAGTGTGGATATGCTCCTGTGTCTTTCGTTTGCCGGCGGAGTTGTTTTTGCACATGCGCTGTAGCATCTTTTTCCTTTTGGGGCTTTTTAAGTCCCTTCCACTGTGTTTTTCAGTGTTTTTATGAGTGATGGTCACTCATTGGCCTGATAGGTGTCTTGTGTCCAAAGTTGGTGTCAATTCATCCAGGGGTTTTTGAGTTATGTTAATCCTACAAACTAACATTATTTTTTTATATAGACTAGCCGTCCCCTGCCACGAGTTGCTGTGGCCCAGTCTGTGTATATATGTTTTGTGTGTGTGTGTATGTTTATATGTGTGTGTGTACGGTTGTGTATATATGTGTATTTGTGTATATATGTGGTTTTGCGCATGCATTGCAATGCATTTTTCTTATTTTTGGCTTTTTAAGTCCCTTCTGTTGTGTTTTTCAGTGTGTTTATGAGTGATGGTCATTCATTGGCCTGGTAGGTGTCTTGTGTCCAAATTTGGTGTCAATTTGTCCAGTGGTTTTTGAGTTACGTTAATCCTACAAACGAACATTACATTTTTATTTATATAGACTAGCCGTCCTCTGTCACGCGTTGCTGTGGCCTACCTTCCCTCCCTCTTTCTCTCCTTCTTTCCCTCCTTCCTTGCTCCCTCTTTCCTTCCTTCATTCCTTTTACTTTCCTTCTCTCTTTCCTTCCTTCCTTCCTTCCTTCCTTCCTTCCTTSCTTCCTTCCTTCCTCCTTTTCTATTCCTTCATCTTTCTCTTCTTCCTTCTCTACCTCTTTCCATCCTTCCTTCTCTCTTTCCTTCTTTCCTTCCCTCCCTCTTTTTCTCARCTTTCCCGCCTTCCTTCGCTCCTTCGTTCCTTCCCTTATTTTCTTTCTTTCTCTCCTTCCTTCCTTCTCTACCTTTCCTTCCTTCCTCCTTCTTCCTTTCCTTCTGCTTTTTCTCCTTTCTTCCTTCTCTACCTCTTTCTTCTCTTCCTTCACTTTTTGCTTCCTTTTCTCTTTCCTTCTTCCTTCACTCCCTCTTTTCTTTCTTTCTTTCTTTCTTTCTTTCTTTCTTTCTTTCTTTCTTTCTTTCTTTCTTTCTCCCCTTCCTTCCCACCCTCTTCCTTCTCTTTTTTCTGTTTTGTCATTTGGCTTTTTGTCATTTTGCTTTTTGGGATTTTTAAGTTTTTACCGCTGTTTTTTTTGGGGGGGGGGCTATGAGTGATGGTCACTCATTGGCCTGATAGGTGTCTTGTGACCAAATTTGGTGTCAGTTCGTCCAGTGGTTTTTGAATTATGTTAATCCCACAAACGAGCATTACATTTTTATTTATATAGATTGTTCATCTGTGTGGCATATTTTCTTTCCCTGCAAGGCAGTATGTGGGCTTTTTTTGTTGTTGTTGTGTCAGGAGTGACTAGAGAAACTGCAAATCGCTTCTGGTGTGAGAGAATTGGCTGTCTGCAAGAATGTTGCCCAGGAGACGCCTGGATGAATTGATGTTTTTATCATCCTTGTGGGAGACTTCTCTCATGTCCCCGCATGAGGAGCTGGAGCTGATAGAGGGAGCTCATCCGCCTCTCCCCGGATTCGAACCTGCGACCTGTCGGTCTTCAGTCCTGCCGGCACAGGGGTTTAACCCACTGCGCCACCAGGGGCTCTAGTGTGTGGGCTGATCAAACGTGAACTACACATGGTTTCTTTTATGCCACACTTTTCTCATTTGGATGAGAAACTTCAGGATTTTGGACAATCCTGAACCAACAAACACTTCCTAAACTCTGTTTGGCCCCCATTGGCTGCCAGTTCCAGACCTGTGGGATAAAGCAACCCAAGGACATTGGGGAAAGTGAGGCACGTAGGTAGGAACAGGAGGAGAGTTACCAACAAAAGAGACAGAAAGACCTCCCGTCCCTTATGGAACAGAAAAGGATGTCAGATCCACAAGGAACACGGATATAGTACTTTATGTTTCCACTGGCAACAAAAGAGAGATCGGAAAACAAGAAGGCATCCTTACCAAATTATCCAGCTCAGGATTGGAAGAAAATAAGGGCTTTTCTGTCCTAACCTAAAAATAGAGATTTGGGGAGTGGGGAGGGAGGAAGAGAAGGAAAGAGACGGAGCGTTAGTAGGGGGCAAAACACGACAGAGGGAAGTCTGAGATGCGCATCGGTTGAAAAATCTGTTTCTCTCATTTTCCCAGAAACTGGAAAGTTAACAACAAAAAATGTGACTCCCTCCCTCTCTCACTCTCTTGTCCCTGGAGAGATCCAGCTGGCAGGAGGATGTATATTTCACTTTCAAGAGTTTGCAACTTCCCCGCTTCTCCCCCTGGAAGCCCCCTCCGCTTTTCGAATTCCTCCGCATTCCTCCTTCCCTCCTCCCAAGGCCAGTTTTCCACCACATGGCTGTCTTTCCAGACAAAATCCTGGTGCTAAGTGGTTGCAATGCACTGAACAGACCCAGTCGTCTTTCCAACATAAATCTCTCTCTTGTCAATGGTCCATGGATATATCCCAGGCATAGGCAAATGCTGGCCTTCCAGGTGTTTTGGACTTCAACTCCCACAATTCCTAACAGCCTCAGGCCCTTTCCTTTTCCCCCTCAGCCGCTTAAGCGGCTGAGGGGGAAAAGGAAGGGGCCTGAGGCTGTTAGGAATTGTGGGAGTTGAAATCCAAAACACCTGGAAGGCCAAAGTTTGCCTATGCCCGGGATATCCTTTGGACTTTTGACTTTGAGTCTCCTTGTGGAGAGAAATAATAGGGTATAAATAAACATAAACATAATAATAATAAGTTACGGAATAATAAAATAAGTGTATTTATTTGTTTGTTTGTTTGGAGCATTTCTATTCCGTCCTTCTCGCCTCCGAAGGACTCAGGACGGCTATCAACAGGCACCATTTGGTTCCAAACAATAAAACAAGGATAATATACAATTAACCTACATTAAAAATAATTATAGGTACATTAAAACACTTTGCCATTTCATGTCGTCTTCCAGATCAATCCATTGCCGTCAGCTCTTGTCTTTCTCTTGTCAAAGCGACAATAAGAGCATCCCAGTTTCTGAGAGCTAAAAAGTCAATTAAAATCATCTTGATCCCATAACCAGGGTTTGAGCGTCTTCCAGAAAGTCATGAGGGAGGGGGCAGATTTGATCTCATTAGGGAGGGGGTTCCACAGCCAAGGGGCCACTACCGAGCAGGCCCTGTCTCTCATTCCCACCAAGCGAGACTGCGATGGGGGTGGGACCGAGAGCAGAGCCACTCCAGATGATCTTAAGGTCCTTGGGGGTTTGTAGAGGGAGATACGTTCGGTTAGGTAAGCTGGTCTGGAAGCATTTAGGGTTTTATAGGTCAAGTTATGGAATAATAATAAAATAAGTTACAGAATAATAAAATAATAAGTTACGGAATAATAAAACAATAAGTTACGGAATAGTAAAATAATAAGTTACGGAATAATAAACGTTAGGGAAAATGAAAATGTCAAACTACTCTTGGACTTCCCAATTCAGATTGACAGAGTTTTGGAGCACAAAACTCCTGACCTCACAATTGTGGGGAAAAACAAAATATGGATCATGGATGCTGCAATCCCAGGCGACAGCAGAATTGACGAGAAGCAACTGGAAAAGCTTACATGATATGAGGATTTAAAGATTGAACTGCAAAGACTCCGGCACAAGCCAGTCAAGGTGGTCCCAGTGGTGATCGGCACACCTTGGCCTGCACCTAAAATTAATTGGCGCTGACAAAATTACCATCTGTCAGCTGCAAAAGGCCACCCTACTCGGATCTCCACTCATTATTTGCCAATACATTACACAGTCCTAAACACTTGGGAAGGGTCCAATGTGTGAACGAATGCAAAAGCTAGCAGAGTGATCTTGTTTGCTGTGTACTCATCTTGTTGTGTATCAAATAGATACCATCTTGGTGTGAAGGTAAGCGGCACTCCATGCAGTCATGCAGGCCACATGATCTAGGACAGTGGTTCTCAACCTGGGGTCCCCAGATGTTTTTGGCCTTCAACTCCCAGAAATCTTAACAGCTGGTAAATTGGATGGGATTTCTGGGAGTTATAGGCCAAAAACATCTGGGGACCCCAGGTTGAGAACCACTGATCTAGGAGGTGTCTACAGACAACTCAGGCTCTGCGGCTTTGAAATAGAGATGAACACTACTCCCCAGAGCCAGAGATGAAGGGGAAGCCTTTACCTTTATCTGTGTATCTGTGTTTCATTGTTTCGAGGCATTGAATGTATATGCTGGAATCCGCCCTGAGTCCCCTCAGGGAGATAGGGCAGAATACAAATTAAGTGTTGTTGTTGTTGTTGTTATCCCAAGTAAAACAGCACGGGTTTGATTGGAAGTTGTCTTTTGTTTTCCTGGAAAGGTCTGCCAAACCTCATTGCCTTAATATTATGGAAATTTCTGATTGACCATTTCTGAGCCCGCTCAACAATGTAGGAGTATTTGGGGTGCATCTACACTGCAGAATTAATGCAGTTTGACACCATTTTAACTCGCACAGCTCAATGCTCTGGGAATTGTAATTTTACAATGTCTTCAGAGATCTCTACCAGATAACACAGATGTCTCATCAAACTACAAGACCCATGATTCCATAGCATTGACACATGGCAATTAAAGTGAAGTCAAACTGTAGCAGTTCTTCAGTGCAGACGCACTTTTGGTGATCCAAGTTTGCCAGGTCATTTGAGGGGAGCTAATTCGAGCTTTCGTGGGACTCAAGAACTATTGCTTCATGAAGAGGCCTCTCTTTCCCCAATATGATTCCCTCCGGACATACTGGATTGCAACTCCCATCATCCCCAAATGTCAAAATGGGCCAATACTGACCTGATTTCTGTAAAATTAAAGGAAACAAAGAGACAGTGGGTTTCAAGGCCAGATTATGCACCAGATATAGGCAAACTTCAGCCCTCCAGGTGTTTTGGACTTCAACTCCCACAATTCCTAACAGCCTACTGGCTGTTAGGAATTGTGGGAGTTGTAGTCCAAAACGCCTGGAGGGCCAAGCCACGATTTGTTTCAAAATGAATTTGGCAATGCTCTGTATTACACGACACAAAGATATCTATATCCATATCCCAACCTGTGCAATCTGAATCGCTGAAGAAAGGGATTTTATCTCCATTCAATACGATCCGCGTCTCACAAATTTTAATACTCTGTACTCGGTATTACTGCTTGAGTGATTTGATGGCCTCTAAGCCATAAATGTCACTCTGTTTGATCATCCTGGGGAGCATTTAAGGTTTAATAACTCCAAACATTATTCCTTCAGGACTCCAGAGTTTACATACAGGTATGTAGATCAAGATACTCGGCCGTGGGGGGGGGGGGGGGGTCTTTCATTGCAGCCTTCATCCTAAATGCTTGGGAACCGAAGTGTTTTTGGATTCTGGAAAATATCCCTATTTGTGTATACATGCATAATAAGGAGATGGTTTGGAGACGGGATCCATCTAACTACTCAATGACTCAATGCTATAGAATCCTGGGATTTGTAGTTCAAAACGAACTACAAATGCTGTTCCTGTGATTCCACTGCACTGAATCATGGTAGTTAAAGTGACATCAAAATGCATTAATTCTACAATGGAGCTGCACTCCATAATAAGAGCAGTAGGTGCCCTTGTTTTTAATCAGTCTTTTAAGAGCTATTAAAGGTGTGGGATTCAGCACTTTGGACAGCGCCTTTAAAGTTCAGAAGATATCAGTTGCCACTGTTAGGGACTAGATTACACACAGAGGTGCATCTATCTACCTTGTTGAGTTAATGCAGTTTGATACCACTTTAACTGCCATGACTCAAGCCTTTGCTGCATGGAAGAAAGGGGTTGGACTGGATGGGCCCTGCGGTTGTTCCTATAACTATTATTATTTATTTGATACACAACAAGATTGGTACAAACCAAACAAGATCACTATGTTTTTGTATTCAATCACACGTCAAACACTCCCCAAGTGCCTAGGACTGTGTGATGGATCAGCAAATAAGGTGTGCAGACCCGAGTAGGGTGGCCTTTCGCAGCTGACAGATGGTAATATAATTTATTTATTTATTTATAATTCAAACTTATATACCGCCACTCCCCTGAGGCTCGGAGCGGCTTACAAGAACAGGCTAAAATCTAACACAATTTAAAAACAATTTAAAAACAATTTTAAAACAGCAATATCAAAGATCAAAGGCCTGTCGAGACCGATATGTATTACATGCCCTGTGAAAAGCTGATAGCTTTCAGCGCTGATTGTTTTTAAGTGCAAGCCAAGGTCTTGAGGCACTACACCCGGTGTGCCAGTCACCACTGGGACCACTTTTACTGGACTGTGCCAGATTCTTTGTAATTCTATTATTATTATTATTATTATTATTATTATTATTATTATTATTACAAAGTCAGGGTGTTGACAGTGCTTTGATTGTACTTTTCCTGCATGGCAGAAGGGGGTTGGACTAGATGGCCCCTGAGGTTGCTCCTGTTATTATTATTACTACTACTACTACTACTACTATTACAAAGGCTGGGTGGCCATCTATTGGGAGTGCTTTGATTGTGCTTTTCCTGCATGTCAGTGGAGGGGGGTTGGACTGAATGACCACTAGGGTTGTTGTTGTTGTTGTTGTTACTACAAAAGCTGGATGGCCATCTGTTGGGGGTGCCTTGATTGTGCTTTTCCTGCATGGCAGAAGAGGGTTGGATGGCCCCTGGGGTTGCTCCCATCATCATCATCATCATCATCATCATCATCATCATCATCATTACAAAGGCTGGGTTGCCATCTATTGGGGGTGCTTTGATTGTGTTTCTCCTGCATGTCAGGGGAGGGGGTTAGACTGAATGCCCCCTAGGGTTGCTGCTGCTGCTGTTGTTGTTACTAAAAAAGCTGGATGGCCATCTGTTGGGGGTGCTTTGATTGTGCTTTTCCTGCATGGCAGAAGAGGGTTGGACTGGATGGCCCCTGGGGTTGCTGCTATTACTGTTGTTGTTGTTGTTGTTATTTCAAAAGCTGGGTGCCTGTCTATTGGGGTGCTTTGATTGTGCTTCTCCTGCATGTCAGGGGACGGGGGTTGGACTGAATAGCCCCTGGGGTTGTTGTTGTTGTTGTTGTTTTTACAAAGGCTGGGTGGACATCTGTTGGGGTTGTTTTAAGAGTGCTTCTCCTGCATTACAGAGCGTCGTTGAACTGAATGGCCCCTGGGGTCTTCCTGTGAAACACTGTTAGGTTTTATTGCACATGCCACACACACACACACACACAAACACACATACATTTTATATATACATTTTATATATAATATAATATATAAACATTTCTTGGGGCTCCATGAGAAACTTTTGCTCTGCTGAAAAAGTCTGTGAACCCCTGCTCTAGAGAAAAATACAATCTCCTGATGACAGGAGAATATTTATCCACTACTATGGACCCAGCTCCTGGTTCTATCAAGAGACCAAAGTCTTAATCAAAATACTTTGATAAAGTGTTCTTCTTGGGAGGCTTTTATGCAGAGTCTGGAAGGCCATCTGTCAGGGGGACTTTGATTGTATTTTCCTGCATGGTAGAATGGGGTTGGATGGGATAGCCTTTGGGGAGTCTCTTCCAACTCTACAATTCTATGATTTTATGACTCTTAAGGCCAAATAAATTTGGATTGACTCTACTAATGTATTTATAAGTTGTGAGTTCAATAAGTATGAGAGCTCAGGTGGCTTAGCAAAGCATATCGTTGAGTGACCGAGAAGATTCACTTCTTATTCAACCCCCCAAGTGTTCCTCAATGGTGAAATCCTCCACCTCCCTTGGTCCGTTCTCCCAAAACCAACCTGTTTGGCAAAGACGGCAATGTCTTCGTTGAAGGAATCCGAGGAACAGACGTCTCCTCCTGGATAGGAGCCAGAGGTATCCCTGGGAGAGCAGGTTGCCAGTTCACATTTCTCAAAGACCAGGGCCAGCAGCGGAAACAAGGGGTGCCTGCCGTAGGAGAGAAAAAGGCTGAGCAAATGGCACAAATGCAAACATAGCAGCTTGGTAGAGAAACCAGGGAAACTAGGAGCCAGAGCAAGGAACAGGACCTTGGCCTGATGAGTTTTTCCATTTCTCAACCTGTCATACCATCAGAACCGACTGATACTTAAGGATTCCTGTTTGTTGGTGATCGCAGGTCATTCAAAATAAAGGAAAATTATTGAGCAAAGACACAGCATTGACTAATGCAGCATTTCTCAACCTGGGGGTCAGGATACCTGGTGGGGTCTTGAGGGGGGTTGTCAGAGGGGTCACCAAAGACCATCAGAAAGCACTGTATTTTTTGTTTTGTCATAGGGGTTCTGTATTTCACAATTCTATCATTGGTGGGGTTCAGAATGCTCTTTGATTGTAGGTGAACTATAAATTCCAGCAACTGCAACTCCCAAATGTCAAGGTCTATTTTCCCCCAAACCCCACCTGTGTTCACATTTGGACATATTGAGTATTCATACCAAGTTTGGTCCAGATCCATCATTGTTTGAGTCCACAGAACTCTCCAGATAGAGGTGAACTACAACTCCAAAACTCAAGGTCAATGCCCATCAAACTCTTCCAGTATTTTCTGTTGGTCATGGGAGTTCTGTATGCCAAGTTTGGTTCAATTTGGGCATATCAGGTATTTGTGCCAAATTTAGTCCATATCTATAGTCGTTTGGGTTCACAGTGCTCCACGGAAGTAGGTGAACTACATCTTCCTTAAGTAGGTGAACATCTTCCTCAAACTCCACCAGTGTTTACATTTGGGCATATTGAGTATCCATGCCAAGTTTGGTCCAGATCCATCATTGTTTGAGTTCACAGTGCTCTCTGGATGTAGATGAACTACAACTCCAAAACTCAAGGTCAGTGCCTACCAAAACCTTCCCGTATTTTCTCTTAGTCATGGGAGTTCTGTGTGCCAAGTTTGGTTCAATTCCCTCATTGGTGGAGTTCATAATGCTCTTTGGTTGTAGGGGAACTATAAATCCCAGCAACTACAACTCCCAAATAAAAAAAATCAATCCCCACCCTACAACACCAGTATTCAAATTCAGGCATATCGGGCATTTGAGCCAAATTTGGTCCAGTGAATAAAAATACATCCTGCATATCAGATATTTACATGACGATTCATAACAGTAGCAAAATTATAATTATGAAGTAACAACAAAAATAATTTTATTGTTCGGGGTCACCACAACATGAGGAACTGTATTAAGGGAATGTGGCATTAGGAAGGTTGAGAACCACTGGACTAGTGTTTGATTTCAAGAATCCAACAAGTCTGCAGATACAGAGAAAAGGACACATTTGGGACTATTTGGTGTCCGTTCATTGGATTGGCTTACAAAGAAACATTCTCCGACAAGTCTAAGCTGGCACGGGAAAACTTTGGTCCTCCAGGTATTTTGGACTTCAACTCCCACAATTCTAAAAAGCTGAGGGGCAAAAAGGAAAGGGCATGGGGCTGTTAGGAATTGTGGGAGCTGAAGTCCAAAGCACCTGGAGGGCCCAAGTTTGCCCATGCCTGCTCTAAAGGATGACCTAAATCAAAATGTTGTGACCAGAACAGTCTAAATGCAGATTTTACACACAAAACAAATGAAATGGGACATCTCAAAACAACATAGTTATTTAGATTGCAATCCTATGGGTAGTTTTTTCAGGAGGCTGGTAAAAAACATATACAGCAATGGCACTATAATGTTGTTGTTGTTGTTACTGCTGCTGCTGTATTATTATTATTATTATTATTATTATTATTATTATTATTATTATTATTATTATGGGGGACATGAGAGAAGCCTCCTTGCAGGATTGCAAGACATCCGTCGTCCCTGGGCAACGTCTTCATAGACGGCTGATTCTCTCACTCCAGAAGTGACTTGCAAACCACAGACCACCTACTGCAATGCAACCTGAGCCCTGCCACATGCACAATGGAGGACCTTCTTGCAGCAACATCAGAGGCACTCCAAGTGGCCAGCTACTGGTCAAAGGACATTTAATAGAATACCAAGTCTGCAAACTTTGTGTTTTGTTTGTTTGCTTGTTTTTAATGCAATACAACTGTTTTGGTTTGCTCCTGACACGATAATTAAATACAATTATTATTATTATTATTATTGCAACAACTGCCAACATGGCACCTTCCTTACAAGTTGCATTTTGCACAGGAACATAAGCTTAAGTGGCTGAACGGTGAAAGGAAAGGGCATGAGGCTGTTAGGAATTGTGGGAGTTGAAGTTCAAAACACCTGGAGGGCTCAAGTTTGCCCAGGTCTGCCTCTATACTGTAGAATTAATTAGGCTTGAGCCTACTTTAACTGCTCAATGCTATGGAATCCTGGGAGTTGTAACTCTTCAGCAGAGAAGGCTAAAGGAGAACCACAAATCTCTTGATTTCATAGCATTCAGACATGGCAGTTGAAGTGGTGCCAAACTGCATTACCTCCGCAATGTAGAATCACCCCAAGGGATCCGCATATGTTGTGGGTACTCCTACCCACAAAAAATAAGAACGGGAGGGAAGAAACTCAATGGATAATCTTTAAAAATCGGTGTCGTGTTGAATGTGCTGGACTTTGGTCTAAGATCAGAGCCCGATCACCATCTCCCAAAGCAGTTATTATACTCCCAACTCAAGAATGGGAAACGTAACTTTGGTGAACAGGAAAAGAGATTGAAAGATTGGCTTATTTATTTATTTATCGTGTCAGGGGCAATACCATTGTATTACATTTCTAACAGTACAAAACAAACAAACAGATTAAAAAAACACAAATTTTGCCATCTTGGTAGTTGATTAAATGTCCTTTGACCAGTATCTGGCCACTTGGAGTGCCTCTGGTGTTGCCGCAAGGAGGTCCTCCATTGTGCATGTGGCAGGGCTCAGGTTGCATTGCAGCAGGTGGTCAGTGGTTTGCTCTTCTCCACACTCGCATGTCATGGATTCCACTTTGTAGCCCCATTTCTTAAGATTGGCTCTGCATCTCGTGGTGCCAGAGCGCAGTCTGTGCAGCACCTTCCAAGTCGCCCAGTTTTCTGTGTGCCCAGGGGGAGTCTCTCATTTGGTATCAGCCATTGATTGAGGTTCTGGGTTTGAGCCTGCCACTTTTGGACTCTCGCTTGCTGAGGTGTTCCAGTGAGTGTCTCTGTAGATCTTAGAAAACTATTTCTTGATTTAAGTCATTGACATGCTGGCTGATACCCAAACAAGGGATGGGCTGGAGATGTCACTGCCTTGGTCCTTTCACTATTGGCTGCTACTTCCCGGCGGATGTCAGGTGGTGCAATACCGGCTAACAGTGTAATTTCTCCAGTGGTGTAGGGCGCAGGCACCCCGTGATAATGTGGCATGTCTCATTAAGAGCCACATCCACTGTTTTAGCGTGGTGAGATGTGTTCCACACTGGGCATGCATACTCAGCAGCAGAGTAGCATAGCGCAAGGGCAGATGTCTCCAGAAGTGACCAAAGATGGGCTTAAAGCCAACCTTAAAAATTGTGGCATAGACACCAAGAGCTGGAAGTCCTGGCCCTTGAGTGCTCTAGCTGGAGGTCAGCTGTGACCAGCAGTGCTGTAGAATTTGAAGAGGCACAAATGGAGGGCAGGGAGAAATGTGCCAAGAGGAAGGCATGTCAAGCCAACCCTGACTGGGACCTCCTTCCGCCTGGAAACTGATGTCCTCACTGTGGGAGAACATGAGGATCAAGAATAGGGCTCCACAACCACCTATGGACCTACTGTCAAGAGGTCCATCATCCTCAGGCTATGAAAGATTGCCTAAATAAGTAAAGTCAGTATTAAGATCAGAGCAATCAATGGGTCAAATCTGGAGTCCAAACCATGGAAGGAAATACTTGGGAGGCCGAAACCAGTACTCTGCTCTGCAAAAGCTCAGTTATTTCAAAGCTCTCCATCGGGGTGGAAACCCACTTCCCTCCTGCTCCGTGATTTACTGTGATTTACGTCTCCGGGACTCCAAGCTCCGACTAGTCGAGGTCCACCCCTCCATCCTCCCCCTTTTCCTTCCCATCCGCCAGATTTGGATGGATAGCGAAAAAGACAGAGTGTTCCCAGCCATACATTACACAAGTTCACGCACCATATGTTACACAAATATTTGTAGCAGAGGCCCAGCGCCTCGCAACTGCTAAGTGAGCGTCTCCGCAGAACTTTTAAGATCCCCCTACGCAAAACAAAACAAAGATCTCCCCCCCCCCATCCAAAAAATAAGGTGGGGAGAGAAGCAAAATCCCAAAATAATTCCACTGCTGCCCTCCTATTCAAAGGGGGGGGGGGGAATGGCAAATTAAAACCATGGCTAACTGTAAGCAGGGATTTGTTGGAAAACGAAGTGAATGCAGGCTGAGTATTTCAGGGTCTACTGGAAAAATAAGTCTTGTTTTGAGATGGCTGAAAAGTCTCCAACTGTAGGCAGAAAGAAGGGGACCACATCATGTTTTGCTCCGTCGAACCTTTTTCCAACCAGCATCAGATTTTTCCCCGATCTACAGAATAGTTTTGCTGGGGAAGAAGGGAACAAATGTTTGATTTACTGATTCATCTATCATCATAGAATTAGAAGTTAGGGTGTGTCTACACTGTAGAATTAATGTGGTTTGGCACCATTTAAACTGCCATGGCTCAATACTATGGAATCCCAAAAGTTGTAGTTTGTCCTCTTTGGCAAAGAAGGCTAAAGACCTTGTAAAACTGCAATTCCCAGGATGTCATAGCATTGGTAGCCTCTTTGAGTACCTATGGCGAGAAAGGCGGAGTAGAATTGGAGATGATGACAATACTAATAATAATAATAACGATTCTCAACTGCAAAAGGCCATCGAGTCGCCCCAGGGCTGAGAGTGGCGGTCTATAAGTGCAAGAAATAAATAAATAATAATAATCTTATTTGAGAGGCGGATGAGCTCCCTCTAGCAGCTCCAGCTCCTCATGCGGGGACATGAGAGAAGCCTCCCACAAGGATGATAAAACATCAAATCATCCGGGCATCCCCTGGGCAACGTCCTTGCAGACGGCCAATTCTCTCACACCAGAAGCGACTTGCAGTTTCTCAGGTTGCTCCTGACACGACAAAAAAAATCGAAAATACATCATGCAGTCCTAAATGCTTGGGAAGTGTTTGACTTGTGATTTTGCGATACGAAATCCAGCATATATATCTCATTTCTTGTGTCATACTGTGTTTTTGTGTTACTAAACTAATAACAATAAGGGTAAAGTAAAGGTAAAGGTTTTCCCCTGACATTAATTCCAGTCATGTCTGACTCTGAGGGTTGGTGCTCATCTCCATTTCTAAGCCGAAGTGCCGGTGTTGTCCATAGACACCTCCAAGGTCATGTGGCCGGCATGACTGCATGCTGCGCAGTTACCTTCCCACCAGAGCGGTACCTATTGATCTGTTCACATTTGTATGTTTCAAACTGCTAGGTTGGCAGAAGCTGGACCTAACAGCAGGAGCTCGCCTTGCTCCCCGGATTCGAACCTGTAACCTTTCGATCAGCAAGTTCAGCAACACAATGTGCCACCAGGGGCTCTATAACAACAGTAATAATAATAATCAATCATGGGTTGTTGTGTGTTTTCCAGGCAGTATGGCCATGTTCCAGGAGCATTCTCTCCTGACATTTTGCCCATATCTATGGCAGGCATCCTCAGACCTCACAACCTCTGAAGATGACTGCTATAGATGTGGGTGAAACGTCAGGAGAGAATGCTTCTGGAACATGATCATACAGCCTGAAAAACTCACGGCAACCCAAAATCATAGCGTTGGGAAAAAAATCCCAAGGGCCATCTTGTCCAACTCACTTCTCCCATGCAGGGACACAATCAAAGCACTCCCAACAGATGGCCATCCACCCTTTGCTTATTCCCAATGTGTGTATCAGAAACAGAACCTCACTAAAACCAAGCACCCCCAGCCTTTTAATTGTGTCGGAAGCTGCCTTGGGCCCCACTTTTTGAGAAAGGCGGCCTACAAATGCAATAAATAAGCAAAAAATCTCTGAGCATGCCTGCCATAGATGTGGGTGAAACATCAGGAAAGAATGATTCTGGAACATGGCCATACGGCCCAGAAAACACACAATAACCCAGTGATTCCAGCCATGAAAACCTTCAACGATACATAATAGATCATGGTTTGAAATAAAGTCAATGGAGCAAAGTAACCAAAAAGTGACATTATGTGGTTCCCTTCCTTTCACCTTTGAAGTTGCATCTCAGGCCCCTTCTACACTGCCATGTAAAATCCAGATTAGCTGCTTTGAACTGGATTATATGGCAGTGTAAACTCATATAATCCAGTTCAAAGTAGATAACTGGGATTATCTGCCTTGATTGTCTAGATCATGGGTCCACAAACTTTTTAAACAGAGGGCCAGGTCACACACAGTCCCTCAAACTGTTGGAGGGCCGGATTATAATTTGAAATAAACATAAATGAATTCCTATGCACGCTGCACATATCTTATTTGTAGTGCAAAAAACGCTTAAAACAATACAATAATTAAAATGAAGAACAATTTTAACAAATATAAACTTATTAGTATTTCAATGGGAAGTGTGGGCCTGCTTTTGGCTGATGAGATAGGATTGTTGTTGTTGTTGTTGTTGTGTGCTTTCATTGTTTCAGACTTAGGTTGACCCTGAGCGAGGGCCGGGTAAATGAGCTTGGAGGGCCGTATCCGGCCCCCGGGCCTTAGTTTGAGGACCCCTGGTCTAGATTATAAGGCAGATAGCATTATAGGGGCTTTAGAAGAGTTTGAGACTTTCCAGGCATCTCAAAATATTCCTTTTTGCCACTTTGGTAGGAATCATGGGAGCTTTAGTTTGACAAGATCTTCAGCCTCCTCTGGTCCAGAGGAATGGTTCCTTCCCAAACTACAACTCACAGGATTCCATAGCATTGAGTCCTGGCTGTTAAAGTGGTGTCCAAAATGTACTAATCCTACAATGTAGACCAGGCCTGGGCAAACTTCGGCCCTCCAGGTGTTTTGACGGCTGTTAGGAATTGTGGGAGTTGAAGTCCAAAAATGACACTTGTGAAGTAGGAATGAAAATAATATTATGGTTGGGGGTCACCACAACATGAGGAACTGTATTAAGGAGTCACGGCATTAGGAAGGTTGAGAAACACTGATCTAAGGGATAATCAAGTTGGAAAAAGCCAAAAGATGGAAAGGGAATGTGAAGAAATCCAGAGCATTTCCTTTGTAAGAGCAAATGGATTGGGGAAGGGGGGTGCTATAAAGGGGTCAGATCCCCTTCTCCTGGCCACCTTTCTCCTCCTAATGACAGAGCTGTCAACTGACCGAAGTGTAGGAGTGAAAAGACACAGCACCCTGAGACCAGACCATAAATCTTTCCATCGGATCAAAGACCTGAGATGTGGAAATGGTTGGAGGATGAGAAGAGATGGAAAGACTTTGGGCACATCCAGATCAAGTGCGCATAGGGATAATGGGAGACCAGGGTTTGAATTCTTGTTTGGTTGTGAAACCCATTGGGTAGCCTTGGGCAAGCCACACTCTTTCAGCCTCAGAGGAAGGCTATGGCATTCTCCCTTTTGAAAACATCTTGCCAAGAATATCCTATAATAGCGTCATCTTCGGGTTGCCAAAAGACTTGAAGGCACACAATAACACCATGTAACACAATTTCTGGGTTATAAATGCCATTTCCTAATTGGTTCTATCATTAATAAAATGAGGAAAGTTTATTAAAGTTTATTTATTTATTATATATTACATGTAATATTACTAATAATATTGCAGTATAGTGTTATAGTACAATATAGTAACATATAATACGAATATTATAAGAATATATAATTATAATATGGGCTGGTCCATGAGGTCATGAAGAGTCGGAAGTGACTGAACGAATTAACAACAATACTAATATTGTTCTATGCTAATAATATAAAATATTGTATGTACATATAATATTGATCATAATATTGTGAGCTGCCGGTGGTGCAATGAGTTGAACCCTTGTGCCAGCAGGACACAAAGGTTTAACAATATTAGTATTGTAATAACAATATTATATACTAATATTAGAACAATATTAGTATTCGGCCCTCCAGGTGTTTTGGACTTCAACTCCCACGATTCCTAACAATTCCCCCTCAGCCGCTTAATGTATTGAAACAGCTGTGGATCCAGGCAGGAAGCAGGCTGCACTGGATAATACAGACTGTTTCATGAGCAAAGGTAAGGGAGACTTTACAGTATCTTGTAATTTAAACCTTTTTGATAGTGTTGCCATAAATTGGAAACTACTTGAAGGTGTTCCAGAAGCATTCTCTCCTGATGTTTCACCCACATCTATGGCAAGCATCCTCAGAGGTTGTGAAAAGCTAGGCAAGTGAAGTTTATATCTCTGTGGAATAATGTCCAGGGTAGGAGAAAGAATTCTTGTCTGTTGGAGGCAAGTGTGGATGTTGCAATTGGTCACTTTGATTAGCATTGAATAGCCTTGCAGCTTCAAAGCTTGGCTGCCTCAAACAGACTAGAATTCTTTCTCTCACCCTGGACATTCCACAGATATATAAACTCCATTTGCCTAGTTTCCAACAGACTTCCCAACCTCTGAGGAAGCCTGCCATAGATGTGGGCAAAACATCAGGAGAGCATGCTTCTGGAACATAGCCACACTGCCTGGAAATCTCACAGGAACTCAGTGATTCCAGCCATGAAAGCCGACAACAACTTGAAGGTGCATGACTACAAAGCTGAACAGAACAGAAATGTAATAGTAGAGGCACATCTCTTTCTAAATTTCCATAGATGCTTTTAACTAAGTTTAATCCTATTTTAATATTTGTTGATTGCAGGTTTTGCATTGCGTTGCTTTTTAATGTAGTGATCAAGACACACTTTGGATATAAATAAATATCATCACCTTCTTCAATGGGACAAGAGACTTCCTCAGGGACCGGATTATTTTTTTTGAGTACCTTCAAAGAAAAATGAATGAACTCTTCTTTCATTATATTAATCCTTTAAAAAATACTTGCATCCCTCGAAGTGCTCTGTTTGAAGGTCAGCATAGCTCTAAAATTCCCGGGCGAGTGAAGCCACATCCCGGAAGCGCCACGGAGCTCACAAAGGCATCCATGCGCTCTGTTCACAAACACATCTGTCCGCACTGGGATGAAATGGCCAAGTGGTACAGCTGCCTGTTCCCCTTCAACGCCCCGATTGCGCCAAATGGCGAGTTGGGAAGAAAAGCAACCCAAGCAATTTGCAAAGAGTTGGACAATACAACCCTCTTCCTACTGAAGGAAGGAAAAACAACAAGACTACAAAGGGAAACTAATCTTTGGGATGCTGTTCCTCGCATTCGCACCTTCCAATAATTTTATTGGCATTGTTAAGAATTTTCATGTCAACCCAAAAACATCAACAAAACATTCATCCAGTGCTTTGTTTATAATCATCCCAGCAAGGATGAAGCAATTTGGGGAATCTGAAGCTGGATCTACATTGCCATTTAATTAATGCAGGTTGGAATTGCATGATATCGTCAATGTAGATCAGGCATGTGCAAATTTGGGCCCTCCAGGTGTTTTGGACTTCAATTCTGGCTTCTAGGAATTGTGGGAATTGAAGTCCAGAACACCTGGAGAACCCAAGTTTGCACATGCCTGATGTAGATGCATACAATGCAGTTCAATGAAGTAGAGTCACATTTCTCAACCTGGGAGTCGGGACCTCTGGGGTGGTCATAAGAATAGGGCTTCACAGTCACCTATGGACCCACCAGAATACTGATCCTGGAAGACTATCCTACTTGGCCAACGAGGGATTGCCTAAGTAAGTAAGTAAGTAAGGTGGTCATGAGGGAGTGTCAGAGGGGTCACCAAAGACCATCAGAAAACACAGTATTTCCTGTTGGTCATGGGGGTTCTGTGTGGGAAGTTTGGCCCACTTCTTTTATTGGTAGGGTTCAGAATGATCTTGGATTGTAGGTGAACTATAAATCCCAGCAACTACAACTCCCAAATGTCAAGATCTATTTTCCCAAACTCCACCAGTGTTCACATTTTAGCACATTGAGTATGTGTGCCAAATTTGCTCCAGTTATTTGAGTCCACAGTGCTCTCTGGATGTAGGTGAACTACAACTCCAAAACTCAAGGTCAACGCCCACCAAAGCCTTCCAGTATTTTCTGTTGGCCTTGGGAGTTCTGTGTACCAAGTTTGGTTCAATTCCATCGTTGGAGTTCAGAATGCTCTTTGATAATAGGTTAAATCCCAGTAACTTCTAAATCCTAGTTACTACAACTCCTAAATGACAAAATCAACCCCCCCCCCACCCCCCAACCCACCAGTATTCAGATTTGGGTGTTTGGGTACTTCTGCCAAATTTGGCCCAGTGAATGAAAATACATCCTGCATATCATGTATTTACATGACGATTCATAACAGTAGCAAAATGACATTATGAAGTAGCAACGAAAATAATGTTATGGTTGGGGGTCACCACAACATGAGGAACTGTATTAAGGGGTCGCGGCATTAGGAAGGTTATGAACCATTGAAGTAGAGGGTGAAAATAGTGTCCCTATAGTCACCTATTTTTTTTGCTAATTTTAACCTGTGTATTATAGGTGAATTCTGACCTGCGTTTTTACATGAGTGTATCCTGTATTGTATTGTGTATATTTTAATAGTGCTGTGTTTTTTCTCTCTGTTTTAATGCTGTACTCAACTTCAAGCTGCAAGGTGAAGTGGATAATAAAACAATATTAACCACCTGAAGCCTAACTCTGCCAAGACACAAGTGTGTGCTTTTCACCTACGTAATCATGAAGTCAACCAGAAACTGAAGGTTACCTGGGAAGGCCAAGACCTTGAACACTGTTCCCACCCTAAATATATCGGCGTCAACTTAGATCAAACGCTAACATTTAGGAAACACTGTGTGAACACTAAGCACAAAGTAGCTTCATGCAATAGCATCCTGCAGAAACTTACTGACAACACATGGGGTGCAGACCCAAAATTAATGAAAACATCAGCCCTGGCATTGTCATATTCAACTGATGAGTATGCCTGCCCTGTTTGGCATAAATCTGCCCACACGAAGCAGGCGAATATAGCACTAAATGAGACATGTAGAATAATCACAGGATGTCTCAAAACTACACTTGTTGATAGACTCTATAACTTAGCTGGCATTGCCCCCCTCCTCCAATGTGTGATGGGAAGTTGCCTCCAATTGTGAGACAAATAATGTTGGACACAGTGAAAGGCACCCACTGCATTGCTATCAGCCTCCTCTCGGTAGACTTAAATCAAGGCAAATCTTCATGAGAACCACCACTCCTCTTAATGTTCCTCCAGCAATAGCAAGAGCATCCCTCTGGGCAGCTAAACCAGGAAATCTCACCTGGGAGGCCCCCCCACGAGGGTCTTCCTCCAGGGGTAAACCAAGAATGGGCAACTTGGAAGTCCCTGATCAGGCTCAGAAGTGGAGTTGGCAGATCAAAAGACAACCTGGCAAAATGGCACGACCTAAAAGAATCCTACACCTTGTGTGATTGTGGAGCAAAGCAAACAATTCAGCATCTGTGTGCTTGCCCACAATGCCCTGCCTCATGCACAGAGGAAGAACTGTTTAAAGCTACAGGCAATGCGGTCGCTGTTGCCCGTTTTTGCTGTAAAATTATTTAGTTGCTTGTGCTCCTTCTATTTTTATCTGTTTTAGACTTATGTATGCAATGCTTTTGACACGAAATATAATAATAATAATAATAATAATAATAATAATAATAATCTTTATTTATACCCCGCCACCATCTCCCCAAAGAGGACTCAGGGCAGCTATCATCAGTCCAAGCCCCAAAATAACATTACAACAAAACAAAGTTCAAAGAAACAAAATAGCGTCAAAATAAACACATGAAATGACAAAATAAAATAAACAGTCTCAAAATAACATGCTAAAGAGATGGAACACAGGACGGGCCAAATGTGCTAAGAATAAAATTGATAAAATTGGTAAAACCTTGGGTGAGATAAGAGGAATGTGTGTCTGGGGGAGAATGTGTTACTGAGGGAGGAGCTCAGAAGGAAAAAAATACACAGATAAATAAAAACTAATCACTTAAAATTTCTGTTATGGATAGCTAAATAAATTAAAACAGAATAAAACTTGATTAAGTAATAAGTTTCATAAAATGAGATGAAATTACAACATGTAGGATTGTGGAGTATAGTGATGAGCTTGAACTGCAAAGACTCTGGCACAAGACAGTGAAGGTGGTCCCAGTGGTGATTGGCACACTGGGTGCAGTACCTAAAGACCTTGGCCTGCACTTAAACATAATTGGCGCTGACAAAATTAGCATCTGTCAGTTGCAAAAGGCCACCCTACTAGGATCTGCACACATTATTCGCCAATACATCACACAGTCCTAGACACTTGGGAAGTGTCCAACGTGTGATCCNCTTTCTTTCTTTCTTTCTTTCTTTCTTTCCTTCCCTCTTTCTTTTCTTTCTTCCTTCTATACCTCTTTCTTTTCTTCCTTCTCTCTTTCCTTTTCTCTTTCCCTCTTTCTTTCTTGCTCTTCTTTCTTCCCTCCCTTTTTACTTCCTTCCCTTTTTTCTGTACTATCATTTAGCTTTAGTGTCAATTTGACCAGTGGTTTTTGTTATGTTAATCCCACAAACTAACATTACATTTTTATTTATATAGCTCTATATTTATTATCTATTATTATTATTATTATTATTATTATTATTTATGTATCTACTTGAATGTTATGTACAATACACAAGATATCCAGGGCATCAATCCCCCAAGTTTCAGAATGTTATACTCATCCACTAATTTTTGGGGAATTTTGGAATATGTTATAAATAATACATTTTTAAAAAACAACAACAACAAGAGCTATTTATTTAAATTTTGTACACAATACACAATATATCCAGGGAATCAATCTCCCCAAGTTTCAGAATGTTATACTCGTCCACTAATTTTTGAGGAATTTTTGAATATGTTATAAATAATACATTTTTTAAAAAAACAACAAGAGCTATCTATTTGAATTTTGTACACAATACACATGATATGCAGGGCACCAATCTCTCCAAGTTTCAGAACGTTATACGCATCAACTAATTTTTGGGGAATTTTTGAATATGTTATAAATTATATATATATATTAGGCTTGGGCAATCCATGGTTCTAAATGGTTCTAAAGTACTTACAAAACTAAAGTTCTGGTGGTGAAAATTTCAGAACTCTAACAAAACTTTCAAAATTTAATTATTATTTCATTATTGGTGATTTTAATGACAGAACCAATTAGGAACTGCCATTTATTATGAAATTTTGAGAGTTTTGTTAGAGTTCTGAAATTTTCACCACCAGAACTTTAGTTTTGTAAATACTTTAGAACCATTTAGAACCATGGATTGTCCAGGCCATATATATATATATATATATATATATATATATATATATATATAAACAATAAGAGCTATCTATTTGAATTTTGTGCACAATACACAATATACCCAGGGCATCAATTTCCCCAAGTTTCAGAATGTTATACTTGTCCACTAATTTTTGAGGAATTTTTGAATATGTTATAAATAATACATTTTTTTAAAAAACAACAACTAGAGCTATCTATGTGAATTTTGTACACAATACACAAAATATCCAGGGTATCGATTTTCCCAAGTTTCAGAAGGATTCACACATCTACTGATTTTTGGGGATTTTTTAAAGTTTACACAAAAATACATCTACTGATTTTTGGGGAATTTTTGAATATGTTATAAATAATATATTTGTTAAAAAACAACAACAAGAGCTATCTATTTGAATTTTGTACACAATACACAAGATATCCAGGGAATCAATCTCCCCAAGTTTCAGAATGTTATACTCATCCACTAATTTTTGAGGAATTTTTGAATATGTTATAAATAATACATTTTTTTAAAGAAAACAACAACAAAAGCTATCTATTTGAATTTTGTACACAATACACAATATACCCAGGGCATCAATCCCCCCAAGTTTCAAAAAAAATTCACACATCTACTGATTTTTGGGGATTTTTTAAAGTTTACACAAAAATACATCTACTGATTTTTGGGGAATTTTTGAATATGTTATAAATAATATTTTTTTAAAAAAACAACAACAAGAGCTATCTATTTGAATTTTGTACACAATACACAACATATCCAGGGAATCAATCTCCCCAAGTTTCAGAACGTTATACTCATCCACTAATTTTTGGGAAATTTTTAAATATGTTATAAATAATACATTTTTTAAAAAAAACAACAACAAAATCTATCTATTTGAATTTTGTACACAATACACAATATATCGAGGGAATCAATTTCCCCAAGTTTCAGAAGGATTCACACATCTACTGATTTTTGGGGATTTTTTAAAGTTTACACAAAAATACATCTACTGATTTTTGGGGAATTTTTGAATATGTTATAAATAATACATTTTTTTAAAAAAAACAACAAGAAGAGCTATCTATTTGAATTTTGTACGCAATACACAAGATATCCAGGGCATCAATTTCCCCAAGTTTCAGAAAGATTCACACATCTACTGATTTTTGCGGATTTTTAAAAATTTACACGAAAATACATCTACTGATTTTTGGGGAATTTTTGAATATGTTATAAAGAATACCTTTTTCTAAAAAACAACAACAAGAGCTATCTATTTGAATTTTGTACACAATACACAAGATATCCAGGGCATCGATTTCCCCAAGTTTCAGAAGGATTCACACATCTACTGATTTTTGGGGATTTTTTTAAAGTTTACACAAAAATATCGCCCCAAAAAGCCACGACAGCAATCTCCTTGAATATGACACACAAATATGACACACAATTAACCATAGACCTGAATGTTACAGAGTCTTAACAAAAATTATCGGTGAGTGTTCCGATTCTTAAATTTTTCTCCACCATTTCCTGCATGATTCTTAGCAGTGATCCATTTGCAGGAATATAACGAATTACTAACGACTTACGAGGACCAGCGGTAGTTTTGCACAGCCCTAGAGAGCATTCCCTGCGTTCGACAGACAGAAGCAATGCAAAGGGATTTGTTTCAAGATTCGACAGTAATTTATAGGGAAAGAATGTCTCTCCATAGTCTTCCTTTAGGGTGCGTCTACACCGTATAATTAATGCAGTTTGATACCGCTTGAAGTGCAACGTCTCCATGCTATGGAACCCTGGATACTGGAGTTGCGTAAGACTTTCGAGTTGCATTTCCTTTCCTCCTTCTTTCTTTCCCTCCCTCCCTCTTTCTTTCTTTCTTTCTTTCTTTCTTTCTTTCTTTCTTTCTTTCTTTCACTCTCTCTTTCCCTTCTTTCTTCCTTCTATACCTCTTTCCTTTCTTCCTTCTCTCCTTCCTTCTCTCTTCCCCCCTCTCTCTCTCTTTCTTTCCCTCCCTCTTTCTCTTCTTCCTTCCTTCTCTACCTCTTTCCTTTCTTCCTTCTCTCTTTTCCTCCCTCTTTCTTTCTTTCTTTCTTTCTTTCTTTCCCTCCCTCTTTCTCTTCCTTCTTCCTTCTCTACCTTTTTCCTTCAATCCATCTGTCCTTCTCTCTCTCTCTTTTTCTTTCTTTCTTTCCCTCCCTCTTTCTCTTCTTTCTTCCTTCTCTACCTCTTTCCTTTATTCCTTCTCTCTTTCCTTTTCTCTTTCCCTCTTTTTGTCATTTCACCCATGTACATTTGTAATAAAGGATGCAGAGGACCTCCGAGCAGAGGCAAACTCGGCAAATCCCATAATTAACTGGAGAAATTGGTTAATTAATTTTAGAAATTAAGCAATTAAAGGGAATGCAGAAGGAGTGGAATGCAGAGCAGAGAGATAAACTATAGCCACATGCAAGCAGGGAGAGGCCATAACAGTGACAGAGAAACGAGCCTCTAATTTTTCCCTGTTACCACTAACAAAATAATTACAAAGCTTCCGAGATTCGGATTACGAGTCGGAATGGGACACCTCTGAATCCTAAAAAATTCCTAAAAATTGGTAGATGAAAAAATATTTCTAAAACTTTGCAGGGTCACTGCCCTGGTTATGCTGTCTCGTTGTACAAAAATTCACGAGCATAGCTCTTGTAGTTTTTTAAAAAATTACTTTTAAAAATTCCTAAAAATAGGTAGATGACCGAAACCTTCTGAAACTTTGCAGGCTTAAAGGTGTACATGTTGTCTAACCGTGTGTCGAGTTTCAGCCATACAAATGACAGAGGAATAAGCCTCGAAAATTTTCCCCATTGCTGCGGACGAAACAATTACGAAGTTTTGAAGATTCAAATTAAGAATCAAAATGGGACACCTCCGAATTTTTTAAAAAATCCTAAAATTGGGTAGATGACCGAAACCTTCTGAAACTTTGCAGGCCTAAAGGTGTACATGTTGCCTAAACGTGTGTCGAGTTTCAGCCTGATAGCCATACAAATGACAGAGGAATAAGCCTCGAAAAATTTTCCCCATTGCTGCGGCCGAAACAATTACGAAGTTTTGAAGATTCGAATTAAGAGGTGAAATGGGACACCTTCGAATTTTTAAAAAAATCCTAAAATTGGGTAGATGACCAAAACCTTCTGAAACTTTGCAGGCTTAAAGGTGTACATGTTGTCTAAACGTGTGTCGAGTTTCAGCCTGATAGCCATACAAATGACAGAGGAATAAGCCTCGAAAATTTTCCCCATTACCGCTGACAAAACAATTACGAAGTTTTGAAGATTTGAATTACGAGTTGAAATGGGACATCTCTGAATCTTTTAAAAATTTCTAAAAATCAGTAGATAAATGAATATTTCTGAAACTTTGGAGGATTGTTCCCTTGCTTAAGTTGTCTCACTTTGCAGAATTTCAAGGAGCCACCGCTTGTAGTCTTATATATATATATATATATATATATATATATATATATATGTGTGTGTGTGTAAAAACTTGTTTAAAATTCCTGAAAATCAGTGAATGATTGAAACATCCTGAAAATTGGCAGACTTAAAGATGTCCATGTTGCTTACGAGTGTGCCAAATTTCAGATGGATAGCCATAACAACGACAGAGAGATGAGCCTTGAAAAATTTCCCCATTACTGCTAACGAAACAATTACGAAGTTTCGAAGATTTGAATTACGAATTTTGAAATGGGACATCTCTGAATCTTTTTAAAAATCCTAAAAATCAGTGGATGAATGAATATTTCTGAAACTTTGGAGGATTGCTGCCTTGCTTATGTTGTCTCACTTTGCGGAATTTCAAGGAGCCACCGCTTGTAGTGTGTGTGTGTGTGTGTGTGTGTGTGTGTGTATTTAAAATTCCTGAAAATAGGTGAATGACTGAAACATCCTGAAAACTGGCAGACTTAAAGATGTCCATGTTGCTTACAAGTGTGCCAAATTTCAGATGGATAGCCATAACAATGACAGAGAGACGAGCCCTGAAAATTTTCCCCATTACCGCTAACGAAACAATTACGAAGTTTCAAAGATTTGAATTACGAGTTGAAATGGGACATCTCTGAATCTTTTAAAAATTTTTAAAAATCAGTAGATAAATGAATATTTATGAAACTTTGCAGGACTGATGTGCTGCTTATGTGGTCTCGTTGTGGAGAAATTCAAGAAAATACCTCTTGTAGTGTTTTTTTAAAAAAAAACATATTTGTAAAAACTTTTAAAAATTTCCTGAAAATCAGTGGATGACTGAAACGTCCTGAAAATTGGCAGGCTTAAAGATGTCTCTGTTGCTTACAAGTGTGCCAAATTTCAGATGGATAGCCATAACAATGACAGAGAGATGAACCTTGAAAATTTTCCCCATTACCACTAACAAAAAAATTACGAAGCCTTGGAAATTCGAATTGCGAGTCGAAATGCGACACCTCCGAATCTTTTAAAAAATCCTAAAAATCAGTGGATGAATGAATATTTTTGAAACTTTGCAGGATTGCTGCCTTGCTTATGTTGTCTCACTTTGCGGAATTTCAAGGAGCCACCGCTTGTAGTGTGTGTGTGTGTGTGTGTGTGTGTGTATTTAAAATTCCTGAAAATAGGTGAATGACTGAAACATCCTGAAAACTGGCAGACTTAAAGATGTCCATGTTGCTTACAAGTGTGCCAAATTTCAGATGGATAGCCATAACAATGACAGAGAGACGAGCCCTGAAAATTTTCCCCATTACCGCTAACGAAACAATTACGAAGTTTCAAAGATTTGAATTACGAGTTTTGAAATGGGACATCTCTGAATCTTTTAAAAATTTCTAAAAATCAGTAGATAATTGAATATTTCTGAAACTTTGCAGGAATGGTGTGCTGCTTATGTTGTCTCATTGTGCAGAAATTCAAGAAAATACCTCTTGTAGTGTTTTTTGTTTTAGAAAAAATTGTAAAAACTTTTAAAATGTCCTGAAAATCAGTGAATGATTGAAACATCCTGAAAATTGGCAGACTTAAAGATGTCCATGTTGCTTACGAG
>NW_026847771.1:14704443-14738623 GCF_025583915.1 Anolis sagrei ordinatus | reverse complement strand
TATAATTCCATGATAATATGATTCCAGGATACTATGATTCTATTCTATGATGCTATAATTCTGTGATTCCATGATATCATGATTTCAGGATACTATGATGCTATGATTTCACACACACACACAAATCATAAGGTAATCAGGAGGAAATTAGGGTTGTGTCCCTTCCCTCTCTGCCGTCCTATATAGATGCCCCAATATGACAATTTCCACTACAAGCATATCACCAAAAACAGGGGTATTTTATTTACATCTGACCCTTGGAAAGGGGTATACAGACAAGGAGGGTGACATGGGGGTCTTGCACCCCTAAATAAGAATCCTGTGGAATATTCCCCCAAACGCCTCACCCTTACAGCCACTTCAGGGTTTAGACACTGAAGCCGGCATCTCACGGAAAGGGGGGCAAAGGGACCCAACCAAGGAGAACTGAGCAAAGATATGAAGAGTTATAGTTCTAAAGGGGGATGAATGGTTTTTAATGCCTCACTTTCCACATTGCTGGGAATTCACGCAACGAAGGGATATGTCATGGGAAGAATACTTATTTAGAGGAGCGATGCTTTCAGGACCCCAAAAACTCAAGTATAGTTGATCCCCCAGAGGAACAACCAATCACAAGTGTCCATTTTTGATTTGATTCCGTAACTCTTCTGTATTTTCCTTAATAATATTCCTGTGCGTTGACTCTTTGGCCCTTGCCTTTCCGATACTCACACTGTTGGCTGCATTAGTTGACAATGCTGTATTATATTACTATTGTTATTATGATTCACTATACTCTATACGTCTGTTTGGTAAAAATAGACATGGAAGTAATGTTCATAATGGGTTGATGTGAGTTTTCCGGGTTGTATGACCATGTTCCAGAAGCATTCTCTCCTGGCATTTTGCCTGCATCTACGGCAGGCTTGCCTAGTTTCCAACAGACCTCACAGCCCCTGAGGATGCCTGCCATAGATGTGGGTGAAACATCAGGAGAGAATGCTTCTGAAACATGACCATACAGCCCAGTAAACTCACAACAACCCAGTGATTCCGACCATGAAATCCTTCAACAATACAATATTCATAATGATCTTCCTACAAATCTCGGGGTTACTCTACACATTCAAAAAAGTTCTGTGGTCCTGGCATGAGATGAGAACTAAACAGGGAAATTGTGCCCGAGGAAGTGGAAATAAAATAGTAAGTTATAGACTGATTGGGATGCTCTCCCTGCTCCTGGTGATAAACATGAGTCCGCACAGAGCAAATAAAGTTATAGGACACAGATGGATAAAGTAAGGGGATCATGGGCCGTATGCGACACTTTTTCCCAATCTTTGAGTCTCTTTGAGAAAAGAAAAAGTGGGATATAAATAAACACAATAATAATAATAATAATAATAATAATAATAATAATAATAATCTAGATTTCCTTCTTTTTAAATTTTGTTTCCTGCTCAAAAATAAACCGGAATGAATAGACTTTCTCAGGACTCTGCAAGAACATCAATTGAGATGAATCACAGGGTTCCCTCAAAGTGTTGAAATTTTTTTTTCAAAACCAGAAGCATTTTCTTATTTTTTAAAAAATGGTTTGGGGGACAAAAAAAATTGGCCCTCAAACCTATTACAGTTGTCCCTAACGTGGCCATCTCTGGTTCCTTTTTCCCGCATCTTGGTTTGGTTTGCTAGTCCTTCTTCTCCCACAAACCCCAAACTCCAGATAATGTTAATTTCTATCTATCTCCGTCCACATCCTGGCTTGGAAAACCCATAATATAAGGGCAATGGTCACTATTTCTTTTTGTAGCCATTCAACACCCTAACCCCAAACTTCAGCATCCTCTTTAGTTGGCATTTTCCATCTTCTCCTTCCTTCCTTCCTTCCTTCAGGACTGAAAGGAAGGAAGAGAATGAAGGAAAGGAAGGAAGGAAAGAGAGGAAAGAAGGGAAGGAGGAAGGAAGGAAGGAAGGGAAGGAAGGAAGGAAAGGAAGGAAGGAAGGAAGGAGGGGGAAAGGGAAGGGAGGAAGGGGGGAGGGAGGGGGGAGAAGGGGAAGGAAGGAGAGAGAGGGAGGAGGGAGAAGGAGAGGAGGAGGGAGGGAGGAGGATGGAGGGAGGGAGGGAGGGAAGGGAGGGAGGAAGGAGGGAAGGAAGGAAGGAAGGGAAGAAGGAGGGAGGGAAGGAAGGAGGGAGGGAGGGAGGGAGGGAGGGAGGGAAGGAAGGAAGGAAGGGAGGGAGGGAGGGAGGGAGGGAAGAAGGAAGGAGGAAGGGAAGGAGGAAGGAGGAAGGGAGGAGGAAGGAGGGAAGGAAGGGAGGGGGAGGAGGAGGGAAGGAGGAGAGGGAAGGAAGAAGGAGGGATGGAGGGAGGGAAGGAGGGGGAGGAAGGGAGGGAGGGAGGGACGGGGAGGGACACACTTAGTGAGTAGTGAGTGAGCAAGGGAAGGAGGGCAGGAAAAAGAGGAAGGGAAGGGAGGGAAGGAAGGAAGGAAGTGAATGAGGAAAGGTATGACTTTGCAGCCATATTCCAAGCTCTGCAACTGATTATTTTTTCTTTCCTTCTTTCTTATAGATTTAGTCTCGTAATTTTCTTTCTTTAGTTCTTTCTGTCCTTCTCACTCCATCCTCCAGGTTTTATTCTGGTATTTCTTCCTGTTTGCCTTACCTGTATGTCACTCTCCCCTTCCTTCCTTCCTTTTCCTTCCTTTCCTTCCTTCCTCTTCCTTCCTTTTTTTCTTCCTTCCTTTCTTTTTTCTTTTTTTTCTTTTCTTTCTTTCTTTCTTTTTTCTTCTTTTTTTTTTTCTTTCCTTTCTTTCTGTAATCCCTCCCCCCTAACTCTTTCCTTCTCTTCCATTTCCTTTTCTTCCCTTTCCTTCTCTCTTCCTTCGTCTTTCCTTCCTTCCCTTCCTTTCTTCTTTTTTTCTTTCTTCTCTTCCTTTTTCGTTTTCTTTCTTTCTTCCTTTTGGGCAAACGTTTTGCTACTTAAGGCAATTTCACACCACTCCGGCTCGTCAATTTCAACCTCCCCCCTTCTTCATCAGAACAATATATGCTGCCTTGTAGGAAGAGAGATAAAAAACCAAAAGGGAATCTAGACATCCCCATCATTTCCTCTCTCTCTTTCTTAAAATGAACACAATTCCTTGCTAACCAACCGGCAGAGTTGCTGATCTTGCTCCTGATTTTTGGAAACCCATCTGCAAAACTTCTCTTCCTCTTCAAAATGATCCCATCAGTTAATTTTTTAAATGTGTTGAGTTTTTGGTCAACGAACAAGAGAAAGAGAGAACTCGGCAAACTTTGAAAGCCATGGGAATTTGGAAAGGCACTGAACTTTCCAGACAGAGGGATTAAACACACACATTAATTAGGTTTTCCAAGCTGGGATTCGGACGCTGCACATCTCGATGGCCTCTCAAGCAAGTTCAATGGCAATACTTCTGAAACTGGGGTTCTGGTTTTGGAAAAAGAAAATGGGTATCATGCGTATGTGCTTTCAAGTTGCCTGTGGACTTATGGCGACACCATGAAATGCATCGGGGTCTCTAAAGGAGCTGGATTGGCCAGTTTCCTTCCTCTAAAATATGTGAATTAACTTTCCCCCCAAAACCTTCTTCAGACTTTCCCAAACTAAAAGTGTCACCATTCATCCATGTCTTTGACATCTCTTTCTTCCTCCATTCTTTTCCCTTGGTTTTAAAGGAAATTTGTGAAACAAATGTTAAATATTGAAACTGGATTTTACATTTTGGTTGATTGTTTAAGTAGGATTTTGATGTTTATGCTTTATGATGTTTAATTGTGTTGTATGGCAATTGAATGTTTTGCCTTATGTTGGAAATCACCCTGAATCCTCTTGGGGAGATAGGGTGGTATATAAATAAAGTATTATTATTATTATTATTTTAAATATTACATTAATTGCAATCATTTATCCAACTTCCACTAAGCACATTCAACTCTGAGATTAAAGAAAACCTTTGCTGGCCCCACATCTCCCTCTCTTTCCCCCCCAGGAAAAAAAGTGTGGCATTTTCCTACCCGGCCAACTATTCTTATTTAAATCACGCCTTTATCTCGGCTGCTCTGTATACAGAAGGATAGAAGCATTTAACCTCTCTCTGCCTTCATCTGCGAAACCTCGCTTTTCAGCTCCATAGATCTTTCTTTTTTTGACAAGAGTGTAGTTTTCAAAACTACAGATTTAAAACAATTTCTTAATTATTTGGTGTGAGATAAGTGGCCTTTTTTGGAGGTTCTCAAAAGGGATTGCTAAACTCCTTGGATGCAGGGGGAAAAAACATTTCCATTAAGTTCGAATTCTAATAAAGTTTTGCATCATGTCAATTTGGCACAAGAAGTTTGAAAGCGCTTCCCATCCTTTTGCTTTGATTTTGAAGAATCAATGGATTAAAATAATAATATAATAATAATAATAATAATAATAATAATAATAATAAAAAAATACATTCTGAGAGATAAATATTTAATAGTATTTCTGTACCTTTGTATTATGAAATGAGAAATCAAAAGTAGAAGTTCTCAGGAGGGAATGGGGAGATGGTGGGATTGGGGAAAAATACTTGTATTTTTGAAGACTGTATATTTCTATCTATCGATATATCTACAATTTAAAAAACTTTCTATATTATATTATATTATTATATTATATTATATTATATTATATTATATTATATTATATTATATTATATTATAGGCAAACACTGCCTTTCAATAGGGAAAAAAGTTGGGAAAATTATCTCCCAACGGCTTACAAAACTTTGCATCAGAAAACAATTTCCTTGCAGAAAAAAAATTTACAAAATTTTGTGTCGCTCGGGGATCTCGTTGTTGCATTGCATTTTGCAAAGCTGGATTTCAAAATAGGTTCGTTGCAACATTTTTTTTAAAAAAATTGCAACTCTCTCTATATGTATATATATGTATATAACTACATGGTGATGGCTGGGAATTTAGCGTCCCATAGAGAGAGAAAGAAAAGAAAGTTTTGGGGATTTCTTACAACCGGCCACATTCAAGACACATTAACCCCGGCCTTTCAAGGGGGCCAGTCCCTTTCTACGGCTCCATGGAGGGGGGTCAAAGGAGAATAAGGGAGTGGAAAAACTTTAGAAAGGCATCACAAAATGCCACAAAGCAGCCCCATTGAGGCTTTGAAATGAGCAGCCCCGAATCAAAGCCAAAGGGCCGAGGAAAGTCAAGGAAGAGTTTGCCCTAAAAGAGAGACTTTTGGGGAGGGGTTTTGTCCCTCCTCAAAGACACCCTGTGCCTCTCTTTTACTATGGAGACTTTCACAAATCTCCTAAATATGGGGTTGGATTTTGAGCCAAATCTGTATCATTTTAAATAGCTTTTGGGGGAGACAGGACACAAACATTACAATCCAATACAAAACTTTATTACGGTCACTGATCAGAACAAATTCTTAAAGAGCTATTGTTGTTTTCCTCTCCAAAACAGGACCAAATAGTATTTTGGGGAGAACGGACACAAACATTCTTAAAGAGGTATTATTCCTCTTTGAAAGAAGGGGATAATTTCAAAGTTTTTGAGGGGCAAAGGCATATTTTTTTGTCTCTCTCCTTCCATTGTGTGCCCACTTTCCCAATTCCACTTGACACTTGCCAACTAAAGGGTGTGAATGGGACAAAAAGAAAAATATTTACAAATCAGAATGGTTCGGATGATGAATTGGGAAATAAAAGGGTACAATAACACATTGACAAAGCAGAAGTTTGGGCTGAATTGTTTATGTTTAGCGGATGGGAGGGGAAAGGGACTTTGGGAAGCAAAACAAATCCAAAACCCAAAGTAGAAGAGTTTTGTGTAAAACTTAAGAATCAAGACACACAGGGAAATAATTCATTCTTGATTGTTTGTTTGTTTTGCTCTCCAAAATAGGATCAAATAGTATTTGGGGGAAAACAGACACAAGAGCTATTATTTCTCCTCGAAAGAAGGGGATAATTTCAAAGTTTTGGGGGGAAAGGCATATTTTTTGTCTCTCTCCTTCCACTGTATGCCCACTTTCCCAATTCCACTTGACACTTGCCAACTAAAAGGTTTGAATGGGACAGAAAGAAAAATATTTACAAATCAGAATGGTTTGGATGATGAAGTTGGGGAGAAAGTACAATAATATATTGACAAAGCAAAAGTTTGAGCTGAATTATTTATTGTATTATCGAAGGCTTTCATGGCTGGAATCAACTGGGTTGTTATGTGTTTTCTGGGCTGTATAATGTTTCAGAAGCATTCTCTCCTGACATTTCACCTGCATCTATGGCAGGCCTCCTCAGAGTTTGTGAGGTCTGTTGGAAACTAGTATATATCTGTGGAATGATGTCCAGGGTGGGAGAAAGAATAGATATATAAACCTCACTTTCCTAGTTTCCAACAGACCTCACAATCTCTGAGGATGCCTGCCAAAGATGTGGGCGAAACATCAGGAGAGAATGCTTCTGGAACATTTCCATTCAGCTCAGAAAACACACAACAACCCAGTGAATTGTTTATGTTTTGCGGATGGAAGGGGAAATGGAGTTTAGGGAGCAAAACAAATTCAAAACCTAAAGTAGAAGAGTTTTCTGTAAAACTTAAGAATCAAGACACGCAGGAAAAGAATTCTATCTCCAAAATAGGACCAAAAAGAGCCTGAAAGAGAGTTGACTTTGTAAGTTAACAAGTCAAGGATTCTTTGTTTACAATGTCATTTTTAAAGAAAACTCCAAGTCAAAACGACAACAAGAGGCATGGGAAAAGAGGGGGGAAACAAGAGGCATCTGGAGCATCATCACCTTACCCTTTGTGCCATCAGATCTTCCAAAGTTTTCCCTCCAGGTTTCCTTTTCCTTGGGCTTCTCCCCCGCTTTGGGGGGAGATGGCTCCTCTTGGAGACTCCAGGAAAACTTCACTCTTTCCCAAAGAAGGGGTCTTTCATTCTGCTTCCCATCATTTCAGCCAAATCGAAGAGAGAGGGAGGACCAAAAGAAAAAAAACTATGGCCAAAAAAAATAATTAAAAATCCTTCCAAAAGGAAGAACAGTTTGCTCAAGAGTTCAAACGGTCCATAGAAGAACAATTTCGGAAAATGTAAACAAAATCAAGAACAAATAATTCAGCCAAAGAGAAAGCTAAGCAGGAAAGCGAGTTTGATGCCGGCATGAGATTCCCATGAATGTGATATGTGTGTGTGTAAAAGAAAAAGAAGGGATTATTCTTTCCTTGCTTGTAGAAATCTCTTTTCTTCCAAGTAGACCTTCTTATCTTCCAGATTTGGGCTGTCCATCAAGTGCTGAACGGATATAAGTGATGGTCCTTGTAGAATATATATACATATAGTAATTTGAAAGGAGAAGAGAGAAGGGATGTGTGATGATGACCCAGTGCCACCCCTTCTTCCAAAACACTCTCACACTCTTGTCTCTTCCGCCTTGATTTCTTTCTCTCTTTCTTTTTCCCCCCCCTCCTTCAAAACATGGACATCACATCCACTATCTCCCCCTTTCCTCCTCCTCCTTGCTTTTAAATGGTTGTGGTTTCAATCCTATCAAAAGCCAAGATGCAAGGGATGTATACACACACATACACACACACACACAAAAAGAAGCAAAGAGGGGGGTGGAAAAGAGGAGGAGAGAAAAGAGAGAAGGTGGGAAAGGAGGTGTGGGGGGGCTCCTCCGAGGGTCCCCAAAGCCCCCCCTCACCCAGGAGGGTTTCTCGCCTGCCTGCCTTCCCACCCACCCCTATGGAGCCCCCTTCTCCTTGGCAAACAGAGAGGGCCGGCCAGTCAGGGATGGGGGGGAAGAGAGACAGAGGAGGAGGAGGAGGAGGCGCACACAGAGAGAGACACACACAAGATGGGCTTGTCAGTTTCTCCTGGTCTCCTCCTCCTCTTAAAGCAGCCGTAGGTCTTGGACAGGAGAGGGATGGGGGGCCTGGATGTGGGGAGTCAAGGGACCCAAGTGACCTGTCAACCTAATTCTTCAAGGGGAGCGGTTGGAAAAAATATAAAGACTGGGGCGAAGATGACAATACCTATCATATGGATAATATTGTATTTACTGTGTGTTTATCCTCCTCTCTGGGCACCCTCTCTCTCTCTTTCTTTCTCTCTGTTTGGATGCTCTCCTTTCTATTCTATCTAGATGGAGAGATGATGAGGAGGAGGAGGAGGGGAGGCAGAGAAAGAAAGATGCTCTCCTTCTCCCAGCTCCACAGCCCTGAGCTATGAACACATCCGGAAGTAGAAGGGTCTACACATTAACCCATTCCCTGCCTGGCTCTTAGGGAGTCCAGGCTTGGAGGTGAAGGCATCGGATGCATGGACTGGGGCAGAAGAGGGTGGTGATGGAGACCTTCTGCCAGCATCGCATCCCCGGCTTGGTTTCTTCCTCCATCTCCCGCACCACCCGGCACTGTCCTCATCTCCGAGCTTCTTCTCCGGCATCTGTTTCTGTGTCACTCTCTTGATTTGCTGTCATTGTTTTGGTGACACCACCCCCTGTTATGTCAACTCCACTAGCTGCCAGTCCACTTCCGAGCACAATTCAAAGTGCTGGTCTTGGCCTCTAAAGCCCTATACGGTTCCAGCCCAGCTTACTTATCAGTCCCAGTGAACCAGCTCTCGGTGGGACAGAGAGCAGGGCCTCCCCAGCAGATCTTAGTCTACGTTCCACCTCATAGTCTAAGATCTGCTCTCAATCCCACCAGCTTCGCAAACGCGTCTGGTGAGGACGAGGGATAGGGCCTTCTCGGTGGTGACCCACTGCCTGTGGAATTCACTGCCTAGATTACTTATCCGAATGTATCTCCCTCTACGTTCCACCTCATAGTCTAAGATCTGCTCTCAATCCCACCAGCTTCGAAAACGCGTCTGGTGAGGACGAGGGATAGGGCCTTCTCGGTGGTGACCCCCTGTCTGTGGAATTTGCTGCCGAGCTTACTTATCCGAATGTATCTCCCTCTACGTTCCACCTCGTAGTCTGAGATCTGCTGGGGAGGACCTGCTCTCGGTCCCACCAGCTTCGCAAACGCATCTGGTGAGGATGAGGGATAGGGCCTTCTTGGTGGTGACCCCCCTGCCTGTGGAATATGCTGCCCAGCTTACTTATCCGAACGTATCTCCCTCTACGTTCCACCTCGTAGTCTAAGATCTGCTGGGGAGGCCCTGCTCTCGGTCCCACCAGCTTCGCAAACGTGTCTGGTGAGGACGAGGGATAGGGCCTTCTCGGTGGTGACCCCCTGCCTGTGGAATTCTCTGCCCAGCTTACTTATCCGAACGTATCTCCCTCTACGTTCCACCTCGTAGTCTGAGATCTGCTGGGGAGGCCCTGCTCTCGGTCCCACCAGCTTCGCAAACGTGTCTGGTGAGGACGAGGGATAGGGCCTTCTCGGTGGTGACCCCCTGCCTGTGGAATTCGCTGCCCAGCTTACTTATCCGAACGTATCTCCCTCTACGTTCCACCTCGTAGTCTAAGATCTGCTGGGGAGGCCCTGCTCTCGGTCCCACCAGCTTTGCAAACGCGTCTGGTGGGACGAGAGACAGGACCTTCTTGGTGGGGACCCCCCCCCCGGCCCCCCCCCCCGCTTGTGGAATTCGCTCCCCAGAAAGTTTAGATCGGCATCCTCCCTCCTTTCCTTCAGGAAAAAAACTAAAATCATGATTATGGAACCAGGCCTTTGGCTAGTGTGTGTAGCAGCACTTTGAACATGGAACTGGACTTGATGACAGTTATGATAATTTGGAATTGGATGTGTGACTATGTGATTGGGTGATGATATAACTAATTGTTACTGGTCTTGGCCTATAAAGCCCTATACGGTTCCATCCCAGCTTTCCTATCCGAACGTATCTCCCTCTATGTTCCACCTCGTAGTCTATCACCTTTCGTCCATGTCCCAGCATTATTTCCATTTTAACTCTACATTTGGCCTTCCCACTGTTTTTAATTGCGTGTTGTCTTATTGATAACGTTGTATATTTTATTGTCTATGTTTTATTTTAATTGCTTGTACTGTTGTTGTTTTGCTTGTATTGTTGTATTTGGGCTCGGCCTCATGTAAGCCGCACCGAGTCCCTTGGGGAGATGGTAGCGGGGTACAAATAAAGTGTTAAAGTGTTATTAAGATCTGCTGGGGAGGCCCTGCTCTCGGTCCCACCAGCTTCGCAAACGCATCTGGTGGGGATGAGGGACAGGACCTTCTCGGTGGTGACCGCACGCTTGTGGAATTCCCCCCTCAGCGATATTAGAATTTTCTTGCTTTTTGCAGAATGGGGTTGGACTGGATAGCCCATGAAGTCTCTTCCAACTCTATGATTCTATGATTCTTGTAAGGTCTGTTGGAAGCTAGGAAAAAGTGGGTTTATATATATGTTGAATGCCCAGGGTGGGTAAAAAGAACTCTTGTCTGTTGGAGCTAGGTATGAATGTTTCAATTGGCCACCTTGATTAGCATTCAATGGCCTAGTAGTTTCAAGGCCTGGCTTCTTACTGCCTTGGGCAATTCTTTGTTGGGAGGTGATTAGCTAGCCCTGATTGTTTCTTGTCTGGAATTCCCCTGTTTTTGAGTGTTGTTTGAATAACAACATTTTATTATGGTCCAAATACCCTTATTGCACTGTAAACATACAAGTTATGCAGGTAATGAGATTAAGAACATCCAGTTGATTGAACGCACAGATTGATAAAATTTGCAACAATAAAAACTGCTTAAAATATATGTTCTTTATTCTTTATTTACTGTTATGATTTTAGAGGGTTTTTTAAATACTGGATCACAGAATCCTTTGATGAGAGGTGATTAGTTGTTCCCGATTATTTCTTGTCTGGAGTTCCCTGTGTTTGATTTTTGTCCACATGCTTGTGTATTTCAATGGCTTCTCTGTGTAGAGCACCTGATGAACCAACCTGGACACAGCATATTATTTGAGAACACAAAAATGCTGGACCACTCTAACTACCATGTCAGACTACACAGAGAAGCCATTGAAATACACAAGCACGTGGACAATTTCAACAGAAAGGAAGAAACCATGAAAATGAACAATATCTGGCCACCAGTATTAAAAGACTCTAAAATCAGGACAGTAAATAAAGAAAAACACTCAAAACAGGGAATTCCAGACAAGAAAGAATCAGGGCTAGCTAATCACGTCCCAACAAAGGATTCCTCCAGGCAGTCAGAAGCCAGACCTTGAAACTACTGGGCTATTGAATGCTTATCAAGGTGGCCGATTGAAACATTCACACCTGCCTCAAACAGACAAGCGTTCTTTGTCCCATCTATAGTCATGTTAGTTATGGATGTTAAAACCAAAGGCGATTGAGTCAGAAATGGATATTCCAATTCTCTATTCCTCTCATTATTTCTGTGCACATATATGCATGTGAAGGTGTGTGTACATATATGTATATATATATATATATAAACTGGTGGTATAGATACTTGCTTGGCCTCAATGTCCCCAATATTAAGGAACCTCAGGTGTACTGAAAGCTATAAGACCAGAAAACAGGGGGATTCCAGACAAGAAACAATCAGGGCCAGCTAACACCTCCCAACAAAGGATTCCCTTAGACAGGAAGCAACTGGCTTTGAAGTGTCAAGGCCATTCAATGCTAATCAGGGGGGCCAATTATAGAATCATAGAATCAAAGAGTTGGAAGAGACCTCATGGGCCATCCAGTCCAACCCCCTGCCAAGAAGCAGGAATATTGCATTCAAATCACACCTGACAGATGGCCATCCAGCCTCTGTTTAAATGCTTCCAACATTCACACTTGCTTCCAACAGAAAAGAGTTCTTTCTCCCACCCTGGACATTCCAGATATATATAACCCTATTTTCCTAGTTTCCAACAGATCTCTCAGGATGCCTGCCATAAATGTAGGCAAAACATCAGGAGAGAATGCTTCTAAGGCCATTCAATGCTAATCAAGGGGGCCAATTGCAACATTCACACTTGCTTCCAACAGACAAGAGTTCTTTCTCCCACCCTGGACATTCCAAAGATATATAAACCCTATTTTCCTAGTTTCCAACAGACCTCACAACCTCTGAGGATGCCTGCCATAGATGCAGGCGAAACATCAGGAGAGAATGCTTCTAGAACACAGCCAGAAAACTCACAACAACCCAAGAATCATAGAGTTGGAAGAGCCCGTATGGGCCATCTAGTATCAAAACAATCCAGACAGATGGCCATCTAACCTCTGTTTAAAAGCCTCCAAAAAGGCTTCCACTTCACTCTGAGGCAGTCAGTTCCACTGTTGAACAGCTCTGTTTATGGTCAGGTTTATAGATGCCCCATTCCTAGGAATGGCTCAATGGAAACTCCTTATTCAGGGGCAGTCTACCTCTAGCTAAGAAGGAAAATCCTTCAGAGCCAGGCATGTGGGATTCTGGTTGGGAATGACAGGAAACAATAGGTTATATTCTTATATCCATGGCTTAGATTCCTGCTGTGCATCCCATAAAATAAGAACTTTAATGCCTATAAAAGCTTTAAAATGTTTTATTTGGTATACTTTTTCTTTGACTGTAGCATTTTGTTAGTTTGTCAAATGAACCCTGATAAAGACTTTATGATAGATGCAGGCGAAATGTCAGGAGAGAATGCCTCTAGACCATGGCCATATAGCCCGGAAAAACCTACAACAACCCACTTTATGATACTGCTCATTGTTTCTGTTACTGTTCCTGAAATGTACCAAATTTTGGTAATTTTTGGCCACTAAATAACGTAAGCCTCTTTGGCTCTGCACAGGTTAATATGTTGTCATCGTTGCAATGCGTTGTTATTAATTGCTTCAATTTAGGATGCAAATGAGAGACCTCCAAGACACTCAGTTATGAAGAGCTCTGCTCACGTCTTGGAAACACAGAGCCGTAGCTTCCAGGATTGTGTTTGTTCGTCCTTTTCTTTCAGCTTGCAGGATATTTTTTCCTTGTGGGTCATGTTGTCTTTTTTTTTCATGTCAGGAGTGACTTGAGAAACTTCAAGTTGCTTCTGGTGTGAGAGAATTGGCCGTCTGCAAGGACGTTGCCCAGGGGACGCCCGGATGTTTTGATGTTTTACCATCCTTGTAGGAGGCTTCTCTCATGTCCCAACATGGGGAGCTGGAGCTGACAAAAAAAGCTCATCTGCACTCTCCCCGGATTCGAACCTCCAACCTTTTTTTTATGTCAAAAGCAACTTGAGAAACTTCAAGTCGCTTCTGGTGTGAGAGAATTGGCCATCTGCAAGGACTTTGACCAAGGGATGCCCTGATGTTTTGATGTTTTACCATCCTTGTAGGAGGCTTCTCTCATGTCCCAGCATGAGGAGCTGGAGCTGACAGAGGGAGCTCATCCAAACTCTCCCTGGATTTGAACTTCCAACGTTTTTTTGTGTCAGGAGCAACTTGAGAAACTGCAAATCACTTCTGGTATGAGAGAATTGGCCGTCTGCAAGGACGTTGCCCAGGGGATACCCAGATGTTTTGATGTTTTACCATCCTTGTGGGAGGTTTCTCTCATGTGTTTGCATGGGAAGCTGGAGTTGACAGAGGGAGCTCATCCGCACTCTCCCCAGATTCGGACCTCCGACCTTTTATTTCATGTCAGGAGCAACTTGAGAAACTTCAAGTCACTTCTGGTGTGAGAGAATTGGCCATCTGCAAGGACGTTGCCCAGGGGACGCCCAGATGTTTTGATGTTTTACCATCCTTGTAGGAGGCTTCTCTCATGTCCTTGCATGGGGAGCTGGAGCTGAGAGAGGGAGCTCATCCGCACTCTCCCCAGATTCGAACCTCTGACCTTTTTTTAATGTCAGGAGCGACTTGAAAAGCTTCAAGTTGCTGCTGTTGTGAGGGAATTGGTCAGTTGCAAGGATGTTGCCCAGGGATGCCCTGATGTTTTGATGTTTTACTATCCTTGTGGAAGTTGCTTCTGGTGTGAGAGAATTGGCCGTCTGCAAGGACGTTGCCCAGGGGATACCTGGATGTTTTGATGTTTTACCATCCTTGTGGGAGGCTTCTCTCATGTCGCCTTATGAGGAGCTGGAGCTGAGAGAGGGAGCTCATCCGCACTCTTCCCAGATTCAAACCTCCAACCTTTTTTTTCATGAGAAATTGCCAGTCGCTTCTGGTGTGAGAGAATTGGCCATGTGCAATGATGCTGCCCAGGGGATGCTTCTCTCATTTCCCTTCATGGGAAGCTGGAGCTGCAAGACAGGAGCTCGCCCCGCTCCCTGGACTCAAACCACCAACCTTTCAGTCAGCAGTCCTGCCGGCACAAGGGTTTAACCCATTGTCTCATGAAATGGCCAAAGTATGACAGCCTCGGTTTAGTTATTTTGGTTATCGATTCTCTTCCCAAACACACTTACTGGAAATTGGAAATATTACATCCTGGATAATTCCAACTTTGCTATTTGATGGTATATCTTTAAATCTGAGAATCTCGCCTAACTCCTTTCCAAATCTTAGGGTTATTTTGATGACTTCATCGTTCACTTTAAGAGTTCTGCAAATGTTCAATTGTAAAGTTCCTTTTGCATTATATTTCCAATGCGAATGTTACAAATTATTTACATCTGTACCATTGAAATATCCACAAAGCTTGGAAATATCCTAAAGTAGGCCTGGGCAAACTTGGGCCCTCCAGGTGCTTTGGACTCCAAACAAACAAACAAAACACAAAGTTTGCAGACTTGGTATTCTATTAAATGTACTTTGGCCAATGTGTATGGGGCAGGGCTCAGGTTGCATTGCAGTAGGTGGTCTGTGGTTTGCAACCAGAAGCGACTTGCAGCATAATAATAAATAGAGTAAAATAATAAATATAATAATAATAATAATAATAAATAGAGTAAAAATGTAATAATAACAATAATATAGAGTAAAAGAATAAATGTAATAAAATAATAAAAGTAATGTAAATGTAATAATAATAAGAAAAATAAATAGAGGAAAATTATAAATATAATAATAGAGTAAAATAATAAATATATTAATATTAAATTGAGTAAAAGAATAAATGTAATGACAACAATAATAAATAGAGTAAAAGATTAAATGTAGTGACAATAATAGAGTAAAATAATGTAAATGTAATAATAAGAAGAATAAATAGAGTAAAATAATAAATGTAATAATAATAGAGTAAAATAATAAATGTAATAAAATAATAACAGAGTAAAATAATGTAAATGTAATAGAAATAATAATAGAGTAAAATAATCAATATAATAATATTAAATATAGTAAAATAATAAATGTAATAATAATAGTAAATACAGGAAAATAATAATAATAGAGTAAAAGAATAAATGTAATAATAAAAATAAATAGAGTAAAAGACTAAATGTAATAATAACAATAATAAATAGAGTCAAATAATAATAAATAGAACAAAATAATAAATATAATAATAGAGTAAAATAATTTTATTTAATAAAAATAGAGTAAAATAATGTAAATGTAATAATAATAAGAATAGAGTAAAGTAATAAATATAATAATAGAGTAAAATAATAAATGTAATAATATTAAATAGAGTAAAAGAATAAATGTAATAACAACAATAATAAATAGAGTAAAAGAATAGATGTAATAAAACTAATAATATAGGAAAATAATGTAAATGTAATAAGAATAAGAATAAATAGAGTAAAATAATAAATATAATAATAGAGTAAAAGAATAAATATAATAATATTAAATAGCGTAAAAAAATAAATGTATTAACAACAATAATAGAGTAAAATAATAATAATAGAGTAAAAGAATAAATGTAATAATAAATAAGAGTAAACGAATAAATGTAATAATAACAATAATAAATAGAGTCAAATAATAATAATAAATAGAGCAAAATAATAAATGTAGTAATAATAGAGTCAAATAATTTTATTTATAAAATAGAGTAAAATAATAAATGTAATAATAATAACAACAGAGTAAAATAATAAATAGCTTTGAATATAAGCTGAGGAGGGCTTTTTCAGCCTAAAAAAGGGCTGGAAAACTAGGCTTATATTCGAGTATATACAGTACATGTTTGTAGGCACAGAATCAAGGTGTATATATCATAATGGCAAAAAATCAAAAGCCAGGGAATTCAGATTCACATGAGACAAAACGTTTCTGACGAGTTGTGCCAATCTTTCCTTTTTTGCTAAACAAGAACAATAATGGGTTGCTGTGAGTTTTCCAGGCTGTCTGGCCATGTTCCAGAAGCATTCTCTCCTGACGTTTCACCCACATCTATGGCAGGCATCCTCAGAGATTGTGAGGTCTGTTGGAAACTAGGCAAGTGAGGTTTCTATAGCTGTGAAATAAATAAATAAATAAATAAATAAATGCTAGTATTTTTCTTTTCTCTGTCTATAGTAGGTGGCGGGTGTTTGCGGACAACTCTTCAGGTGAGAAAACTGTACAAAATGCTGCCTACCTTGTCAGTCTAATTGGATTTTGCATGGTCAAGCTACCTGGCTTTCTTTGAATTCCATGTTGGATTTGGCGCTTGTTAAGATCTATGAGAAAGAGAGAGAGAGAACATTTATGTGCATGGTATTTTGCAACAAAATCCGACATTTAAACATGACAAATGCATCAGAAGAATAAATGCGGAGGGGAAGGGGAACCAAGGGAAGAATTTGGATTTATTTTCCCTCATGCAATTACAGTGTAGTAAGAGGAATAAAATTAATGGCTGCATATGTCACCGCATGCATTTCATCACAATCAATATTCTGCGTTGCTGAGAGTATTCCGGGCTGTATGGCCATGTTCCAGAAGCATTCCTTCCTGACGTTTCATCCACATTTATGACAGGCATCCTCAGAGGTTGTGAGGATATTTATTTATTTATTGTATCAGAAGCAAACCAAGGGTACACTTGTAATGTATTTAAAAACACAAACTACCTCTGAGATGCTTGCCATAGATGCAGGCGAAACGTCAGGAGAGAATGATTCTAGAACATGGCCATATAGCCCGAAAAACCTACAACAACCCAGTGATTCCAGCCATGAAAGCCTTCGACAATACAAGTTAAATGCATTATACTAAATGTCCTTTGACCAGTATCTGGCCCCTTGGAGTGCCTCTGGTGTTGCCGCAAGGAGGTCCTCCATTGTGCATGTGGCAGGGCTCAGGTTGCATTGCAGCAGGTGGTCAGTAGTTTGTTCTTCTCCGCACTCGCATGTCGTGGACTCCAATTTGTGGCCCCATTTCTTAAGGTTGGCTCTGCATCTCGTGGTGCCAGAGCATAGTCTGTTCAGTGCCTTCCAAGTCACCCAGTCTTCTGTGTGCCCAGGGGGGAGTCTCTCATTCAATATCAGCCATGGATTAAGGTTCCGGGTTTTAGCCTGCCACTTTTGGACTCTCGCTTGCTGGGGTGTTCCCTGCAAGTATCTCTGTAGATCTTTATAAAGACTGACATCCGGGCATCCCCTGGGCAATGTCTTTGTAGATGGCCGATTCCCTTGCACCAGAAGAGACTTGCAGCTCTAAGGATGCCTGCCATAGATGTAGGCGAAACGTCAGGAGAGAATGCTTCTGGAACATGGCCATAAAGCCCGGAAAACTCACAGCAACCCAATTCCAGTCATGAAAGCCTTTGACAACACAATCAATCAATCAATCAAATACAATTAATCAATAAAGTACCATCAATCAATAAAATACAATGACTATATGTGCAGAAACCTGCCCTCAAAGAGTTTCCAGATTGGATATGCAACCTTTCATATTTTCTTTCTTTTCTTCTTCCTTCCTTCCTTCCTTCTTCCCTCCCTTCCTTCCTTCCTTCCTTCCTTCCTTCCTTCCTTCCTTCCTTCTTTCTTTTTTCTTTCTTTCTTTCTTTCTTTCTTTCTTTCTTTCTTTCTTTCTTTCTTTCTTTCTTTCTTTTCTTTCTTTCTTTCTCTTTCCTTCCTTCTCTTGTCTTTCTTTCTTTCCTTTAATTCTTTCTTCCCTTCCCTTTTCTTTCTTTCTTTCCTTCTTCCTTTCCTTCCCTTTTCTTTCCTTCTTACTTTCATCTTCCTTCCTTCCTTCCTTCTTCCCTTTTCTTTCCTTCTTTCTTTCCTTCCCTTTTTTCTTTCTTTCCTTCCTTTTCTTTTCTTCCTTCCCTTATCTTTCTTTCTTTCTTTCCTTTCCCTTTTCTCTTTCTTCCTTCCTTTCTCTCTTCTTTCTTTTCTTTCTTTCTTTTTTCTTTTCTCTTTTTCTCTTTCCTTCCTTTCCTTTTCTTTCTCTCTCTTCTTCTTTCCTTTTCTTTCTTTCTTTCCTTCTTTCTTTCTCACTTTCTCTCTCTTTCCTTTTCTTCTTTCTTTCTTTCTTTCTTTCTTTCTTTTTTTCCGTCTTTCTCTCTCCCTCTCTCTCTGTTTTTTCTTTCTCAATCCTCACTCATTAAAAGATTGTATTAGAAATAACCATCAAACCTATCATTTGGGAAATAGAGGACAGGACCTTTTTCTATTCTTGCCACACACAAAAAAAATGGCAAGAAGTGTCAACCAAATCCCTTTTCCCAACAAATATTATCTTGTTATGTGAATGAAAAGAGATCTCTCCCCCCTTTCCTTCTTCTCCTTTTCTCCTTTTTTTGTCCTTTGGGCGAGGGAGACAGGAAGGTTTGTCAAGGCGAAATTAGCCTGGGTTGATGCGATGATTATCCAAGATTGTTAGTTTGGGGCTTGAAAGCTCCGTGATGGATAACAGTAATCAAACTTGGGTCTTTCATCCAAACATCGTTGGTGGAAAAGCATGGGAGACACCTGCGTGAGGCCATGGAAATCTCTCTCCTAGGGCCTGCGTGGATATATATTATATGTATATTATCTACAAAATCACTTGATCACCCGATACTCCATTATTAGTAAGTGAACGGATGGATCGGCGGCATTCAAATCAGGCCTTTGGAGTGGGAATCGAAACACATAATTTTGTGGATATGGGTGCCTTGATGTGTGCAAGAGCATATCCATATCCATTCCCTTTCATTTTCTCTCTCACGCATACAGGAACCTTTTACGGTGCTTCCCTATCAAATAATGTCTAGCAATACCAATCCAGGCTTGAATCACCTCCCGTTTAAATTATCGAAAGGCGCTTTTCTTTTAGTGATCTATCAGATTTGCTTTCTCCCTCGTTCAGATATTAAAATCCTCTTGCTCTTTCCTCGTCTCAACTAAGAAAAAAAAATGAATTATTATGGCTGGAATCACTATGTTGCTTTGAGTTTTCCGGGCTATGTGGTCATGTATTGTCAAAGGCTTTCATGGCAGGAATCACTGGCTTGTTGTAGGTTTTTTCGGGCTATATGGCCATGTTCTCGAGGCATTCTCTCCTGACGTTTCGCCTGCATGTATGGCAAGCATCCTCAGGGGTAGTGAGGTCTGTTGGAACTAGGAAAAAGGGTTTATATATCTGTGGTATAACCAGGGTGGGACAAAGGACTCTTGTCTGCTGGAGCTAGGCGTGAATGTTTCAACTGACCACCTTGATGAGCATTTGATTGCCTGGCAGTGCCTGGAGCAATCTTTTTTTGAGAGGTGATTAGATGTAGTAATTACTCTATTTACGAATTTAGCACCAAAACATTGCAATGTATTGAAACAGCTGTGGATCCGGGAGAGAGGCAGACTGCACTGGATAATACAGAGTGTTGGATGAGCAAAGGTTGGATAAGCGAGACTCTGCCAATGGGATTTTGGCCTGCATCAATAGGAGTCTAGTGTCTAGATCCAGGGAAGTCATGCTACCCATGCTCTTTTGCCTTGGTTAGACCACACCTGGAATATTGTGTCCAATTCTGGGCACCACAATTCAAGAGAGATATTGACAAGCTGGAATGTGTCCAGAGGAGGGCGACTCAAATGATCATGGGTCTGGAGAACAAGCCCTATGAGGAGTGGCTTAAAGAGCTGGGCATGTTTAGCCTGAAGAAGAGAAGGCTGAGAGGAGACATGATGAGGGCCATGGATAAATACATGAGAGGAAGTCATAGGGAGGAGGGAGCAAGCTTGTTTTCTGCAACCCTGGAGACTAAGACGAGGAACAATGGCTTCAAACTACAAGAAAGGAGATTCCATCTGAACATGAGGAAGAACTTCCTGACTGTGAGAGCTGTTCAGCAGTGGAACTCTCTGCCTCAAAGTGTGGCCATGGTGGTCCATGCTCTGGTTACATCCCGTATTGACTACTGCAATGCTCTCTACATGGGGTTGCCTCTGAAAACTGCCCAGAAGCTGCAATTAGTCCACCTGTACTGGCTGCCAATTAGCTTCTGAGCACAATTCAAAGTGCTGGTTTTAACCTACAAAACCCTATATGGTTCCGGCCTGGTTTACCTGTCCGAATGTATTCTCCCCTATGAACCATCAAAACAATTAAGATCTTCTGGTGGGGCCCTGCTCTCCGTCCCGCCACTTTCGCAATCACATCTGGCGGGAACGAGAGACAGGGCCTTTTCTGTGGTGGCCCCTTGGCTATGGAACTCTCTCCCGATTGAGATCAGATCTGCCCCCTCCCTCCTGTCCTTCAGGAGGCTGGTGAAATCCTGGCTATGGAAGGAAGCATTCCCAGAGTAATGGTTGAAACTGGCTACAGAACAAAGTTATCGAGTTGGACATGATTCTATCTTGGCGATTTGGCTTATTTGTAATTTTAATCGATATGTATTTTAACTCGTTATTATTTGATGTTTTTAGATCGTACTATTAACATTGAATCCTTACTGTAAGCCGGTCTGAGTCCCTCTACGGAAGTTGAGAATGGGATATAAAAGTTTTAAATAAATAAATAAATAAATAGAGGCTCCTTCTTTGGAAATTTTTAAGCAGAGGCTGGATGGCCATCTGTCGGGTGTGCTTTGAATGCAATTTTCCTGCTTCTTGGCAGAATAGAATCATAGAATCAAAGAGTTGGAAGAGACCTCATGGGCCATCCAGTCCAACCCCCTGCCAAGAAGCAGGAATATTGCATTCAAATCACCCCTGACAGATGGCCATCCAGCCTCTGCTGAAAAGCTTCCAAAGAAGGAGCCTCCACCACATTCCGGGGCAGAGAGTTCCACTGCTGAACGGCTCTCACAGTCAGAATAGGGTTGGACTAGATGACCCACGAGGTCTCTTCCAACTCTAGGATTCTATGAAAAGCAAAGAAAAAAGAAGCCGATTCCAGGAATTCTGTTCGTCAACCCCTCCAAGAAGCCCCTCCAATTACACATTTTCGAGCCTTGCCTCGTCTTAAATTTTGTTCCTCGTTTTTCTTGTTCTCTTGTCAAACTTAGGAAAATTGATGTTTAACTCCTCTCTCCTTTCCCTCGATTAATAATATTTTAACCTTAAAGTTTGCACCAAAAAAGAAGGAAAAAAAGGAGTACTTCAAATGCTTTCTTCTTAAGCCTCCTCTCAGGGAAGATAATTGAGCAATTAGTGACAAATTACCTTGCCTTGGCTTTCCCCCCTAATGAAGCCTTACGTAACAAAAGTGCCAATTAAAAGCCATTCCTGAAGAGAGAGAGAGAGAGAGAAAGAATGTGCCGAAGGAAGAAACCTGTAACTTTCTTGGCTTTGCTTCCTTTCCAGCAGCAGGTTCCCTGGCATGGCGAGCTCTCTCAAAGGTGCATCTACACTGTCGAATTAATGCGGTTTGGCGCCACATTACTTGCCATGGAATCCTGAGACTTGTAGCTTGGCGAGACACTCATTGGCAGAGAAGGCAAAACAACAGAGGGAAAACAATCAGTAACATCTAATCACCTTTCAACAAAAGATTGCTCCAGGCACTTCCAGGCTATCAAAGGCTAATCAATTGAAGGTGGTCAATTGAAACATTCACACCTAGCTCCAGCAGACAAGAGTCCTTTGTCCCACCCTGGTCTTTCCACAGATATATAAACCAATTTTCCTAGTTCCAACAGACCTTACTACCTCTGAGGATGCTTGCCATAGATGCAGGCGAAACATCAGGAGAGAATGCCTCTAGAACATGGCCATATAGCCCGAAAAAACCTACTACAACCCAGCTTTGTCTACCATTCCAAAGGTGGAAAGGTTGCAGGTTCGAATCCAGGGAGCAGGGTGAGCTCCCGCTGTTAGCCCTAGCTTCTGCCAACCTAGCAGTTCAAAAACATACAAATATGAGTAGATTAATAGGTACCGCTTTGGTGGGAAGGTAACAGCACTCCATGCAGTTATGCTGGCCACATGAACTTGGAGGTGTCTATGGACAACGCCAGTTCTTCAGCTTAGAAATAGAGATGATCACCAACCCCCAGAGTCAGACATGACTGGACTTCATGTCAGGGGACAACCTTTACCTACCTTTACCTACCATTCCAATGTTTACATAGCATTAAAGGAGTGTCAAGCTGCATTTATTCTACACTAGCCGTCCCCTGCCACACGTTGCTGTGGCCCAGTCTGTGTATATGTGTTTTATGTGTATATATATGTGTGTATATACAGTATTTGTATATTTGTGTGTTTGTGTTGTTTTGTGCATGCGTTGTAATGTAATCTTTGTTGTTGTTTTTTGGCTTTTTAAGTTTCTTCTGCTGTGTTTTTCAGTGTTTTTATGAATGATAGTCACTCTTTGGCCTTAAAGGTGTATTGTGTCCAAATTTGGTGTCAATTCGTCCAGTGGTTTTTGAGTTATATTAATCCCACAAAGGCACATTACATTTTTATGTATATAGATTGTAGACCAGGCACGGGTGAACTTGGGCCCTCCAGGTGTTTTGGACTTCAACTCCCACAATACCTAACAGCCTCAGGCCCTTTGCTTTTCCCCCTCAGCCACTTAAGGATTCCCCCAGGTAGGAAGCAACCAGGCTTTGAAGCTGCAAGGCCATTCAACAGTAATCAAGATAGCCAACTGCAACATTCACACTTGCCTCCAACAGACAAGAGTTCTTTCTCCCACCCTGGACATTATTCCACAGCTACACACACACACACACACATAAACACACACACCCCTCACTTGTCTGGTTTCCAACAGACCTCACAACCTCTGAGGATGCCTGCCATAGATGTGGGCAAAATGTCAGGAGAGAATGCTTCTGGAACATGGCCATACAGCCCGGAAAACTCACAGCAACCCAGTGATTCCAGCCATGAAAGCCTTTGACAACATATAATAATTATAATTATAATTATTATTCAACTTTTTCTTTTCTCTACTTTTGCACTTTGAATAGTTTGCAATTGAACCAAGGACAAAGGAGAAATATAGGTATAGCAAAGTGTAGTGTTTTGAGTATGATTTTGGAGACCAGGGTTCGAATCCCCACCTAGCCATGGAAACCCATTAGGTAACCTTGGACAGGACACATTAGCCTCAAGGGACAGCCAAGGCGAACCCACTCTGAACAAATCTTACCAAGAAAACCTTGTAATATATTGTCAAAGGCTTTCATGGCTGGAATCAGTGGGTTGTTGTAGGTTTTTCGGGCTATATGGCCATGTTCTAGAAGCATTCTCTCCTGACGTTTCGCCTGCATCTATGGCAAGCATCCTCAGAGGTTGTGAGACCTCACAGCCTCTGAGGATGCTTGCCATAGATGCAGGCGAAACATCAGGAGAGAATGCTTCTAGAATATGGCCATATAGCCTGAAAAACAAACAACAACCCAGCCCTGTAATATCTTTACTTTAAGGTAAAGGTTTCCACTGACATTAACTCTAGTGGTGTCCGACTCTGGGGGGGGGGGGGGGGCTCATCTCCATTTCTAAGCCGAAGAGCCGGCGTTGTCCATAGACACCTCCAAGGTCATGTGGCCAGCATGACTGCATGGAATGCCGTTACCTTCCTGCAGGAGTACAAATTCATATATTGCATTTGTTCTGGCACAGCTGTACCAGGAGCTCCAATCTTGTTTGCTTTGCATTGAATGTTTGTTTGTAGTCCTAAGTTTCAGGCTCTGCAGATAGGTGGCTTCTTTTGGTTGCAGTCATAGGGCAAGCCACCTGTCCATCATCATTAAGTTTTGGTCCTGCCCCTTGCTCAGGGCAATTGGGAAGGGAAGGGAGCCATTTTTTAGTTAGTCTCAGCAAGGAAAGCTATGTACAGGACGTGTGTAAACTTCCCCTGTACAAAAGCTTCAACTTTTAAGAATTTCCAGGGAAGCATCCCCACAGCTTTGAGAATTTCCAGGAAAACAGCCCTAAAGACAAAAGAACTCCAGCTGGAGAACATCTACTGCCTTGCTGGTAGGTCCACTCGGTGTTCGAGACGCAGTTCGACCCGGTAGCAGAGCCCACATCAGTAAGGGTTAGATTACAGTCAGCCTGGGAGAAGTTAAAAAGGGGATTTTCCTTTAAAGAAGAAGTTATTGAAGACAGTTGCCTGTCCTTCGTGGGCAAGATTAGGAATTCACCAGTTGCCTAAAAGCTTGGAATCATTTGCTTAACTTTACTGAAGACAAGAGAAGTTTCTGTTTGATTGTTCATTAATAAAATACTTTGTTGTACTTCTCAAGCCATCTAAAGACTGTTTGCGGTGGAAACCTCTGAGAACTTCTCTTTGGGCCCCCTGGCTTCCCGTTGGGCAAAAGTTTTAAAGACAACTATTTACAGGCCCAGCGCATGACAGAACAACTCACATTTGCATGTTTTCGAACAGCTAGGTTGGCAGAAGCTGGGGCTAACAACGGGAGCTCACACTGTCTGCGGGTTCAAGCCTTTTGGTCAGCAAGTTCTGCAGCTTAGCAGTGTAACCTTCTGTGCCACCCAGTTTGCTTTAAAAAGGTAAAGTTTTCCCCCTGACATTAAGTCCAGTCGTGTCTGACTCTGGGGGTTGGTGCTCATCTCCATTTCCAAGCCAAAGAGCCAGCATTGTCCGTAGATGCCTCCAAGGTCATGTGGCCAGCATGAGTGCATGGAGCACCGTTACCTTCCTGCCTGGTTACCATAAATTGGAGAAGACTTGAAGGCACATTGCCATTGCAACAAGAGACGGTGAAATAAACTAGGACATTTTAACGGCAAAGTGGGATGAGAGAGGACTAGTCATGACCTTTGAGTTGCCTGTTAGCCTATACCAACACTGTCAATGTCATAGGAAAATCCAGCAATGGTCTGCCATTGCCTTTCTCTAAAATATAACCTGATATTATATCGAAGTAATGGCCAGGGCTGACTCTTGTCTGGCTTCCAAGATCAGAAGTAATTTGTGCTTATTATATCCAAATAATTCATTATGATAAGACATTGCAAATGTTTCTAGAAAGTGATTAGTTGCCTTTCTTGTTGTTAATTGCAGTCAAGTCAACTTCTTCTCATTCGAATCCTACGAATGAGAGACTCCTAAGAACTTTGGTCATATCTTCTCACGTCTTGCAAAGTCAGGGCTGGGGATTCTTTGATGAAATCAACCCACGTGCAATGTGTCTTTTCCTACTATTGTCAAAGCATACGAGAAGCTCGGCCTGTCACTGAACATTGAGAAAACCAAAGTGCTCTTCCAACAGTCACCAACCAACCCATCTGCAATGCCAGAAATACAGCTTAATGGTGTAACGTTTGGGATTTCTTGGAGATGGGACTTATGTCTCAGGCCCCATCCACACTGAACCAAAACCAAGGTCACAGCAACATCTGCTATAGAACTCCAATATGCTGATGATAACATAGTCTGGGTTGTTGTAGGTTTTTTCAGGCTGTATGGCCATGGTCTAGAGGCATTCTCTCCTGACATTTCGCCTGCATCTATGGCAAAGCATACTCAGAGGTTGTGAAGTCTGTTGAAACTAGGAAAAGGGGTTTATATATCTGTGGAATGATCAGGGTGAGACAAAGGACTCTTGTCTGCTGGAGCTAGGTAGTTCCAACAGATCTCACTACCTCTGAGGATCCTGGCCATAGATGCAGACAAAACGTCAGGAGAGAATGCCTCTAGACCATGGCCATATAGCCCGAAAAAACCTACAACCCAGTGATTCCAGCCATGAAAGCCTTCAACAATATACCTTGTGCATTTAGAATAAGACCTACAAATGACTCTAAACACCTTTGAACATCGAGAAAACCAAAGTACTCTTCCAACACTCACCAACCAACCCATCTGCAATGCTAATAACACAACTTAATGGTGTAACATTACAAAATATTGACCATTTCCACACCCTTGGCATCCACCTCTCCACCAAAGTTAACATTGACACTGAAATACAACCTGAGCTCTGTGAGTGCAGCATTTTTCCAAATGAAGCAGAGTGTTTGAGGACCGGCACATCCGTAGGGAGACCAAGGGGCTTGTTTATAAAGCTATTGTCCTCCCAACCCTGCTATACGCCTGTGAAATGAGGACTGTCTACAGACGTCACATGAAACTCCTGAAATGATTCCATCAGCGTTCCCAAGAGATTCTGCAAATCTCTTGGAAAGACAGGTGGATAAATGTCAGCGTGCTGGAAGAAGCAAAGACCACCAGCATTGAAGTGATGCTCTTGCACCATCAACTCCACTGGACCGGCCATGTTGTCCGAATGCCCGACCACCGTCTCCCAAAGCAGTTGCTCTACTCCGAACTCAAGAACAGAAAATGAAATGTTGGAGGACAGGAAAAGAGCTTGAAAGAGGGGCTCAAAGCCAACCTTAAAACTGAGGCATAGACACTGAGAACTGGGAAGCCCTGGCCCTTGAGTGCTCCAACTGGAGGTAAGCTGTGGCCAGCAGTGCTGTAGAATTTGAAGAGGCATGAATGGAGGGCGAAAGAGAGAAATGTGCTAAGAGGAAGGCATGTTAAGCCAACCTGACCGGGACCGCCTTCCACCTGGAAACCAATGCCCTCACTGCGGAAGATAATGCAGATGAAGAATAGGGCTCCACAGTCACCTACGTATCCACCGCCAAGACACATCATTTGGAGGACCATCATCCTTGGACTATGAGGGATCGCCTAAGTAAGTAAGTAAATAAACCTACCGAGCATTATCATCTTTTCTTGTAGATCTTATGATATGTCTAAAGAATGATTGCCTCAGATTTGTCATCTTTTAGGGAGACTTGGTTTGCTCTTGGATCCACTAACTTGTTCAGAAGGTCATTCCATTCCTCTGTGGATAAGAGATCAATAGGTACCACTCCAGTGGGAAGGTAATGGCACTCCATGCAGTCATGCTGGCCACATGACCTTGGAAGTGTCTACGGACAATGCCGGCTCTTCGGCATAGAAATGGAGATGAGCACCAAGCCCCAGAGTCGGACATAACTGAACTTAATGTCAGGGCACAACCTTTACTTTTTACCTTTGACTTGAGGGGGAAGGTCTACGCTGCCATATAATCCAGATTATCAAAACAGTCCACATTATCTGGTTCTACGCTGCCATATAATCCAGCCCAAAGCCAATAATCTGGATTGTATATGACAGTGTGGAGGAGGCCTGAGTCTTCTTTGCCACATCACCAAAACAGGCCTGCCTCCTCCTCCTCCTCCCTTCTCCCTTCCTCCACTCCCTTGCTCCTGGTGCCAGGCGGTGAGCAGACGGCTGTTGGGCCTTTCCCTGCAAAAATGATTAATGACCCTCCCTTGCACCCCTCACCCCTGTTGCTATGCGAGAGTATCCCAGCCTCTCCCTCCCTCCTGAAGCTCTGCCAGCTGCTGGGATCACATCTGGAGGGGAGGAAGAGAAGGGATGCGGTTGGGGAGGGGGAGGAAGAGGCTGCCTTTCCAAACAGCCCAGAGGAGCAACAACCAGATAGGAAGAAGACCCCCATTCCCATGTAATGCTCATGCACTTTTGTGACGTTTGTGTGCATTGCTCTGGACTAGAGGTGCATCTACATTGTCATAGAATTAATGCAGTTTGGCATCACCGTTCACTGTCATGGCTTAAGGCTATGCAATCATGGGAGTTGTAGTTTGCAAGGTCTGTAGCCTTTTCTGCCAATGAGTGTTGATGAACTCCATATATTTTTATTCCCGGTGAGGTCTGACCAAAAACGAATAATGTGGGACAATGGACCCTTCTACACTGCCATATAAAATCCAGATTATCTGCTTTGAACTGGATTATATGGCAGGAAAAGAGATTTAAAGATGGGCTCAAAGCCAACCTTTAAAACTCTGGCATAGACACTGAGAACTGGGAAGCACTGGCCCTTGAGCACTCCAGCTGGAGTTCAGCTGTGACCAGCAGTGCTGTAGAATTTGAAGAGAAACGAATGGAGGGCAAAAGAGAGAAACGTGCCAAGAGGGAGGCATGTCAAACCAACCCCGACCGGGACCGTCTTCCACCTGGAAACCAATGCCCTCACTACGGGAGAACATGCAGGTCAAGAATAGGGCTCCACAGCCACCTACGGACCTACTGCCAGGGCAATGACCCTGGAAGACTATCCTACTCGGAGAACAAGGGATCGCCTAAGTAAGTAAGTATGGCAGTGTAGACATAGGCCCCTTCTACACTACCATATAATCGAGATTATCAAAGCAGAGTCCCCTCAGTAAGATAGGGTGGGTTACAAATAAATAATAATAATAATAATAAACACAACAAGGTTAGTACACAGCAAACAAGATCACTATGCTGGCTGTTGTATTGGATCACACGTCGGACCCTTCCCAATCGTCTAGGACTGTGTGATGTATCGGTGAATAATGCATGTACATCTGAATAGGGTGGCCTTTTGCAGCTGACAGAGTGTAATTTTGTCAGCACCAATTGTTTTTAAGTGCAGGCCAAGGTCTCTAAGCACTGAACCCAGTGAGCTGATCACCACTGGGACCATCTTTACTGGCTTGTGCCAGAATCTTTGCAGTTCTTTGAGTTGTTGTTGTTCTTTAATAACCAGGTATTTCAGTCTAACAACTGAGAAGCCTAATTTACCTTGCATGAATACTAATGGATATTTAACACTAAGGAGAAGGTTCACTCAAACAAGTATTTAACCCTTCTCAGAAAGATCATACTTTACAAACGGGTCATGATTATTCCAAATAGTGTGAATGCCAATTAATCTCCGAAATGATAACATTTCCAAAGGGCTATGGAGATTTCTGGTTTCCCAGAAGGTTATGATCTCTACAAGGTCATGCGTTTCCAAAAATTACATGGTCACTGTAGCCGCATGTAATGCAGCTCAATGCAGTTAAACTGCATTATATGAATCTACGGCTACATGGTTATATAATCCATATTATCAAAGCAGATGATCCGGATTATATGAGTCTACACTGCCATATAATCTAATTCAAAGAAGATAATCTGGATTTTATAGTGCAGTTAGAAGGGACCAGTTCAAATGTAATCCAGTTCAAAGCAGATAATGTGGATTACCTGATTTGATCATCTGAATTATATGGCAGTGTACACTTATATAATCCAGTTCAGATAATGTGGATTACCTGCTTTGATCATCTGGATTATATGGCAGTGTAGAGGAGGCCTCAGATCACTATCTTCTTTCAGGCTCAGGCCCCTTCTGCACTCCCATATAATCCAGATTATCCAAGCAGGTAATCCACATTATCTGAACTGGATTATATAAGTGTACACTGCGATATAATCCAGATTATCAAAGCAGGGAATCCACATTATAGATAATCCAGATATTATATGTTAGTGTAGAAGAGGCCTTAGAAGCCCAAATAATAAAGATGGAAAGATGACAGATGGTCCTCTGTATCTACAGTTCCTGCTTCCCACAGATTCAACCATCCAGGGCTTGAAATATCCCCCCCCCCCCTAAAATCTGAAAATCTTTTGCCATTTTTTATATGAGATGATATTTGACTATGCCACTGTATGAGGGTTGAATGAAAAGTAATGCCTCCTCAACACATTGCAGTACTGGCGATTTTAATCTGGCAAATTAGTTCTAATGTATATATATATTTTAACTATTTTAATGTAAATGGATGTACGAGGGTTAAATGAAAAGTAATGCCTCCACCTTCATAACTTCTCAACAGATGGCAGTACTGGTATGTGGCAGGTACTGGCTTGTTCAGTAGACTCTCCTCCACAGTTCCATTTTGGAGGGAAGCCTTAGCATTGAAGGGTTGTGTTGTTAAAGTGCAAAGTATGGAACCCTGCACAGACAGTCGGTCAATGCAACTTAAGCAACGTGTAGTCACTGAATTCTTAACAGCAGAAGGTGAGGGACATGAGAGAAGCCTCCCACAAGGATGATAAAAACATCAAATCATCTGGGCGTCCCCTGGGCAACGTCCTTGCAGACGGCCAATTCTCTCACAACAGGAGCGACTCCTGACACGACAAAAAAAAAAAGCAGAAGGTGTCACGCCAAAGGAGATTCATCAGAGAATGCCAGCTGTTTATGGTGATTGTGTTGATGTGAGTACTGTGAGTCATTGGGCGAGTAAGTTTAAAGATGTTGAGGTGGGAACATCTGACTTGCGTGACAAACAAAGACTTGGATGTCCTGTGACAGCAACCACTGAGTTTCACAAGCGAAAGGTTGACAGATTGATTCAGGACGATCGTTGTATCACTCGGAGAGAAATTTCAAGCAGAATCGGCATTTCACAAGAACGTGCGGGTCACATTATTGCTTTACTTGGCTATCAGAAGATCTGCGCACGATGGGTACCCAGAATGCTGATGCCTGAAATGAAAGCGCACAGACTTGAAACTTCAGAGACTGGATCTCACCACCGTACGGCATCCTCCATACAGTCCAGATTACTTTTCATCTGACTTCCCGATAATGAAAGAAGATCTGCGGGGACATCATTATGCTTCGGATGAAGACGTTGAGAGAACTGTGAGATGCTGGTTGCGGAAACAGAGTGACAGCTTTAGAAAACTTGTTCATCATTGGCAGAAATGTATCCAATTGTCTGGTGATTATGTGGAAAAGTGAATAGTGGTAGTTAAGGAGCACATTCTGAGGATTATTTCAGTGTTTGATTTATTAAAATATTCCCATCCAAACCCAAGTAACGAAGGTGGAGGCATTACTTTTCATTCAACCCTTGTGTGTGTGTGTGTGTGTGTGTATAATGAGAGTTGAGAATTCATATTGGATTATTTCTGTGCTTGATTTATTAAAATATTCCCATCCAAACCCAAGTAACGAAGGTGAAGGCATTACTTTTCATTCAACCCTCGTGTGTGTGTGTGTGTGTGTGTTGTGTGTGTGTGTGTGTGTGTGTGTGTGTGTGTGTGTGTGTATATATATATATATATATATATATATATATATATATAATGGGAGTTGAGAATTCATATTGGATTATTTCTGTGTTTGATTTATTAAAATATTCCCATCCAAACCCAAGTAACGAAGGTGGAGGCATTATTTTTCATTCAACCCTCGTGTGTGTGTGTGTGTGTGTGTGTGTAAAGTTTTGTTCTTTGCACGGAGTGGAATTAATGGAGGTTGCGACACAGAAATTCAGTTTTGCTAGCAAGGTAAAGGTAAAGGTAGTCCCCTGACATTAAGTCCAGTCATGTCTGACTCTGGGGTGTGGTGCTCATCTCCATTTCTAAGCCGAAGAGCCAGCGTTGTCCGTAGACACCTCCAAGGTCATGTGGCCGGCATGACTGCATGGAGCGCCGTTACCTTCCCGCCGGAGCGGTACCTATTGATCTACTCACATTTGCATGTTTTCGAACTGCTAGGTTGGCAGAAGCTAGGGCTGACAGCGGAAGCTCACGCCGCTCCCAGAATCGAACCTGCGACCTTTCGATCAACAAGCTCAGCAGCTCAGTGCTTTAACCCACTGTGCCAACGGGGATTTACCCTGACTATTTTCTGCATGAAAAAATGTGATTTTCTGCACAAAAATGTGCCAGTTGGGCGCAGAATCGGATCCCAAACTTTGAAAACCGCACAGTTGCCAAAGACTTTCTCGCCACAGGTAGAAAGCTGCCCAAATTGCTCCTTTCTGAGAGCGAAATTAGCCCAGAATGATCCCTTCCTCGGAGAGTTTCACGCATTCGCCACGCAGGACCATGATTTAATTTTATCCCCGGCCGCATTATGGTGTTGCGTATGTGATATTTTTTAAGCCTTTCATTTTGTTTCAGATTTCAAGTAATGGGCCTTTGTAATCTCGCCCCCCTTTTATCTCCCCTGCCTTTTTCTCCCCCTTCCTATTCAAGGCAACATGTCCCCCCTTTCGAAAGCCATCCAGAGCTGCCTAGAGCTGGGATACTTTATCATAAATTACCAGCGTTGCTAGTCCATAAAATCAACAGGACCCGGAGTGTTTATGTTGGTGTGTTAAAGCAGCCCTTCCATTATAGGCCAGAAAACATGCCAGGAATGCCGCCTTTGAAATGCCCCACCACGTAAAATATATTTACGGCATGGCAGCTGTGAATTTAAAGGTGCAGCGCTCACATTTATGACCTCTCGTTACATACAATTTTCAGTTAAAAGAAATCTTTTCTCTGCTTCCCCGCCGCTGCCGCCTCCTCTTTTGGCTTGATCCAATAATTCATTCCTGGGCTGAAAAAGAGAAGGGGGTTCAAGGCATCTCTACGCCTCCTTCTTCTGCCATACACTTTGCTTTGTTCCCACTCCTGATCGAGTCAATGTAAAAAGGTAGAATGGCCTAAATACCACAAAAGCAACAGAGCCCATCTGCTAAGCTGGGTCACCCCTGGTTGGTACTTGGATGGGAGACCAACAAAGGATACAGGTTGAGCATCTCTTAGGCTGGATCTCTGTCATATAATGCAGAATGGGGGACAATGCCTGGCTCGAGAGCAGTACGTGTGAAAAAGATCTTGGAGTCCTTGTGGACAACAAGTTAAACATGAGCCAACAATGTGATGTGGTGGCAAAAAAAGCCAATGGGATTTGGCCTGCATCAATAGGAGCATAGTGTCTAGATCAGTGGTTCTCAACCTGGGGTCCCCAGGTGTTTTGGCCTACAACTCCCAGAAATCCCAGCCAGTTTACCAGCTGTTAGGATTTCTGGGAGTTGAAGGCCAAAAAAATCTGGGGACCCCAGGTTGAGAACCACGTCTAGATCTAGGAAGTAATGCTACCCCTCTATTCTGCTTTGGTTAGACCACACCTGGAATATTGTGTCCAATTCTGAGCACCACAGTTCAAGAGAGATATTGACAAGCTGGAATGTGTCCAGAGGAGGGCGACTAAAATGATCAAGGGTCTGGAGAACAAGCCCTATGAGGAGCGGCTGAAGGAGCTGGGCATGTTTAGCCTGAAGAAGAGAAGGCTGAGAGGAGATATGATAGCCATGTATAAATATGTGAGAGGAAGCCACAGGGAGGAGGGAGCAAGCTTGTTTTCTGCTTCCCTGGAGACTAGGACGCGGAACAATGGCTTCAAACTACAAGAGAGGAGATTCCATCTGAACATGAGGAAGAACTTCCTGACTGTGAGAGCCATTCAGCAGTGGAACTCTCTGCCCCGAGTGTGGTGGAGGCTCCTTCTTTGGAAGCTTTTAAACAGAGGCTGGATGGCCATCTGTCGGGGGTGATTTGAATGCAATATTCCTGCTTCTTGGCAGGGGGTTGGACTGGATGGCCCATGAGGTCTCTTCCAACTCTATGATTTTATGATTCGGTAGATCTTAGAAAACTATTTCTTGATTTAAGTCGTTGACATGCTGGCTGATATGCAAATAAGGGATGAGTTGGAGATGTCTCTGCCTTGGTCCTTTCTCTCTTGGCTGCTACTTCCCAGCAGATGTCAGGTGGTGCAATGCCGGCTAAGCAGTGTAATTTCTCCAGTGGTGTAGGGCACAGACACCCTGTGATAATGCGGCATGTTTCATTGAGAGCCACATCTACTGTTTTAGCGTGGTGAGATGTGTTCCACACTGGGCATGCATACTCAGCAGCAGAGTAGCATAGCACAAGGGCAGATGTCTTCACTGTGTCTGGTTGTGATCCCCAGGTTGTGCCAGTCAGCTTTCGTATGATATTATTTCTAGCACCCACTTTTTGCTTGATATTCAGGCAATGCTTCTTGTAGGTCAGAGCACGGTCCAGAGGATTGCAGGATTGCAAGACATCCGGGCGTCCCCTAGGCATCGTCTTCGTAGACGGCTGATTCCCTCACTCCAGAAGCAACTTGCAGCATGCTTAATATGGTCAGTGTAGACTAGGCTTGGGACAAACTCTGACGCAATCAACCCCCCCCCCCCAACACCACCAGTATTCAATTTTGGGCGTATCGGGTATTTGTGCCAAATTTGGTCCAGTGAATGAAAATACATCTGATATTTACATTACAATT
>NW_026847771.1:14594440-14704343 GCF_025583915.1 Anolis sagrei ordinatus | reverse complement strand
CGGGCGCGAACAACGAGGTGCGTGATGGACCGATAGGCCACAAGGGGCGCCGGAACGCCGGGCGCGAACAACGAGGTGCGTGATGGTAGGCGTCACACAAGATGGCGGCAGGTCTAACACAACGCAGGATCCAAGATGGCAGCGCCACAGGCAGGGGAGCAGAGCCGCAGATGTCTCAATTGGGACCACGCATTCAAGGGCCTGTAATGGCGGCAGCCCAATCGCTCTACCTTCCTTCTTCAAGCCTTCTTCAACCCTTTCCTCGATAACACTCCCCCAATTTGACTCCCCAAGGCCAGCCCAATCGCTCTACCTTCCTTCTTCAAGCCTTCTTCAACCCTTTCCTCGATAACACTCCCCCAATTTGACTCCCCAAGGCCACCTTCGTGATCCTGGGTTGTCACAGGGGAAGAAGCGGGTTTCAGGGGTTCCAGATGGCAAGGTTTTGGTAGGATTAGGTCAGATTATAATCTCTCACCCTACCAGAGCGAAGGATCGCTGCTGTTACCTCGCCGCCATCATACCGGAAGTATTCTCACTATTGGCTGCTACTTCCCAGCAGATGTCAGGTGGTGCGATACCGGCTAAGCAGTGTAATTTCTCCAGTGGTGTAGGGCACACAACCTGTGATAATGTGGCATGTCTCATTAAGAGCCACATCTACTGTTTTAGCATAGTGAGATGTTCCACACTGGGCATGCATACTCAGCAGCAGAGTAGCATAGCACAAGGGCAGATGTCTTCACTGTGTCTGGTTGTGATCCCCAGGTTGTGCCAGTCAGCTTTCGTATGATATTATTTCTAGCGCCCACTTTTTGCTTGATATTCAGGCAATGCTTCTTGTAGGTCAGAGCATGGTCATGAGGATTGCAGGATTGCAAGACATCCGGGCGTCCCCTAGGCATCGTCTTCGTAGACGGCTGATTCCCTCACTCCAGAAGCAACTTGCAGCATGCTTAATATGGTCAGTGTAGACTAGGCTTGGGACAAACTAAATCAATCAACCCCCCCCCCCCAACACCACCAGTATTCAAATTAGGGCATATTGGGTATTTGTGCCAAATTTTGTCTAGTGAATGAAAATACATCCTGTATCTCATATATTTACATTATGATTCATAACAGTAGCAAAATTACAAGAGTAGCATTAGGAAGGTCGAGAACCACTGCAATAGAGAATTGGCAAGGGAAATGACGACACTTGGATTTGGTATCTTGGCTTTTGATTAGTTTTATAGTTGTTTATATGTTTTTATTGCATTTTGGGATATGATGTGTTGCTTTTTATCTGATTGTATATGCGGCACTGAATACTGCCATGTCATAAGCCACTTTGAGTCCTCTTTGGGGTGAGAGGAGGCAGAATATCAATACAGTGAATCAATAAATAAAATCTGTCACTGGGTTCAAATGACAGAAAAAGAAGAACCTGACCATAGAAAGAGCTGTTCAGCAGTGGAACTCACTGCCTCAGTGGAAGCTCTTTTTTGGAGGCTTTTAAATAGAGGCTGGATGGCCATCTGTCGGGATTGTTTTGATTGTAAGATTCCTGCATGGCAGAAAGTTGGACTAGATGGCTCTTTCAACTCTATGATTCCTGGGGTGTTTGGTCATGTTCCAGAAGCATTCTCTCCTGACGTTTCATCCGCATCTATGGCAGGCATCCTCAGAGGTTGTGAAGTCTGTTGGAAACTAGGCAAGTGACGTTTATGTATCTGTGCAATGTCCAGAGTGGGAGGAAAAACTCTTTCTTTCTCCATCCCAAAGAGGTTTGCCATGGGGGTCCTTTGAGGCTGAGAGAGTGTGACCTGCCCAAAGTCACTCGATGGGAAGGGATAGCTAGGCCGGTCATTTTTCTGTCAATCAGGCTTTTTCTGTTTGCGGCAAAAGGGGCAAAAGTCATGCTGAAAACGTGGCGACGGCATGAGCAGTTGATATATTCTATTTGATTCAATCTGTAACGGTTCCATCAATTAATAAATTAGATTAATAGATTTCAAACTACGCGGCGGATTAAAAGAGGAATCCTATCCAATTAATTAGGCAGTTCCAAAGAAGGTTTGTCATGGCCTGGGGTGGAATTTTATTGGCGGGGTCACGTCTTCCCCCTTTCACATAAGTTTGTACTCCAAAAAGGAACTATTCCAGGCAAACTTGGCCCCTCCATGTGTTTTGGACTTCAACTCCCACAGTTCCTAACAGTCTCGGGCCCATTCATTTTCCCCTCTTGGCCACTTAAGACAAGAGTTCTTCCTCCCACTTTGGACATTCCACATATATATAAAACCAACTTGTCTAGTTTCCAACAGACCACACAACCTCTGAAGATGCCTGCCATAGATGTGGGGGAAATATCAGGAGAGAATGCTTCTGGAACACGGCCATACATCCCAGAAAACTCACAGCAACCCAACTGACTTAGACTTCAGAGGAGTCCATGAATGAGAGACCTTGAAGTCATCCTATCATCCACAGTCCTGCTCAGTGTTTACAAATCAAAACCAGAGGTGGTTACTTCGATTTGAGTCTATCCATTGGGAACGTGGCCTTTTTCTCCTGCCTTCCTCCTTCACAACTCTTGAACCTTCTCTTCTCATGAGATGCCCAAAGTGTGACGGCCCTAATGTAGTCGTGTTGGCTTCCAAGGAGACTTCAGACCTGATTTGCTCTTGGAGCCATTTAGGTGTAACCACTGAACTCTCAAGCTCATAGTGTTGCCATAAGTCAAAGTCAAGTTGATCTCAAGTAACAAGGACAAAACAGAATCCTGCAAACCAGTGTTTCTCAACCTGGGGGACCCCTGGGGGGGCCATGAGGGGGTGTCAGATGGGTCGCCAAAGACCAACAGAAAACACAATATTTTCTGTTGGACATGGGGGTTCTGTGTTGCAAATTTGGTCCAATTCTATCATCGGTGGAGTTCAGAATGCTCTTTGATTGTAGGTGAACTATAAATCCCAGCAACTACAACTCCCAAATGTCAAGGTCTATTTTCTCTAAAGTCCACCAGTGTTCACATTTGGGCATATTGAGTATTCATGCCCAGTTTCGTCCAGATCCTTCATTGTTTGTCCACAGTGATCTCTGGATGTAGGTGAACTACAGCTCCAAAACCCAAGGTCAACGCCCATCAAAACCTTCCAGCATTTTATGTTGATTGTGGGAGTTCTGTGTGCCAATTTGGTTCAATTCCATCATTGTTGGAGCCAGAATGCTCTTTGATTGTAGGACAACTATAAATCCCAGCAACCACAACACCCAAATAACAAAAATCAATCCCTCCCCAACTCCACAAGTTTGGGCATATTGGTTATTTGCGCCAAATCTGGTCCAGTGAATGAAAATACATCCTGCATATCAGATATTTACATTATGATTCATAACAGTAGCAAAATTGCAGTTGTGAAGTAGTTGCTGGGATTTTTAGTTCACCTACAATCAAACAACATTCTGAACTCCACCAGCAACTGAATTTAATCAAACTTCGCACTCCCATGACCAAGAGAAAATACTGTAATGGTTTGGTGGGCATTGACCTTGAATTTTCGAGATGTAGTTCACCTACATCCAGAGAGCACTGTGGATTCCAACACTGGTGGAATTCATAGTTCATCTACAATCTACAATCAAAGAGCATTCTGAATTCCACCAATGATGGAATTGAACCAAACCTGGCACTCCCATGATGAAGAGAATATACTGGAAGAGTTTGGTGGGCACTGACTTTGAATTTTGGAGATGTAGTTCACCTACATCCAGAGAGCACTGTAGATTCCAACAATGATGGATCTGGACCAAACTTGGCATGAATACTCAATATGTCCAAATGTGAATGCTGTTGGAGTTTGGGGAAAATAGGCCTTGACATTTGGGAGTTGTAGATGCTGGGATTTATAGTTCATCTACAAGCATTTTGAACTCCACAAATGATAGAATTGGGTCAAACTTCCCACACAGAACCCCCATGACCAACAGAAAATATTGTACTTTCTGATTGTCTTTGGTGACCCCTCTAATACCCCCTTGTGACCCCCCCCCCTCCCAGAGATCCCAACCCCCAGGTTGATAAATACTGCTTTACAAATTGCTGGAAAATTGGGCATTGAAGGACACCATTATTTTATTGGTGGGCATCATCCTCATTTGGAGGGATGATGCCTTCATTTTCCTCACTCCTCATGACTACAGACCTGATAGTTGGGTTGTTGTAGGTTTTTTCAGGCTATATGGCCATGGTCTAGAGGCATTCTCTCCTGACGTTTTGCCTGCATCTATGGGAAGTGTCCTTAGAGGTAGTGAGGTCCTGATAGTGTTTATTCTCCTTGTAAATGAAGAATGGAAATTTCCAAATCGGTTGCAAAGGGATCCATTGTGTTTGCATGAATACGATAAACAGTGTCCGTGCCCTTCTGGAGCCTTCTCTTGCCTTTCCTTTCCATAATATTTTCTTGAAGAACCTGAAGATCCCTCCGGATCGTCAAGGTCTCCACCAACCCACCGGGGATTGTAAATCACCCTTAAAGGATCACTAGAGATAATGTAATATTTATTTGAACTGGCAAATTAGTTGATGAATTGGTTAAAAGCGCAGGAAGGTTGTTCAAGCTACAGAAACCTTTAAAGGCTAACAGCCTCCAAGAGTGGCTTTTTGGCAAAGGTTTATGGCCGTAATTTCCATTTTTGTAAAGTTTATGATTCGGAGGGGGAATGTTATACATTTCCATATGTAACTGGAAGTGATGGGCTTGAAAATGAAAGTTAAAAAAAGCACAGAGAATGGCATTTTTCAAGGATTATTTGGCCTGGTTCAAAAAGCTAAGTGCCTGGAAGGCAAAGCAGATATTTCGTCTTTGCAGGGCGAAAATTGTTGTCATTGGCGAAACATCCATTCAAATTCAGCTCAATTTTATTCCATTTTTTATTATTATTTAAATGTGAATGTTGCAATTAGCCAGCTTGATTAGCATTAAATGGCCTTGCAGCTTCAAAGCCTGGATGCTTCCTGCTTGGGGGAATCCTTTGCTAGGAGGTGTTAGCTGGCCCTGACTGTTTCCTGCCTGGAATTTTCTGAGTGTTATTCTTTGTTTACTATCCTGATTTTAGAGCTTTTTAAATACTGGTAGCCAGATTTTGTTCATTTTCATGGTTTCCTCCATTCTGTTGAAATTGTGCATTTCAATGGCTTCTCGGTGTAATCTTTGTGTGATATGTAATTTTATAATATTTAATAACATTTAATGTTTTATCGGGGAGGGTCAATTTTGATGTTTTATACTGTATTTTATTAATGACATTGAATTGTTGCTAACACTGTGAACTGTGAACTTGAACTTGTGAACTGTGAACTTGTGAAACAAACAAGGACATCTAATCACCTCTCAACAAAAGTTTGCTCTAGGCACTGTCAAGCCATTATATGCTAATCAAGGTGGTCAGTTGAAACATTCACACCTAGCTCCACCAGACAAGAGTCCTTTGTCTCACCTTGGTCATTCCACAGATATACAAACCCTTTTTCCTAATTCCAACAGACCTCACTACCTCTAAGGATGCTTGCCATAGATGCAGGCGAAACGTCAGGAGAGAATGCCTCTAGACCATGGCCATATAGCCCGAAAAAACCTACAACATCCTAGTGATTCCGGCCATGAAAGCCTTGGACAATACATTGAACACTGTGAACTGCCCTGAGTCCCCTTCAGGGTTGAGGAGGGTGGGATACAAATACCGCAAATAAATAAATGAATGCATCTGACAATCAGGGCCAGCTAACACCTTTTATTTTGTATCAGGAGCGACTTGAGAAACTGCAAGTCGCTTCTGCTGTTTGAGAATTGGCCATCTGCAAGGAGGTTGCCCAGGGGACACCAGAATGTTTTGATGTTTTACCATCCTTGTGGGAGGCTGGATGGCCCATGAGGTCTCTTCCAACTCTATGATTCTACGTATTCTATAAAGACATTGCATATAATCCAGACCTGGAGTGTAGGGAAGATGCCACCGGACACAGACAAACAAGGCTGACGAACCAAAGATTGGCATAGAATAAAAATACATGCCTTTGCAGACATAATAGAATTGCCGCAAAGTTTAATTGGTGGTTGGATGCATTGACCAGCTAAAGCAGTGTTTCTCAACCTGGGTGTTAGGAGCCCAGGGGGGTCACAAGGAGGTGTCAGAGGGGTCCCCAAAGAACATCAGAAAACAGTATTTTCTGCTGGTCATGGGAATTCTGTGTGAGAAGTTTGGCCCAATTCTATCGTTGGTGGGGTTAGGCATACTCTTTGATTGTAGGTGAACTATAAATCACAGCAACTGCAACTTCCAAATGTCAAAGTCTATTTTCCCCAAACTCCATCACTGTTCACATTTGGGCATATTGAGTATCCATGCCTAATTTCATCCAGATCCTTCATTGTTTGAGTCCACAGTGCTCTCTGGATGTAGGTGAACTACATCTCCAAAACCCAAGGTCAATGCCCATCAAAACCTTCCAGCATTTTATGTTGGTTGTGGGAGTTCTGTGTGCCAAGTTTAGTTCAATTCCATCATTGGTGGAGTTCAGAATGCTCTTTGATTATAGGTGAACTATAAATCCCAGCAACTACAACTCCCAAATGACAAAATCAACCCCCCTCCACTCCACCAGTATCCAAATTTGAGCGTATTGGGTATTTGTGCCAAAGTTGGTCCAATGAATGAAAACACATTCTGCATATCAGATATTTACATTACGATTCATAATAGTAGCAAAATCATAGTTATGAAGTAGCAATGAAAATAATTTTATGTTTGGGGGTCCCACAACACGAGGTACTGTATTAAGGGGTTAGGAAGGTTGAGAACTATTGAACCAAAGGTTTAGTTGATGGATGAGTTGGTTCCACCTTCAGTTCAAACGATAGAGAACGAAAGCAACAAAAAATAAACTCTGGGTTGTTGCAGGTTTTTTTCGGGCTATATGGCCATGTTCTAGAGGCATTTTCTCCTGACGTTTTGCCTGCATCTATGGCAAGCATCCTCAGAGGTAGTGAGGTCTGTTGGAACTAGGAAAAAGGGTTTATATATCTGTGGAATGACCAGGGTGGGACAAAGGACTCTTGTCTGTTGGAACTAGGTGTGAATGTTTCAACTGACCACCTTGATTAGCATTTGATGGCCTGGCAGTGCCTGGAGCAATCTTTTGTTGAGAGGTGATTAGATGTCCTTGCTTGTTTCCTCTCTGTTGTTGTGCTGTTGTAATTTTAGAGTTTTTTAATACTGGTAGCCAGAGTTTGTTCATTTTCATGGTTTCCTCCTTTCTGTTGAAATTGTCCACATGCTTGTGGATTTCAGTGGCTTCTCTGTATGGTCTGACCTGGTGGTTGTTGGAGTGGTCCAGCATTTCTGTGTTCTCAAATAATATGTTGTGCCCAGGTTGATTCATCAGGTGCTCTGCTATGGCTGACTTCTCTGGTTGGAGTAGTCTGCAGTGCCTTTCATGTTCCTTGATTCATGTTTGGGCAATGCTGCGTTTGGTGGTCCCTATGTAGACTTGTCGACAGCCTCATGGCATACTGTAGACTCCTGCAGAAGTGAGAGGATCCCTCTTGTCCTTTGCTGAATGTAGCATTTGTCGGATTTTCTTGGCGGGTCTGTAGATAGTTTGTATGTTGTGTTTCCTCATCAGCTCCCTATGCGGTCAGTGGTTCCCTTGATGTATGGCGAGAACAGGCACTGCCAGGCAATCAAATGCTAATCAAGGTAGTCAGTTGAAACATTCACACCTAGCTCCAGCAGACAAGAGTCCTTTGTCCCATCCTGGTCATTCTGTTGTTGTTGTTCATTCGTTCAGTTGTCTCCGACTCTTCGTGACCTCATGGACCAGCCCACGCCAGAGCTCCCTGTCGGCCGTCACCACCCCCAGCTCCCTCAAGGTCAGTCCAGTCACTTCAAGGATGCCATCCATCCATCTTGCCCTTGGTCGGCCCCTCTTCCTTTTGCCTTCCACTTTCCCCAGCATAATTGTCTTCTCTAGGCTTTGCTCTCTCCTCATGATGTGGCCAAAGTACTTCAACTTTGTCTCTAGTATCCTTCCCTCCAGTGAGCAGTCGGGCTTTATTTCCTGGAGGATGGACTGGTTGGATCTTCTCGCAGTCCAAGGCACTCTCAGAACTTTCCTCCAACACCACAGTTCAAAAGTATCTATCTTCCTTCGCTCAGCCTTCCCTAAGGTCCAGCTCTCACATCCGTAGGTTACTACAGGGAATACCATGGCTTTGACTATGCGGATCTTTGTTGCCAGTGTGATGTCTCTACTCTTTACTATTTTATCGAGCTTGGACATTGCTCTCCTCCTGGTCATTCTACAGATATATAAACCCTTTTTCCTAGTTCCAACAGACCTCATTACCTCTGAGGATGCTTGCCATAGATGCAGGCAAAACGTCAGGAGAAAATGCCTCTAGAACATGGCGATATAGCCTGAAAAAAACCTACAACAACCCAGTGATTCCAGCCATGAAAGCCTTCGACAATACAAAATAAACTCCTTTTAGCCCTTGCCGCTCAAACCAAGCCTCCGCCTTTGCTAATTAAGTGGGAGGTGATGTTACACCGCTGGCATTATGTCAAGGAGGCACCTACACTGAGATCTTGGCAATATGCAAATATGTCGAAAACATCGACTCCGATCAATTCATTAAATTGGCTAAAGGCCGGGGATTAATTGGCTAAAATGGTTTAATGACTAGGGCAGATCAGACCCTTGAAGCAATCAGCAGAGATGACAATACGGGGTTGAAAACAGAGAAATGAAAGGAGGTGCTTGCACATCTTGTCTCCAAACGGAAGGGAACACGGACCCTATAATTTTGGGGATACAGCTACAGGGGCAAGCGGGCAGAATGAGGACACAGCCATGCCTAATAATAATTCTTACCCTTCAAATAAGATTTTTGCACCCCCAAATTTCCACCTTGACAGAAGTAATCCCCATTAATGGATAATCCCCCTTAATCTTCTGTTATCCCATGTTCAGCTTCACTTTAAATGGGGTTTATATATCTGAGGAATAATGTCTAAGGTGGGAGAAAGAACTCTTGTCTGTTCTAGGCAAGTATGAATGTTGAATGGCATTGCAGCTTCTATGCCTGGCTGGTTGCTGTCTGGGGAATCCTTTGTCGGGAGGTGTTAGCTGGCCCTGATTGTTTCCAGCCTGGAATCCTCATTGGGAAGGTTGAGAAACACTGCTGTAGGCCATTGGTTGTAAGGCCAAGACAAGGACAACCTCAATATGCCCAAATGTGTAGTTGCTGGGATTTATAGTTCACCTACAATCAAGGACCATTCTGAACTCCAGCAACTATGGAATTGAACCAAACTTGGCATACAGAACTCCCATGACCAGCAGAAAATACTGGATGGGTTTTGTGGGCATTGACCTTGAGTTTTGGAGTTCTAGAGGCGGTCAGGTTAATAACTGGGGTGGCATACAGGGAGTTATAGTTTACGTACATCTCGAGGGCACTATGGATTCAAACAATACGCCCCCCCCCGCCAAATACTTGATACACCAATTTGAATACTGTTGGGGTTGGGAGGGGATTTATTTTTGTCATTTGGGAGTTGTAGTTGCTGGGATTTATAGTTCACCTACAATCAAAGAGCATTCTGAACTCCACCAATGATGGAATTGAACCAAAATTGGCACACAGAACTCCCATGACCAACAGAAAATACTGGAAGGGTTTGGTGGGCATTGACCTTGAGTTTTGGAGTTGTAGTTCACGTACATCTCGAAGGCACTATGGACTCAAACAATGAGGGATCTGGACCAAAGTTGATACGGATACTCAATATGGTCAAATGTGAACATTGGTGGAGTTTGGAGCAAATAACTTTGACATGTGGGAGTTGTAGTTGCTGTGATTTATAGTTCACCTACAATCAAAGAGCATTCTGAACTCCACCAAGGATGGAATTGAACCAAACTTGGCACACAGAACTCCCATGACCAACAGAAAATACTGGAAGGGTTTGGTGGACATTGACCTTGAGTTTTGGAGTTGTAGTTCACATACATCTGGTGGAGCACTATGGACACAAACAATGAGGCATCTGGACCAAACTTGACATGGATACTCAATATGGCTAAATGCAAACACTGTTGGAGTTTGGGGCAAATCGACTTTGACGTGTGGGAGTTGTAACTGTTGGGATTTATAGTTCACCTACAATCAAAGAGCATTCTGAACTCCACCAAGGATGGAATTGAACCAAACTTGGCACACAGAACTCCCATGACCAACAAAAAATACTGGAAGGGTTTGGTGGGCATTGACCTTGAGTTTTGGAGTTGTAGTTCACATACATCTGGTGGAGCAATATGGACTCAAACAATGAGGGATCTGGACCAAACTTGACACGGATACTCAATATGGTCAAATGTGAACACTGGTGGAGTTTGGGGCAAATAGATTTTGACATGTGGGAGTTGTAGCTGCTGGGATTTATAGTTCACCTACAATCAAAGAGCATTCTGAACTCCACCAATGATGGAATCTGAACCAAACGTGGCACACAGAACTCCCATGACCAACAGAAAATACTGGGAGGGTTTGGTGGGCAGTGACCTTGAGTTTTGGAGTTGTAGTTCACGTACATCTGGAGGGCACTATGGACTCAAACAATGAGAGATCTGGACCAAAGTTGACACGGATACTCAATATAGAATCATGGAATCATAGAATCAAAGAGTTGGAAGAGACCTCATGGACCATCCAGTCCAACCCCCTGCCAAGAAGCAGGAATATTGCATTCAAAGCACCCCTGACAGATGGCCATCCAGCCTCTGTTTAAAAGCTTCCAAAGAAGGAGCCTCCACCACACTCCGGGGCAGAGAGTTCCACTGCTGAACGGCTCTCACAGTCAGGAAGTTCTTCCTTATGTTCAGATGGAATCTCCTCTCTTGTAGTTTGAAGCCATTGTTCTGCGTCCTAGTCTCCAGGGAAGCAGAAAACAAGCTTGCTCCCTCCTCCCTGTGGCTTCCTCTCACATATTTATACATTTATTTATTTATTTATTTCTTGCACTTATTAAGTTTTTAGCTTGCTTCCTCCTCCCTGTGGCTTCCTCTCACATATTTATACATGGCTATCATATCTCCTCTCAGCCTTCTCTTCTTCAGGCTAAACATGCCCAGCTCCTTAAGCCGCTCCTCATAGGGCTTGTTCTCCAGACCCTTGATCATTCTAGTCGCCCTCCTCTGGACACATTCCAGCTTGTCAATATCTCTTTGACATGTGGAAGTTGTAGCTGCTGGAATTTATAGTTCACCTACAATCAAACAGCATTCTGGATCCCACCAACGATCTTGAGGCTGACTTGCGAACGGTACCTCATGTGTGGCCATGACTGCATAGGGATTCAAACCCAGATCTGACACTCCAAACATTCCCCCCCCCCCAAGTTGTCCGCCTTTCCCTAATGTTCCTCTCTCACTCCTTTGCCCCATTACACCCGAGGCTCTGGCGAAATAAATGCATGATAATTGAAATCAATGGGACTTAGTTCAAAGTAAATGCGTTTAAGACCAGGAAGGAGGAAAGAGGAGCGAAGGTCAGAGATATCTCATGATGGGGAACATGTTCGATCATGAAACTCCATCCCCTCCCCTGCTCTCCTTCGCTCCCCCCAAAGTGGCCTTGTTCTCCGAGGAAGGTGATTATTCCTCTGCATGATCTATTTACCATACTAAAGACAGGAGCCTTTGAACTTTTATTATCCAATACCAAGACTTTCTCTCTCTCTTTCTCTCTCTCTCTCTTTTTGGAATCCAATCCTTAAAATACCCAAAAGGCCTTCCTCTGGAGATTTGCTTTAAGAAAGATGTTGAGCAGGGGGTGGGGAAAGGAGAGAGAGAGGGGAAAAAAGGGCTTAATTTCAAATTCTCTGGAGTTTCTTCTTTTCTCCCCCCCCCCCCCCCCCCCCCCATCAATACCTCTCCATGGCACTCAAGGGGAAAATTACTTCAAGCCGTATTATTCCACCCTCCCAAAACAGCTGGAGTTTGCACAAAGTCCTTCTCTTTTTTTGAATGGTTTGTTGGAAGCCAGCATCTTCTTCCCCATTGTAGTGCAGTGGAAAAATTACTTTCTGGATGACACCTAAAATCACCCAGGAAAGGCAATGGGTTGGGATTATGGGTATTAAAGGTAAAGGTTTCCCTTTAATACCCAAAATCGTGTCCGACTCTGGGGTGTGGTGCTCATCGCCATTTCTAAGCTGAAGAGCCGGCGTTGTCCATAGATGCCTCCAAGGTTATGTTGCCAGCATGATGGCATGGAGTGCCGTTACCTTCCCATTGGAGTGGTACCTATTGATTTACTCACATTTGCATGTTTTCAAACTGCTAGGCTGGCAGAGCATGAGCACCCGCTGTTAGCCCCAGCTTCTGCCAACCTAGCAGTTTGAAAACATGCAAATGTGAGTAGATCAATAGCTTCACTTCACTTCACTTCACTTTATTTCTTAATTAGCCGCTCTCCATCAAGGTGCTCCGAGCGACTTACAGTCTAAAATAGCATTTCCACAATATAAAAATATTCATCATAAAAACATTTAACAGTGACTATTTGGCAATTAGATCTGATTACTTAAATGCACAACCAAACAACCAAACAGCTACCACTCCGGTAGCACGATAACAGCACTCCTTGCAGTCATGCTGGCCACATGACCTTGGAGGTATCTACGGACAACGCCGGCTCTTCGGCTTAGATATGGAGATGAGCACCACAGCCCAGAGTTGGACACGACTGGACTTAATGTCAGGGGAAAGCCTGGCAGCAGCTGGGGCTAACAGTGGGAGCTCACCCCGCTCCCTGGATTTGAACTGTTGACCTTTTGGTCAGCAAGTTCAGCAGTTCAGTGGTTTAACATGCTGCACCACCAGGAGTCCCAATATAAATAAAGTGTATTATTATCATTATTCCTAATTGGTTCTGTCACAAAAACATGGGAAAAGTTTTTTTAAACTGCAAAAACTTTGTCTTTACAGCACATCTTGCAGCACATGTTGCTATAATTTTTCAATGAATGTCTCATCAAATCTCAACCAATTCAACCTAGTTTGTGGCAGCCACAAAAATGAAGTTTATGGAGGATAACAACTACTTTTAAAGTTGTTTTTGTTTTTGTGTCAGGAGCAATCTGAGAAACTGCAAATCGCTTCTGGTGTGAGAGAATTGGCCGTCTGCAAGGACGTCGCCCAGGGGATGCCCGGATGATTTGATGTTTTATCATCCTTGTGGGAGGCTTCTCTCATGTCCTCGCATGAGGAGCTGGAGCTGACAGAGGGAACTCATCCGCCTCTCCCTGGATTCGAACCTGCGACCTGCCAGTCTTCAGTCCTGCCAGCACAGGGGTTTAACCCACCGCGCCACCGGGGGCTCCATATACTTTTAAAGTAAGTACCAGACAATCAAACAGGAAATAACACTTTCAACCCAGGAGAAGAAAATGTTTCTAATATTGTTACAAAGTGTAATTGGAAAGTCTTATTCATTCAGTGGATCTGCTTCATCAGGGACTGGCTTTGGATTTAGGTCGCTGGACCCAACACAAGTCAATGTTTCCGGAAAGGGGTAAAAGGAAACATTTCCCAAGATTGGACAAAATGATACATCCCAAAAGAACTCTCCATGGTGCTGAAACATCTCCCTGAATTCAGATTCAGCAAAGTTCCTTTAAACTTCAGACCAAAAGTTGGAGGGGACTCACAACTCCTTAGACTTGCGAGACCTTAGCTTGTTGACCAAAAGGTCGCAGGTTCGATTCCAGGGAGCAACGTGAGCTTCCGCTGTCAGCCCTAGCTTCTGCCAACCTAGCAGTTCGAAAACATGCAAATGTGAGTAGATCAATAGGTACCGCTCCGGCGGTAAGGTAACAGTGCTCCATGCGGTCATGCTGGCCACATGACCTTGGAGGTGTCTATGGACAATGCCGGCTCTTCGGCTTAGAAAGGGAGATGAGCACCACACCCCAGAGTCAGACATGACTGGACTTAATGTCAGGGGACAACCTTTACCTTTACCTAATGAGTTGCAAGCCAGCAAAGTAACATCTTGTAATGAGTTATTTTTCATCACCTTCTTCCTCCCTGCACTTTGATGTCATTCACCTGTGAAAGAATCCCCAGTGGCGCAGTGGGTTAAACCCCTGTGCCGGCAGGACTGAAGACTGACAGGTCGCAGGTTCGAATCCAAGGAGAGGCGGATGAGCTCCCTCTATCAGCTCCAGCTCCTCATCCGGGGACATGAGAGAAGCCTTCTGCAAGGATGATAAAAACATGAAATCATCCGGGCATCCCCTGGAAAACATCCTTGCAGATGGCCAATTCTCACACCAGAAGCGACTTGCAGTTTCTCAAGTGACTCCTGACATGACAAAAAAAAACCATGTGAAATGTTGGAGGATCTGAAGTTATGGTGGCCAAAGTAAAAAACAAAGAGTGCTTCTTCAGTATTAAAAAAAAACTCTAAAATTACAACAGCAAAACAGCAGAGAGGAAACAACCAGGCACATCTTAACACCTCTCAACAAAAGATTTCCCCAGGCTCAGCCAGGCCTTCAAATGCTAATGAAGGTGGTCAGTTGAAACATTCACACCTAGCTCCAGGAGAAAAGAGCTCTTTGCCCCACCCCAGCCATTCCACAGATATATAAACCCATTGTCCTAATTCCAACAGACCTCACTACCTCTGAGGATGCTTGCCATAGATGCAGGCAAAATGTCAGGAGAAATGCCTCTAGAACATGGCCCTATAGCCTGAAAAAACCCACAAGAACCTAGTGATTCCAGCCATGAAAGCCTTCAACAATAAATAGTGCTTCTGACCTTTAATGGTTGAGGATAAGAGGGAATCTCAGCAGGTCTCACTTGACATACAAGCAAGACTTGCCCAAATCCTCTTTTCTACAAAAGCATTCAAAGCCAAAGAGCCCTCTCCAGTTTTCCATCTGGAAACACTACTGAATCCGTAATAAACTTCTGATTCTAACAACGTAAGTCATTTCTGGGTTGTTGTAGGTTTTTTCCGGCTATATAACCATGCTCTAGAGGCATTTCTCCTGACATTTCGCCTGCATCTATGGCAAGCATCCTCAGAGGTAGTGAGGATGCTTACCATAGATGCAGGTGAAACGTCAGGAGAAATGCCTCTAGACCATGGCCATATAGCCCGAAAAAACCTACAACAACCCAGTGATTCCGGCCATGAAAGCCTTCGACAATACATTAAGTCATTTCTTTCCTAAATCCCATCCAAACAAGTTGCAATTGGACCCCAACACAACTTTCTCTTTGCGAAGCCAGCAACTACAAGGCCTATTTCCCCCAATAAAACAGATGAGGCTCCATAAAAAATAATACAGTGGGAATGGGCCCTAGAGCCCATCAAGTCCAACCTCCTGCTCAGTGCAGGACTTTATCCCCAATTGGTAATTTCCCATCTTTTTCTGAGTGCCAGAGAAGGAATACGTAGCAATCTTTCACAGCAATTAATTAATTAATTTATTTATTGTGTCATCAGCAACCATTGTATTACAATTCTAACAGAGCAAAAAAAAAAACACAGATTAAAAAGAAAAAGGAAAAAAAACACACAGATTTTGCAAATTTGGTATTTGGTTAAATGTCCTTTGACCAGTATCTGGCCACTTGGAGTGCCTCTGGGGTTGCCGCAAGAAGGTCCTCCATTGTGCATGTGGCAGGGCTCAGGGTGCATTGCAGCAGGTGGTCAGTGGTTTGCTCTTCTCCACACTCGCATGTCTTGGATTCCACTTTGTGCCCATTTCTTGAGGTTGGCTCTGCATCTCGTGGTGCCAGAGCGCAGTCTGTTCAGCGCCTTCCAAGTCGCCCAGTCTTCTGAGTGCCCAGGGGGGAGTCTCTCATCTGGTATCACCCATGAATTGAGGTGCTGGGTTTGGGCCTGCCACTTTTGGACTCTCGCTTGCTGGGGTGTTCCAGCGAGTGTCTCTGTAGATCTAAGAAAACTATGTCTTGATTTAAGTCGTTGACGTGCTGGCTGATACCAAACAGGGGATGAGCTGGAGATGTCTCTGCCTTGGTCCTTTCACTATTGGCTGCTACTTCCCGGCGGATGTCAGGTGGTGCAATACCGGCTAAGCAGTGTAATTTCTCCAGTGGTGTAGGGCGCAGACACCCGTGATAATGCGGCATGTCTCATTAAGAGCCACATCTACTGTTTTAGTGTGGTGAGATGTGTTCCACACTGGGCATGCATACTCAGCAGCAGAGTAGCATAGCGCAAGGGCAGATGTCTTCACTGTCTGGTTGTGATCCCCAGGTTGTGCCAGTCAGCTTTCGTATGATGTTGTTTCTAGCGCCCACTTTTTGTTTGATGTTCAGGCAGTGCTTCTTGTAGGTCAGAGAATGGTCCAGAGTGACTCCCAGGTATTTGGGTGTGTTGCAATGCTCCAGTGGGATTCCTTCCCAGGTAATCCTCAGAGCTCGGGATGCTTGTCTGTTCTTAAGCAATTAATTATACTGCCAATACTCTCCAACTTTCAAGATGTTCTTTCTCCCATTCAGATGACATCTTGGTGGTTTGAATCCAAGGAGCAGGATGAGCTCCCATCAGTCAGCCCCAGCTTCTCATGCAGGGACATGAGAGAATCCTCATCCAGGATGGTAAAACATCCAGGCATCCTCTGGGCAATCTCCTTGCAGACAGTTGGTTCTCTCACACCAGAAGCAACTTGCAGTTTTCTGCTATTTCCTTCCTCAGAGGATGAGAGAGTGTGACTTGTCCAAGTTCAACCAAAGGATTTCTTTGACTTAGCAGAAATTTGAATATAGTAGAACTATGTCTTTTAAAGGAAAATGCCAAAAGAAGAGGAGGGGAAAAAAGGCCGAGATGGAGTGTATGCCGAAAGCAAAGTAAGAACTATTTCCTGGATTAATATATATCTTGATGTATACACACACACACAGTATCCCAAGAATGTATACACCCAGCTCACAGTAACTTGGGAGATTATTTGAAAGCTAAATAAATACATTTATTATGCAGAATTGATGCTATAATAACGATTTAATCAGAGTTATAAATTCCATCTTAAATTAAGATTTTATGCAAAGCGTGCAAAGTATCGTCCTTGCACAGCAACGTTGTGGAAGCACAAAGTTGTAAACCTCAATTAAAATGTGTCTTGTAATTTTATGAAAGGTACATTTATTTTGGGGTTTTTAAGGGGGGAGGATGCAAAAAACCTTTCCAGAATTATAAGATTTTAAAGGTATATACACATTTGGGACAACCTTAGGTATAGATCTCTGTATCGCGTGTATCTATAAATATAATAATGCTATATCACTCATATATAATGACAACAATACTGCAAAGCCAATCTATGCTGGGCAAACTTAGGCCCTCTAAGTGTTTTGGAATTCAACTCCCATAATTCCTAACATTCTCAGGCCCCTTCCTTTTCCCCCTCAGCTGCTTAAGCTGAATGGCCTTGCAGCTTCAAAGCCTGGCTGCTTCCTACCTAGGGGAATTCTTAAGCGGCCAAGGGAGGAAGCAAAGGGACGGAGGGTGTTAGGAATTATGGGAGTTGAAGTCCAAAACACCTGGAGGGCCCAACGTTGTGCATGCCTGCACTAAAGGCACTCTGCACATGTTCAAAGTCCATCAGTTCCTCAATATTGTTTGAGTTACAAGGCCTTAATAGGTTGAATGGTATATTAATCACCTGCCGGGACTGCTGAAGGGGCATTTTAATTCACTTTAATCAATTTAGTAAGACTGGAATTCATCAGTGGAACCGAGAAGGAAAAAGGAGCCTTGTTTGGCGAAACTATTCTGTTGCTTTTGTGTTGTTGCCTAAAGGAATGGAAAATAAAATAGCAAAAGACTTTCATCTATTGAATCTCAAAATTATCTCACACTTATATCAACGTTCCATTCAACCTATGTTCAGGAACTGGCAATGTGCAAATAAATTGAAATGCAATGTTTTTAATGGTGCTGGATTAATGAACATTGGTCAATAGGCATAATTATTAACAGTATCAATAGTAATTAAATATACTTTCTAATCACATCTCTTGCAAACCCTATCACTGTACTGAAGTTTGGCAGGGAAAGTCCCAATTAATCCTCTGCCTTCCCATTTTTTCAGCTGCTTTCAAAATGTCCCGGTTTCTCTCCTCCTTCCACTTTCCGCCTTTGTCCTCAGCTTACTTCCATTGCTTCAAGCTGAGTTCAAAATGCATTCATTTTTGGGGGGTGGGTTTTGACAGTACCGAAATTCCAGGTTTTCTAAACTTAACACAGTAGATTTGTGTCGTAATCTTCATTAATAATGTTTGTCATAATAATAGTATTAATAATACCTGGCCACACACTGATGTTGTTCGGCTACATACCTGTGTTTTCATTTGGGAAATGTTAAAAGGCACTTCCACCAATATTTCACAGATGGAAAACAAGAACACCTATAGTTAAGTAATAGCAAACTAAGTTGATGGGTAGAAAAGTGGGTTAAACTGCTAGCTGCAGGAAAGCTGCAGACAAGAAGGTTGGCAGTTTGAAGCTGCGAGTCGGGGTGAGCTCCCAACTGTCAGCTCTAGTTGCTGCCAACCTAGCAGTTCAAAAGCATGCAATGCGAGTAGATCAATAGGTACTGCCTCGGCGGGAAGATAAAACGGTGCCCAATGCAGATATGCAGGTTCGAATCTGTGGAGCGGCGTGAGCTCCCATTGTTAGCCCCAGCTTCTGTCAACCTAGCAGTTCAAAAACATGCACATGTGAGTAGATCAATAAGTACCACTCCGGCGGGAAGGTAATGCTGGCCATGTGACCTTGGAGGTGTCTATGGACAATGCTGGCTCTTTGGCTTAGAAATGGAGATGAGCATCAACCCCCGAGCCAGACACGACTGGACTTAATGTTTGGGAAGCCTTTACCTATTAATTAATTAATTCTACATTATAGGTGCACCCATACTTATGCTTTCTTTTTCTTGGAAAAACAGTAAGATCAGTAGGGAGAAAAGATGAAAACAATAATGGAAATAGTATTGTCGAAGGCTTTCATGGCCGGAATCACTGGGTTGTTGTAGGTTTTTTCGGGCTGTATGGCCATGGTCTAGAGGCATTCTCTCCTGACGTTTCGCCTGCATCTATGGCAAGCATCCTCAGAGGTAGTGAGGTCTGTTGGAACTAGGAAAAAGGGTTTATATATCTGTGGAATGACCAGGGTGAGACAAAGGATTCTTGTCTGCTGGAGCTAGGTGTGAATGTTTCAACTGACCACCTTGATTAGCATACAATGGGCTGACTGTACCTGGAGCAAACTTTTGTTGAGAGGTGATTAGATGTCCCTGCCTGCTTCCTCTCTGTTGTTGTGCTGTTTAATTTTAGAGTTTTTTAATACTGGTAGCCAGATTTTGTTCATTTTCATGGTTTCCTCCTTTCTGTTGAAATTGTCCACATGCTTGTATATTTCAGTGGCTTCTCTGTGTAGTCTGACATGGTGGTTGTGAGAGTGGTACACAACCCAATAATGGAAATAGATGGGAGGGAATTTACGTTGCATAAGGGGAAAATGTATACACTAATCAATACTTTCATCGAATTTTATGCATTTCTTTTATGAATTTCTTTTATGCACTGACCACCTGCTGCAATGCACCCTGAGCCCTGCCTAATGCACAATGGAGGATTTTCTTGCAGCAACACCAGAAGCACTCCAAGTGGCCAGATACTGGTCAAAGGACATTTAATCAACTACCAAACTCACAAATTTTGTACTTTGTCTGTTTGTTTGTTTGCTTTGTTCTGTTAGAAATGTAATATAATTGACTGGTTGCCCTGACACGACAAATAGAATAAATAAATATGCATTTCTTTGCAATATGACTCCATCCAAGCCAGTATCCTTCTTCCCCTTCTTCCCTTTCGAAGCCCCTGGAAAACAAGGTCTAAGTGTCAAAGAGTTCGAAATGAGAAGGAATAGTCATTTGCCCCAAACAAGGTGCTAAATCAGGACTGCTTTGCCAAATGGCTCCAAATGGCCTCATTCACACATCACAAACCCTTTGTTCCCAGAGCCATTGCCTCTTTAACACTCCTCTGAGAAAGAGCTGGTCCTCCACATGGGTCCAGCCTCCTTCCAAGTGTGTCCTTCAACTTGGGTAAGGACAACTTTAGGAGTTGTAGTTCCCAATAGTTATCTTCCTCTCCAAACTTAGAGATGTTTGGAAGAACCTGATTCAGTTCAAAGGATATTCCATCAGGAATGGGAGCAGAGAAGCAAATCAGTAGCCAATGTAAATGGGAAAATGACCTAAATACCCTAATATCTGCTAATGTGGGTCAATACTGGTTATTATTTGGATGGGAAACCAAAGGAATACAGGTTGAATATCTCTTATTCACTTCTAAAATCTGAAATACAATAGACACTAAGGCCTCTTCTACACTGCCATATAAAATCCAGATTATCTACTTTGGGATTATATGAGTTTACATTGCCATATAATCCAGTTCAAAGCAGATAATCTGGATTTCATATGGCAGTGTGGAAGGGGTCTTGGAGGAATTTTCGGGACACAAAAGCAAAGCATAGTAATGAATTTGTAATTTGTATCATTGGAAGCAATGGGAACTCCTTGTCGCTGTCCTTGGTCGGACTAACAAAGGTATCTACTATAGTGTTTCTCATCCTTCCTAATGTCGTGACCCCTTAATAGAGTTCCTCATGTTGTGGTGACCCCCAACCATAACATTATTTTCATTGCTACTTCATAACTGTAATTCTGCTATTGTTATGAATCATAATGTAAATACCTGATATGCAGGATGTATTGTCATTCACTGGACCAAATTTGGCACAAATACCTGATACATTCAAATTTAAATACTGGTCCGGTTGACGTGGGAGCAGGATTGATTTTGCTATTTGGGAGTTGTAATTGCTGGGATTTATAGTTCACCTACAATCAAAGAGCATTCTGAACTTCACCAACCATGGAATTGAACCAAACTTGGCACACAGAACTCCCATTACCAACAGAAAACACTGGAAGGGTTTGGTGAACATTAACCTTGAGTTTTGGAGTTGTAGTTCACCTACATCAAGAGAGCACCGTGGACTCAATCAATGATGGATCTGGACCAGACTTGGCACGGATACTCAGTATGGCCAATTGTGAACACTGGTGAAGTTTGGAGAAAACAAACCTTGACATTTCGGGATTTATAGTTTGCCTAGAATCAAATAGCATTCTGAACTCCACCAATACTGGAATTGAACCAGACTTGGCATACAGAACTCCCATCACCAACAGAAAACACTGGAAGGGTCTGGTGGACATTGACCTTGAGTTTTGGAGTTGTAGTTTACAGTGCTCTATAGATGTAGATGAACTACAACTCCAAAATTCAAGGTCAATGTCCACCAGACCCTTCCAGTGTTTTCTGTTGGTGATGGGAGTTATGTGTGCCAAGTTTGGTTCAATTCCGATGGAACTGAACCAAACAATGATGAATCTGGACCAAACTTGGCACGAATACTCAATATGGCCAAATGTGAACCCTGGTGAAGTATGGGGAAAATAAGTCTTGACATTTGGGAGTTGTAGTTGCTGGGGTTTATAGTTCACTTACAATCAAAGAGCATTCTGAACCTCACCCGTGATAGAATTAGGCCAAACTTCCCTCCAACACAAAGCTCCTAAGACCAACTGGAACTGTGTTTTCTCATGTTCTTTGGCGAAACTTCTGACACCCCCCTCATGACCCTCCCCAGGGGTCCTGAACCCCATGTTGAGAAACACTGCACTACAGTGTGTGATTTTGCGCACAAATTTTCTATATGTTGCCCAATAGCCAATGCAACTGCTTCTGAAAGATATATTTTCCATTTAGTTCACACAGCTATTGGCTATCTCCCCCTTTGCCATTATGTACACATATATTTTTTTAAATATTCTTTATTGAGATTTTCATAAAACATAAGACATAAAAACAAGATCAGAAAAAAGGAAAGAAAAAGAAGAAGAAAAAAAAGAGAAAGAAAGAGAAAAAAAACCCAGAAGAAGAAGAAAAAAAAAACAAAGTGAAAAACTAAAAATTGACCTCCTGGTATCTTCGGATAATCTTATCAGTCTTTTTTGTTGTTTGTGTTCTTGTTTTTCTTCTTTCCCTCCTTTTGACGTAATTCAGTCTGTTTTTGTACTTCTTAAATTACTATTTCTTTTTTCTTCTTTTTCAGGTATTCTGTAGCTTCGCTCCAATCCGTTTCTTTCCTTTTAATTTCTTTGTTTTTCAGCAATAGAAAGGTTAGCTTGTCTAAGTTCCTAATATCTAACATTTTTGTTACCCAATCATTTATCTCTGGAATCTCTTCTTGCCTCCACACCTTTGCATAGCACATCCTTGCTATAGGATGCGTAGAACCTCCAGAGGCAGGAGTAGTCTATCTGTGAGTTAAAATATGCCAGAAATGGAATGCCCATTAACTTTCACAATGATATCAATGGGTTTCTCAAGGGCATGGGGTTGGAAAGAGGGATTTTGGACAAAATGGGGTTCTGGTCTCGTCCAGCAGGGCTCTTGCTTGCCTCGATATGAAATTCAATATAGTAATGTATTGGATTTCCTTGCTCCCCCCACTTTTGCTGCTGCACAGTTATTTTCTCCTCCCCTCCTTGCTCTTTTTCCGAAGTCAGGGGAGAAATTTCCAGCTAATGTAGAGATAATTACCGCCTCTCAGCCAGGCCAAGGCAATTAGTGCAAGAGATTTGGGGGCCTCGTTTGTTCAAAGATAAAATGCGTTAACACTCAATTAATTCCTTCAGATCCGGGGCTGATAAGGCAATGGGAAGTTACAGGCTGGCAATTAAACAAACAAGTCCATGTACTTTGAAATCTGCAAAGGGAAAGGGGGGCGGGGGGCGAGGAAGGAGGGGTCCAGGATTCTCAAAGAAATCGAAAGAGAAGACACTAAAAAGAAGAGATGCGTAAGAGAACTAGAAGAAAAGAGAGCCCAAAGAAGACACCTAACCCAATATTCAGGCTTCAATGGGACCAGTTTCTTCCTTATGGGAAGGATATAGATCAGGCATGGGCAAACTTCGGCCCTCCAAGTGTTTTGGACTTCAACTCCCACAATTCCTAACAGCCCATTAGGAATTGTGGGCGTTGAAGTTCAAAACACCTAGAGGGATGAAGTTCACCCATGCCTGACATACAAGGGTTGAATGAAAAGTAATGCCTCCACCTTCGTAACTCCTCAACAGATGGTAGTACTGGTATGCGGCAGGTACTGGCTTGTTCAGTAGACTCTCCTCTACAGTTTCATTTTGGCGGGAAGCCTTAGCATTGAATGGTTGTGTTGTTAAAGTGCAAAGTATGGAACCCTGCACAGACGGTCGGACAATGTGACTTAAGCAATGTGCAGTCAGAATTCTTAACAGCAAGAGGTGTCACCCCAAAGGAGATTCATCAGAGAATGCAAGCTGTTTATGGTGATTGTGTTGATGTGAGTACTGTGCGCCGTTGGGCAAGTAAGTTTAAAGATGTTGAGGTGGGAACATCTGACTTGCTTGACAAACAAAGAGTTGGACGTCCTGTGACAGCAACCACTGAGTTTCACAAGCAAAAGGTTGACAGATTGATTCAGGACGGTCGTCATATCACTCAGAGAGAAATTTCAAGCATAATCAGCATTTCACAAGAACGTGAGGGTCACATTATTGCTTTGCTTGGCCATCAGAACATCTGTGCACGATGGGTACCCAGGATGCTGGCGCCTGAAATGAAAGCGCACAGACTTCTTCAACATAAAATATTGCTCTCTGGATGTAGGTGAACTATAACTCCAAAACTCATCCTACATCCAGAGAGCAATATTTTCTGTTGGTCACGGGGGTTCTGAGTGGGAAATTTGGTCCAATTCTATCATTGGTGGGGTTCAGAATGCTCTTTGATTGTGGGCGAACTATAAATCCCATCAAGTAAAAGTCCCAAATATCAAGATCTATTTTCTCCAAACTCCATCAGTGTTCATATTTGGGCATATTGAGTATTTGGGCCAAGTTTGGTCCAGATCTATCATTGTTTGAGTCCACAGTGCTCTCTGGATGTAGGTGAACTATAACTCCAAAACTCAAGGTTAATGCCCACCAAACTTTTCCAGTATTTTCTCTTGGTCATGAGAGTGCCAAGTTTGGTTCAGTTCCATCATTGGTGGAGTTCAAAGTGCTCTTTGATTGTAGGTGAACTATAAATGCCAGAAACTACAACTCCCAAATGACAAAATCAACACCACCACCACCCAACCCCACCAGTATTCAAATATGAGTGTATCGGGTATTTGTGCCAAATTTGGTCCAGCGAATGAAAATACATCCTGCGTATCAGATAGTTACATTATGATTCACAGCAGTAGCAAAATTATAGTTATGAAGTAGCAACGAAAATGTTATGATTGGGGGTCACCACAAATTGAGGAACTGTATTAAGGGGTCAAGAACCACTGATCTACACTGTCATATAAAATCCAGATTACTGGTATCTGCTTTCAACTGGATTATATGGCAATGTGGATTCATATAATCCAGTTCAAAGTAGATAATGTGGATTATCTATTTTGATAATCTGTATTATATGGCACTGTAGATCCAGCCTGAACTTGCCTTCTCTGACTTATTTTATATTTCACAAAATACGTTGGAACAAAGGAAGGAAGAAAATATCTTTACTCCATCCGCTGCGTCTAGATGCTTTTGCCGAATTCCAGTATTTCTGCTACTCCAAATAAAAAAATCCTTTATTCGCTCTTGAGATTTTTCTTTCTCCTTCAAAGGCATTAAAGAACTGGATTTAAGGTGCCAGGACTTTCTTGCAGAAACCATTTACTGAAGGGAGATGCAAATATTCCCCTGGCCCTGTGGCCTCTGCGCAAAGGAGGGACAAGTAAATGCAAACAGGAGGAAGAGAATGGAGATAAATAAATCACAGCTAAATGTCAGCGGTGCAGAGAGAAGGCAAAGGGAGAATATAGAGCAGGAGGAACAGAAAGCCCAACCAGCCGGAAACTAGACATCTAGGAATAACGCTGGTTTTGTACAAGTCTGGAATGAAACACCTATGAGTCTAAAAAACAACAAATACACCTATACTTTCCTCTCACTGGGTGAGACTGAATTACTAACTTTCGATTGCATGTACTGTTGAAGACTTTCATGGCCACAGTCACTGGGTTGTTATGAGTTTTCCGGGCTGTATGGCCATGTTCCAGAAGCATTCTCCCCTAACATTTCGTTCACATCTATGGCAGGCATCTTCAGCTAACATGGTGTTTCTCAACCTTCCTAATGCTGCGACCCCGTAATAATAATAATAATAATAATAATAATAATAATAATAATAATAATACCTTTATTTATACTCCGCCACCATCTCCCCAAGGGACTCAGACTGGCTTACATGGGGCCAAGCCCAGCAACACATCAAAAAGAACAAGCAGTAATAAAACAACAATCAATAAACAAAAATAAACAATACAGTTAATATAACTCATAAGGAGACAATAACACACAAGAATTTAAAAACCTATGGCTGGGCCAGATGCAGGAGGGCAACTCAAATGATGAAATGATGAAAGGTTTAGAGCAGTGTTTCTTAACCTGGGGGTTGGGACCCCTGGAGGGGTCGCAAGGGGGTGTCAGAGGGGGTCACCAAAGACCATCAGAAAACACAGTATTTTCTGTTGGTCATGGAGGTTCTGTGTGGGAAATTTGGCTCTTTGATTGTAGGTGAACTATAAATCCTAGCAACTACAACTCCCAAATGTCAAGGTCTATTTCCCCCAAACTCTGCTAGTGTTTACATTTGGGCATACTGAGAATTCGTGCCAAGTTTGGTCCAGATCCATCATTGTTTGAGTCTACAGTTCTCTCTGGATATAGGTAAAGGACAACTCCCAAAACTCAAGATCAGTGCCCACCAAACCCTTCCAGTACTTTCTGTTGGTCATGGGAATTCTGTGGGCCAAGTTTGATTCAGTTCCATCGTTGGTGGAGTTCAGAATGCTCTTTGTTGTAAGTGAACTATAAATCCCAGCAACTACAACTCCCAAATGTCAAGGTCTATTTCCCCCAAACTCTCAGTGTTTACATTTGGGCATATTGAGAATTCGTGCCAAGTTTGGTCCAGATCCATCATTGTTTGAGTCCACAGTGCTGTCTGGATGTAGGTGAACTACAACTCCCAAACTCAAGGTCATTGCCCACCAAACCCTTCCAGTATTTCTGTTGGTCATGGGAGTTCTGTGTGCCAAGTTTGATTCAGTTCCATCGTTGGTGGAGTTCAGAATGCTCTTTGATTGTAGGTGAACTATAAATCCCAGCAACTACAACTCCCACAGGACAAAATCAATACCCTCCCCCAATCTGTTACTATTCATAACAGCAGCAAAATGAGTTATGAAGTAGCAACAAAACTAATTTTATGGTTGGGGGTCACCATAACATGAGGAAGCGTATTAAGGGGTCGTGGCATTAGGAAGGTTGAGAATCACTGATCCTAGTAGGAGGGTTTTAAAACAAAAGTGGAGAACAACGCAACAGGTAAGTAAAGTGCTTCTCAAGGTATTTTGCAGGGGAGTATTTCCTTTTTCAGGGAAGGCACACTGAACAGCCATGTTTCCAGGCTCCTCCTAAAGACTGCCAATGTGGGTGCTTGTCTGATATCCTTGGGGAGTGAGTTCCAGAGTCGGGGGGGCCACAATAGAGAAGGCCCTCTCCCTCATCCCCACCAATCCTGGATGGATCTACTTCCTAATGCCGTGACCCCTTAATACGGTTCCTCCTGTTGTGGTGACCCCCAACCACAAAATTATTTTCGTTGCTACTTCATAACAGTAATTTTGCTCCTGTTACAAATCGTAATGTAAATCTCTGAAATGCAGGATGTATTTTCATTCACTGGACCAAATTTGGCACAAATACCCGATACACCCAAATTTGAATACTCTTGATGCTTCCATGCTTTGCAATAAAGTTTGAAAACAGTGACAATTGGCTTTTCCAAAAGGAACAAAGTGAAATTTCAAGCAGTTTTAGCTACTTGGTTAGCAAGACATGACGCTGTGCAGAATCTCCTTCCCTTTGGAATAAATGAAAAAATAAAATAAAAATAAAACCATTTCCCCAGCGAGATCGGCAAAGGATATTTTTAACCCCTATCTGCAAAAACCCAACGCATTCATTTTGCTTGGCGTGTAGGCGTTTGCTACCCTGTTAAATATTTATCAGGCCGGTTTATTTAGGAAGACAATTAGTGTCAGGGTTACTATAGGAAAATAAACTGTCTCTCGCAAAAGATGGATAGAACTGCAGAGAAAGAGAGGGAGAGAAGAAAAAGAAGGAAGAAAGAAGGAAGGAAGGAAGGAAGGAAGGAAGGAAGGAAGGAAGGAAGGAAGATAAGGCGAAAACCCTCCTACAACACATGCCATGGTTTTTAAACATCTTCCATGTTGGTAGGAAGGGAATATATGAATTCTCCTTCCAATTTCCAATTTTTGGTTCTTTTCCAAAGTTCTAATTTTGGGAGGAAAGAATCAGGGATGTATGATGTCACCTGAAATCTTGCCAGAAAGAATTGAAACTGTTGTATTGTGGGCTCAGCCGCACTGAGTCCCTTGGGGAGATGGTAGTGGGGTACAAATAAATTATTATTATTATTATTATTATTATTATTATTATTATTATTATTATTATTAACACAATTGCCGTTGATGTTTAGGTACTTGGATTATGTGTATTTGAAATGTATTGTTGAAGAGCTTTCATGGCTGGAATCACTGGGTTACTGTAGGTTTTTCGGGCTATATGGCCATGTTGTAGAAGCATTTTCTCCTGACATTTCGCCTGCATCTATGGCACACATCCTCAGAGGTTGTGAGGTCTGTTGGAAACTAGGAAAATGAGGTTTATATATCTGTGGAATAATGTCCAGGGTAGGAGAAAGAACTCTTGTCTGTTGTCTAAGCAATTGTGAATGTTGCAACTGGCCAGCTTGATTAGCATTGAATAGCCTTGCAGCTTCAAAGCCTGGCTGGTTGCTGCCTGGGGGGATCCATTGTTGGGAGGTGTTAGCTGAATGGCCCTTGTGGTGCAGTAGGTTAAACCCTTGTGCCAGCAGGACTGAAGACCGACAGGTCATCTGGGGAGAGCACGGATGAGCTGACTTTACAGGTCCAGCTAGGAAAATTGGGTTTATATATATCTGTGGAAAGTCCAGGCTGTTAGAAAGAACTCGTCTGTTCAAGCTAGGTGTTAATGTTTCAATTGGCCATCTTGATTAGCATTTGATGGCCTGACAGTTTTAAGGTGCGGCTTGTTACTGCTGGGGGAATCCTTTGTTGAGAGGTGATTAGCTATCCCTGATTGTTTCTTGTCTGGAGTTCCCCTGTGTTTGAGTTTTGTTCTTTATTTACTGTTATAATTTTAGAGTTTTTTTAAATACTGGTAGCCAGATTTTGTTCATTTTCATGGTTTCTTCCTTTCTGTTGAAATTGTCCACATGCTTGAGGATTTCAATGGCTTCTCTGTAGTCTGACATGGTGGTTGTTAGAGTGGTCCAGCATTTCTGTGTTCTCAAATAACATGCTGTGTCCAGGTTGGTTCATCAGGTTCTCTGCTATGGCTGACTTCTCTGGTTGAAGTAGTCTGCAGTGCCTTTCATGCTCCTTGATTCGTGTCCGGGCAATGCTGCGTTTGGTGGTCCCTATGTAGACTTGTCCACAGCTTTAGTTTCCTAGTGGTGGAGCCCTATTCTTGACCAACATGTTCTTCTATAGTGAGGCTCTCGGTTTGTAGCTGGTCCCGGTCAGAGTTGGCTTGATGCACCTTCCTCTTGGCACGTTTCTTCTTTTCGCCCTCCATTCGTGACTCTTCAAATTCTGCAGCACTGCTGGTCACAGCTGACCTACAGTTAGAGCGCTCAAGGGCCAGGGCTTCCCAGTTCTCGTTGTCTATGCCTCAGTTTTAAGGTTGGCTTTAAGCCCATCTTTAAATCTCTTTTCCTGTGCACCAACATTATGTTTCCCGTTCTTGAGTTGAGAGTATAGCAACTGCTTTTGGGAGACCAACTTCTGATAGGATACAAGACAGATTTCAGAGGCTTTCCCCTCCACCCAAAATCCTGTGGGTTTTTATATGGCTGGAAAGCAATCAAGACATTCGCCTCACATATTATTCATGGTGTCTGATTTACTAAAAAATATTAAGCTGTTAAAAAAATGATGCTTTAAAAAAAAGAAAAAATCAACAGCAAGCAAGGCCTTTGAGATAAATTTTGCAATGCAGAACAAGACTGCTTTTGGGGACCGCAAAGCGAGGCCTCAGTCTCTGTCTACACTGCTGTATAGTCTGGTTTCTGATCCCAGATTATATTTATTTATTTATTTATTTATTTACGATATTTCTATCTTGCCTTTCTCAAGCACGGAGGCAACTCAAGGCGGCTTACAAATTGGCAGCAATTTGTTGTCATAACAATCCACAATATACATTTAAACCATTTAAAACAGCATTATAAAATCAATATAAAATCAACAGAATACAAAAACCATTGAAAACATATTATCTGCTTCGAACTGGCTGTGTAGACTCATATAATCCAGTTCAACACAGATAATCTGGGATCAGAAACTGGATTATTTGGCAGTGTAGATCCAGCATCAGAAATTCACAGACCCCTCTTTGATCACGGCCTCTTCTGCACAGCTGTATAAAATCCATATCTGCTTTGAATTGGATTATATTGCAGTGTAGACTGAGGTTTATATATCAGTGTAAAAGGGCACCACATCTACACTTCTATATAAAGCAGTCTGAAACTGCAATATATGTAAGCATAAACACATATAACTCATCCTAACTGCATTACACTATGTAACACAATTTGAAAAAAATTCTGTTCCTGGTTTGAAAATGTTATTTCCTGTTTAATTGTGTAGTACTTACTTTGAAAGTAGTTGTTATACTCCAGAAACTTTGTTTTTGTGGCTGCCACAAACTAGGTTGAATAGGCTGAGACTCGATGAGATATGCACTGAACTACTAAAGCACTGAGCTGCTGAGCTTGTTGATCGAAAGGTCACAGGTTCGATTCCGGGGAGCGGCGTGAGCTTCCACTGTCAGCCCTAGCTTCTACCAACCTAGCAGTTCGAAAACATGCAAATGTGAGTAGATCAATAGGTACCGCTCCGGCGGGAAGGTAACGGCACTCCATGCAGTCATGCCGGCCACATGACCTTGGAGGTGTCTACGGACAACGCTGGCTCTTCGGCTTAGAAATGGAGATGAGCACCACACCCCAGAGTCAGACATGACTGGACTTATTGTCAGGGGACTACCTTTACCTTTTTACTAGAGCAAAATGTGCTGTAGGATGTCCCTCCCACAAAAACAAAGTTTTGGCAGTTTAATACACTTTTAATACACTTTTTCCCATACATTTTTTCCCAACATTTTAATACACTTTTCCCCATATTTTTTGATTGATCCAATTAAGAAATGCCAGTTATAACCTAGGAACAAACATCATGTTATATTGTGTAATTCAAGTCTACACTGACCACATAAAGCAACTGTATTATATGGCAGTGTAGATAGGATCTTTGTTGTAACCTGTCAAGTCATTTCTAAGGCCCCTTCCAAACTTCCATATAATCCAGAATATCAAGGCAGACAATCCACAATATCTGCTTTTAATTGGATTATATATACACTATATTTCAACTGGATTATACGAGTCTACGTTATATGAGTCTAATTTTATAATGTGATACAAATATAATACTAATACTAATCTATATAAATAAAAATGTAATGTTCGTTTGTGGGATTAACATAACTCAAAAACCACAGGGAAAATTGCCGCCAAATTTGGACACAAGACACCTACTAACCCAAGGAATGATCATCACTCAAAAAATTTTTGATTTTGTCATTTGGGAGTTGTAGTTGCTGGGATTTATAGTTCACCTACAATCAAAGAGCATTCTGAACTCCACCAATGATGGAATTGAACCAAATGTGGCACACAGGACTCCCATGACCAATAGAAAATACTAGAAGGGTTTGGTGGGCGTTGACCTTGAGTTTGGGAGTTGTAGTTCACCTACATCCAGAGAGCACTGTGGACTCAAACACTGGAGTTGTAGCAACGAAAATAATTTTATGTTTGGGGGTCGCCACAACACGAGGAACTGTATTAAGGGTCATAGCATTAGGAAGGTTGAGTACCACTGTGCTAAATACATACACTTCGTTTACAATGGAGCCTTGCAAATTGTCATGAGATTCTGCTCTTCTAGGTTAAGAAAGTTTCACTCAAAGAGCCTTTGCCTTCTATCCAGAGTGAATCCCCACAAAACTGGGAGAATTCGCACCCGCTTCTCTCGCTGGTGGTGCCCCAAAAGAACGGGAAGCTCAGGGCTATTGCAATCTTATTTGGAGCACTGATTCATGCAGGCCGCTCTGAAAAAAAATAGGAAACCCTTTCTTGCTTCTAATTTTAATTCCAGAGTCGGAAAGTGTATTTTTCGCCCATCAGAACCTTAGGGAAGACATCCTCCACCGCCGTCTTTGCATTCTATACGAGTGACAGATTTCTTAGTAACATCATTCAAACGCATTCTTTTCCAAATTTACATTATTTTCCACCTTTTCTTCTTCCATTCCTTTTTTTAAAAAATGTAGAAACTTTACTACTTTCTTGAAAAGACAAAAGATATCCAAGAAGAGAGAAAAAAGTTTCCCTATCTTTTTTTAAGCTAAATCCTACCTGCCCATTGACAGCTGGGAACTGCTTTCCATTTTGTGGTTTTTTTCGGGCCTGATCTGGAGCCCCAAACAATGGGAAATCTGGTTTTTGTACATTTCAACAAAGAATTGGCAAAACAAGCCTCCAGCTGGGTTGAATTTATCACTTGCTCCCTAATTGGTAATGGGGTGGTTGGAGTGTTGGGACTGGCAGATTTCGTCTTTCTCCCATATGCCAAGGCATTCTAGCAAATGGGCTGATTCAGTTCAACAGAATCCCAGATGTGTCAGTATGTTAAACCACCATCACACACACAAAGAAGCTCAAAAAGCTTTGAAAGTGTTGCTTCAAAAGGGCCGGGGGTTAAAGGCTTCCCTTGCACCGGCAGAGTGGCAAACTCTTAGGGTGCATCTACACCGTAGAACTGTGGTTCTCAACCGTCCTATTGCCACGACCCCTCAATAGAGTTCCTCATGTGGTGACCCCCAACCATAATATTATTTTTTGTTGCTACTTCACAACTGTGATTTTGCTACCATTATGAATCATAATGTAAATATCTGATATGCAGGATGTATTTTCATTCACTGGACCAAATTTGGCACAAATAGCCAATACAACCAGACTTGAATACTGGTGGGGTTCAGGCAAATTGATTTTGGGAGTTGTAGTTGCTGGGATTCATAGTCCACCCACAATCAAAGAGCATTCTGAACTCTATCAACGATGAAATGGAACCAAACTTGGCATACACAACTCCCATGACCAATAGAAAATATTGGAAGGGTTTGGTCAGCATTGACCTTGAGTTTGGGAGTTGTGGTTCACCTACATCCAGAAAGCACTATGGACTACAACTCCAAAACTCAAGGTCAATGTCCACCAGACCCTTCCAGTGTTTTATGTTGGTGATGGGAGTTCTGTGTGCCAAGTTTGGTTCAATTCCGATGGAATTGAACCAAACAATGATGGATCTGGACCAAACTTGGCATGAATACTCAATATGCCCAAATGTGGACACTGGTGGAGTTTGGGGAAGATAAACATTGACACTTGTGAGTTGTAGTTGCTGGGATGTATAGTTCACCTACAATCGAAGAGCATTCTGAACCCCACCAATGACAGAATTGGGCCAAACTTCCCACACAGAACCCCCATGACCAACAGAAAATACTGTGTTTTCTGATGGTCTTTGGCGACCCCTCTGACACCCCCTCACGACCCCTCCAGGGGTCCCGACCCCCAGGTTGAGAAACACTGCTGTAGAATAAAGGCAGTTTGATACCACTTTGAACTTCCATGGTTCAATATCTTTGCCTTCTCTACGGACCCTTCTACACTGCCATATAAAATCCAGATTATCTGCTTTGAACTGGATTATATGGCAGTGTAGACTCATATAAGATGTAAAATAAGATGCATGAAGCTGATTGTCCAGGGAGATGGCTGAGCCTGGGACTTTTGGATACTGTTACATTTTTGTTCAGGCTTGAGCTATGCAAGTGCAGAGAGAGAAGAGAAGAGCAGAGAGAGGCAGTTTAGAGTGTACTCTCGCTTCAGGAGCTGTTGAAGAAGTTTATCCACATGGGCAGAGAAAGACAAAGCAGTGTGTGAGATGATCGAATGTGAACTACACATGATTTATTTTACACTAGCCGTTTCTACACTGCTATATAAATCCAGATTATCTGCTTTGAACTGGATTATATGGCAGTGAAGACTCATATAATCCAGTTCAAAGCAGATAATCTGGATTACCTGCTTTGATCATCTGGATTATAGGGCAGTATAGAAAGGCCCTACCAAAGAGTGCTGGTGCCTTACCATACTACAAATCCCAAGATCCCATAGCATTGAGCCTTGGCAGCTCAAGTGGCATCAAACTGCATTCATTATACAGTGTAGATGCCACCTTAAATATTTCACCATTGAAAACCAGAACATAACCAACGCTAGAGTATGCTCAAGATGGCAGAAATTGTGAGTTAGGAAAGATTGAGCAGCTAAGAGAGGTTGGTTTTTGTCTGCCATCATTATAATCATTCCACTTTCCTTGCTTAATCAAGATCCAAAGCAGCTTACAACATTAAAAACAATGGAGTTTAAAAGCAACATATAAATATTAAAATAGAATTATTGGGAAGTCAAGATTCCTTCTCTTTTCCCATTCCCTAAACTACTGATTTTATTGAATGTAAAGTACTTTTGCCCTTTGGACCCAGGTCTCATCCATATTTCCAGTTTCAAACTCCATTAGATGATTCTTTACTTTCTGTGTAACTTGTATCTTTCCGTGTACTGTATCTCTTTCTTTTATATAAAATGTATACACTTCCTTATAAAATGTAACACGATGTAGCCCAGAGACAGTCCTTTCTCCATAACCCTGCTGAGGTATTTCCATGAGAACAAGAAGGTTGGACAAATCCCTCTGGCCGTTTCCCAAGCCAGGTATTCATCAAGATCCATTATTTATCTATATATATGCAGGGATAGGGCTCCCTGGTGGTGCAGCAGGTTAAACCGCTGAGCTGCTGAACTTACTGACCAAAAGGTCAGCATTTTGAATTTGGGGAGCAGGGTGAGCTCCTGCTGTTGGCCCCAGCTTCTGCCAACCTAACAGTTCAAAAACATGCAAATGTGAGTAGATCAATAGTTATTGCTTCCGCAGGAAGATAACAGCGCTCCATGCACTCATGCTGACCACAAGACCTTGGGGGCGTCTACGGACAACGCCAGTTCTAAAGCTTTTTTGTTCAGGCTTGAGCTATGCAAGTGCAGAGAGAAAAGAAGAGAAAAGCAGAGAGTTTGGAGTGAGCTCATGCTTCATGAGCTGTTGAAGAAGTTTATCCACATGGACAGAGAAAGATAAAGCAGTGTGTGAGGTGATCAAACGTGAACTACACATGGTTTATTTTACATTACACCACAGTGTATACTCATATAATCCAGTTTGGAACAGATATAGGGCAGTGTAGATCTAGCCTCAGATTTCACATGGATATGTGAAACCTTGTTATGATTGTTGTTGTTGCAAACTACTCCAACCAGAGAAATCAGCCATAGCAGAGCACCTGATGAACCACCCTGGACACAGCATATTATTTGAGAACACAGAAGTGCTGGACCACTCTCACAACCACTATGTCAGACTACACAGAGAAGCCATTGAAATCCACAAGCATGTGGACAATTTCAACAGAAAGGAGGAAACCATGAAGATGAACAAAATCTGGCTACCAGTATTAAAAAAAACTCAAAAATTACAACAGCAAAACAACAGAGGGGAAACAAACAGGCACATAAAATAACTCTCAACAAGAGATTCCCCCCAGGTGCTTCCAGGCTATTGAATGCAAATCAAGGTGATCAGCTGAAACATTACCTTGGTCATTCCACAGATATATAAACCCATTTTTCCTACTTCCAACAGACCTCACTACCTCTGAGGATGCTTGCCATAGATGCAGGCGAAACGTCAGGAGAAAAATTGCCTCCAGAACATGGCCATATAGCCCGGAAAAAACTACAACAACCCAGTGATTCCGGCCATGAACGCCTTCGACAATACATAGTCCTATATGATTCAAAAGTTTGCCATTCTGCATATGGTATATGCTGTTAGCCCCAGCTTCTGCTAACCAAGCAGTTCAAAAACATGCAAATGTGTGTAGATCAATAGGAACACTCTGGTGGGAAAGTAGCAGCACTCCATGCAGTCATGCCGGCCACATGACCTTGGAGGTGTCTATGGACAACACCAGCTCTTTGGCTTTGAAATGGAGATGAGCACCAACCCCTAGAGTTGGACACGACTGGACTTAATGTCAGGGGAAAACCTTTACCTTTTATATGAAACCTACAGATAACCTAGCAGTTCGAAAACATGCAAATGTGAGTAGATCAATTGGTACCGCTCCGGCGGGAAGGTAACGGCGCTCTATGCAGTCATGCCGGCCACATGACCTTGGAGGTGTCTACGGACAACGCTGGCTCTTCGGCTTAGAAATGGAGATGAGCACCACACCCCAGAGTCAGACATGACTGGACTTAATGTCAGGGGACTACCTTTACCTTTACCTACAGATAATGCCGAACTATTATGACTTTCTGGCCCAATAATGCTATAGAGCAGGCATAGGAAAATTTGGTCCCTCCAGGTGTTTTGGACTTCAACTTAAGCGGCTGAGGGGGGAAAGGAAGGGGCCTGAGGCTGTTAGGAATTATGGGAGTTGAAGTCCAAATCACCTGGAGGGACCAAGCTGGCCAATGAGTCATGCCGGAGGACCTAGAAAGTGCCTTGGGAGGCCATATTTTGTTAGATATGAATAAATGAAACCATTGATACCACTCCTGTGGATATGGGTCATAGTGTACTTGACTAAAGTGGGCCACAAAAGTCAAAGGGGTCAAATAAATAAGGTTTTGCTGCTACACCAAAAGCAATGTTAACAGGGATGTTAAGCTCCAAGATTTCCTGGTTGTTGACTAATGTTGGGGAACTTTCTGCGGAAAAAAGGTTATTGGAAAACACAGCCTGTTTTGTTGGCTCCCCACCCCTGACTCCCATTTAAGCAAACTTTAGACATTTCCGCTCCGACCAAAATCATAATAAAAAAGCATTGGAATTGCCTGGGGCTCAGCGGTGGGAGTTTGATCCCATTCCAGCCACCGACCAGTTGAAGGATGCCTCCCCAGATCTATTAATAATAGGGTTGGCAGCAAAGGTGATCCATCACCCTGATTGATTTATTATTAGCTAAGAGGGCCGTGGAGATGGATTGGGGAAATTGCATGGCTGCCAATACACTCGGCCCAGCCCAGATTTGGGTCTTGCTTACAGCGGCTTTGTGTTCATTGTGTTTCCTATCACTCAACAAGAGTTGGAGGGCAAGAGTTGCCGGGGAGGAAACGAGAAAGGTCTCCTCCACTTTTAAGGGGAGATTTCAGCAGGTTTTGCTTTTCATACAACCAGGTAACAAGCAACACCTGTTGAACTTCCACCTTCAAATAAAATCATTTACTGTGAATGGAAACAGGAGATATTTTCCAGTTTTCATTCTGGCAACCTTGATTTGGAAAGGAAAGAAAGAAAGAAACTGATGCTCTGGTTTCTGTGAAACAGAATTGGGTTTAAAGAGGAGGACGTTAGGGACTAGATTCTCTTCTTAGGGCCCTTCCACATAGCCATATAACCCAGAATATCAAAGCATCTGATATTCACTTGGTGATCTTCCTCCCTACTTCACCTCTTTCCTCCTTCTCTCTCTCTCTCCAGCCAATCCCTCTCCAATGCCAGAAATACAGCTTTATGGTATAACATTGGAATTCCAATATACTGATGATAACATAGTCTGTGCGCATTCAGAAGAAGACTAACAAGCCACTCTAAACAGCTTTGCAGAAGCATATAAGAAGATCAGCCTGTCATTGAATATCGAGAAAACCCAAGTGCTCTTCCAGCAATCATCAGCCAATCCCACTCCAATGCTGGAAATACAGCTTTATGGTGTAACATTGGAATTCCAATATGCTGATGATAACGTAGTCTGTGCGCATTCAGAAGACGATTTACAAGCCACTCTAAACACCTTTGCAGAAGCATACGAGAAGCTCAGCCTGTCATTGAATATCAAGAAAACCCAAGTGCTCTTCCAGCAATCACCAGCCAACCCCTCTCCAATGCCAGAGATATAGCTTTATGGTGTAACATTGGAAAATTTTAACCATTTCCACTACCTTGGCAGTCACCTCTCCACAAAAGTCAACATTGACACTGAAATACAACACCGTCTGAGCTCTGCAAGTGCAGCATTCTTCCAAATGAAGCAGAGAGTGTTTGAAGACCGGGACATCCTTAGGAATACCAAGGTGCTTGTTTATAAATCTATTCCCCTCCCAACCCTGCTATATGCCTGCAAAACGTGGACTGTCTATAGACATCACACTCAACTCCTGGAACGATTCCATCAGCGCTGCCTCTGAAAAATCCTGCAACTCTCTTGAGAAGACAGGCGGACAAATGTCAGCGTGGTGGAAGAAGCAAAGACCACCAGCACTGAAGTGACGCTCGTCTGCCATCAACTCTGCTGGACTGACCACCTTGTCCGAATGCCCAATCACCTTCACCCAAAACAGTTACTCTACTCCTAACTCAAGAACGGAAAATGGAATGTTGGTGAACAGGAAAAGAGATTTACTGTGGCATAGACACCGAGAACTGGGAAGGCCTGGCCCTTAAGCGCTCTAACAGGAGGTCAGCTGCGACCAGCAGTGCTGCAGAATTTGAAGAGACATGAATGGAGGGCAAAAGGGAGGAATGTGCCAAGAGGAAGGGACGTAAAGCTAACCCTGACTGGGACCACCTTCCATCTTGAAACCCATGTCCTCACTGCAGAAGAAGATGCGGATCATGAATAGGGCTCCACAGCCACCTATGGATCCACCACCAAGACCTCTAGAAAATTACAATAACAATACCAAAGAAACTAGAGCTGATGCAGTCTATCCAAGAGGCCCTTGAGTGCTCTAACTGGAAGTCAGCTGTGATCAGCAGTGCTGCAGAATTTGAAGAGGCACGAATGGAGGGCGAAAGGGAGAAACGTGCCAAGAGGAAGGTGCGTTAAGGCAACCTTGAATGGGACCACCTTCCACCTGGAAACCCATGTCCTCACTGCGGGAGAAGATGCGGATCATGAATAGGGCTCTACAGCCACCTACGGACCCACCACCAAGACCTCTAGAAAATCACAATAACAATACCAAAGAAACTAGAGCTGATGCAGTCTATCCAAGAGGCCCTTGAGCGCTCTAACTGGAAGTCAGCTGTGATCAGCAGTGCTGCAGAATCTGAAGAGGCATGAATGGAGGGCGAAAGGGAGAAACGTGCCAAGAGGAAGGTGCGTTAAGCCAACCTTGACCAGGACCGCCTTCTACCTGGAAACCCATGTCCTCACTGCAGGAGAAGATGCAGATCAAGAATAGGGCTCCACAACCACCTACAGACCCACCACCAAGACATTACATCTGTTAAGACCATCATCTTCGAGGTACGAGAGATCACCTAAGTATAACCCAGAATATCAAGGCATCTGATGTTCTCCTGGTGACCTTTCTCCCTCCTCTCTCTTTCTCTCATTCAAGCAGATTATCAACCCACCCACTTTACTTTCCTGAACTTACTCTGTGTTCAGACTCCAACCAGCAGGCCCTTGGTTTCTCTTTGTACAGCCAGCCTCTTCTGCTCAGGAGTTGGGTTGCCATGTGCTAAGGCATGCTCTCATTACAAGCCTAGGGATCAATACACTAATTAGGAGCCAATGCAACCCACCTGTCTGGGATAAACAAGCTCTGGAAGGTGTTCATTGGGGTTTAATTGCAATCGATACATTCCCAATACCCAGAGGTGACGGGTGTGCTTTCAAAGAGATTAACAACATATCAAAACAACGGCCTGAGAGCATGCGGTTCCCCAGAGGGAGGCAGGAGAGACACCAGAGCAAACTTGCAACAAACACTCTGGGCTTTGTACTTTACAAAGGTGTGTTCTTGTGTTGTTGTTGTTGCTACTCAAGTTTACTTTTAAGCTTCCTCTTAACCAAAGATGTAAGAGATGTGAAGTGGAGGATGCTGATAAAATGGCAATAAAATAAGGCAATGCTTATAGATGTCCATCTCTAGGTGAAAATGGGTTGCTGTGAGTTTTCTGGGCTGTATAGCCATGTTCCAGAAGCATTCTCTCCTGACGTTTCACCCACATCTATGGCAGGCATCCTCAGAGGTTGTGAGGACAAATTCCAGGGTAGGATAAATTGATCAGCATTAAATAGCCTTGCAGCTTCAAGGCCTGTCTGCTTCCTGCCTGGGGGAATCCTTTGTTGGGAGGTGTTAGATGGCACTGATTGTCAGATTATAGAGAAGCCACTGAAATTCACAAGCATGTGGACAATTTCAATAGAAAGGAGGAAACCATGAAAATTAGTCACCTCAGGGATCAGAAGCGAGGTATACAAATATAATAAATAAATAAATAAATAAATAAATAAATAAATAAATAAATAAATAAATAAAATGTACATAATCTGGCTACCAGTATTAAAAACCCTAAAATCTCCTGACGTTTCGCCCACATCTATGGCAGGCATCCTCTGAGGTTCAGCAAAGAATATGAGGATAAATTCTTGTCTGTTCAAGGCAGGTGTTAATGTTGCAATTGGCCATCTTGATTAGCATATAATGACATTGCAGCTTCAAAGCCTGGCTGCTTCCTGCCTGGAGATGATTTATTTATTTATTGCCTTTCTACCCTATCTTTCTCCACCCCTGAGGGGTCTCAAACATTAGGCAACTATTCAATGCCATAAAACAGTGTACAATTAAAATAAACATTTAAATAGAATTATAAACTACATTAAAACGATTAAACATTTAAGTCAATATTTTCACAATTTTTCTTCCTTCCTACATGCCCCCTTCTTTCAGTCCTCTTCCTGTTTGCTTCCTTCTTTTCTCTCCTTCTCTCTCAACTTGAGGAAATTGCCGGGACACTATCCCTTCCTTTGTTGGGAGGTGTTAGCTGGCCCTGATTGTTTCCTGTCTGGAATTCCCCTGTTTTCGGAGTGGTGTTCTTTATTTACTGTCCTGATTTTGGAGTTTTTAAATACTTGTAGCTAGATTTTGTTCATTTTCATGGTTTCCTCCTTGTGCCGTCCGCCCAGTCACTATAAAAAATAAAACTTCGACGTGTTTCCTCTATTGCTGAGCGAACGGCAGTTGTCTATCTTGAAAACTTAAAATATTAAGCAACTGAGACTAGCACTGGTTTTAAATATCAAAAAGATTTTTTTTTTGGTTGTGTCACGAGTGACTTGAGAAACTGCAAGTCGCTTCTGGTGTGAGAGAATTGGCTGTCTGCAAGGACGTTGCCCAGGGGACACCCGGATGATTTGATGTTTTTATCATCCTTGTGGGAGGCTTCTCCCATGTCCCCGCATGAGGAGCTGGAGCTGATACAGGGAGCTCATCCGCCTCTCCCCGGATTCGAACCTGTGACCTGTCGGTCTTCAGTCCTGCCGGCACAGGGGTTTAACCCACTGTGGGCTCCATAAAAAGAATATTTATTTACACAAAGTCCTTAAAGACTTGGCACAGGTCAATAAATGGACAATAAATGGAACTTTAGAAATATTGTATTGTCGAAGGCTTTCATGGCTGGAATCACTAGGTTCTTGTGGGTTTTTTCAGGCTATAGAGCCATGTTCTAGAGGCATTTCTCCTGACGTTTCGCCTGCATCTATGGCAAGCATCCTCAGAGGTTGTGAGGTCTGTTGGAAGTAGGAAAAATGGGTTTATATATCTGTGGAATGGCTGGGGTGGGGCAAGAGCTCTTCCCTGCTGCAGTTAGGTGTGAATGTTTAGCTGATCACCTTCATTAGCATTTGAAGGTCTGCCTGAGCCTGGGAAATTCTGTTCCTGGGAGGTGTTAATCTGTGCCTGGTTTTTTCCTCTCTGTTGTTTAGCTGTTAGAAATATTCTTTCCTTTCTATAGTTACAGAGGCAACCCCTTTCTCCAGATGGCAGATAAGATTCTGAAATTTAACACCCTAACTGCAAGCTGTTGTGGTTCAGAAAGAAACAGGTTCTTTCCCTATCTTTATCTTAAAGTTAATTCTGGAGACTAAGGAGTGCCAACTCTCTCTATAACAGTGGTTCTCAACCTTCCTAATGCCGTGACCCCTTAATACAGTCCCTCATGTTGTGGTGACCCCCAACCATAACATTGTTTTTGTTGCTACTGTTTTACTACTGTTATAAATCACAATGTAAATATCAGATATGCAAGATGTATTTTCATTCACTGAACCAAACTGGGCACAAATACCCAATGCACCCACATGTAAATGCTAGTGGGGTTGGGGGAGGATTCATTTTGTAATTTGGGAGTTGTAGTTGCTGGGATTTATAGTTCACCTATAATCAAAGAGCATTCTGAACTCCACCAGCGATGGATTTGAACCTAATTTGTCACACAGAACTCCCATGACCAACGGAAAACACTGGAAGGGTTTGGTGGGTATTGACCTTGAGTTTGGGAGTTGTAGTTCACCTATATCCAGAGAGCACTGTGGACTCATGCATGGATCAGGACCAAACTTGGCACAAATACCCAATATGTGCAAATGTGAACACTGGTGGAGACCTTGACTTTTGGGAGTTGTTGTTGCTGGGATTTATAGTTCATTACAATCAAAGAGTATTCTGAAACTCACCAACGATAGAATTGGCTCAAACTTCCCACATGGAATCCCCATGACCATCAGAAAATACTGTGTTTTCTGATGGTCTTTGGCGCCCCCTCTGACACCCCTTCGCGACCCCCTCAGGGGTCCCGACACCCAGGTTGAGAAACACTGATTTAAAGATCGAACTGCAAAGACTCTGGCACAAGCCAGTCAAGGGGGTCCCAGTGGGGATCGAGGGGGTGTTCAGAGGGGTCACCAAAGACCATCAGAACACAGTATTTTCTGCTGGTCATGGGGTTCTGTGTGGGAAGTCTGGCCCAATTCTATCGTTGGTGGGGTTCAGAATGCTCTCTGATTGTAGGTGAACTATAAATCCCAGCAATTACAACTCCCAAATGTCAAGGTCTATTTTCCCCAAACTCCCAACAGTGTTCACATTTGGGCATATTGAGTATTCGTGCCAAGTTTAGTCCAGATCTATCATTGTTTGAGTCCACAGTGCTTCCTGGAGATAGGTGAACTACAACTCTCACACACTCAAGGCCAATGCTCATCTAACCCTTTCATTATTTTTTTGCTGGTCATGTGTGTTCTGTGTGCCAAGTTTGGTGGAGTTCAGAATGTTCTTTGATTGTAGGTGAACTATAAATCCCAGCAACTACAACTCCCAAGGTCCAGAGAATGAAAATACATCCTGCCTATCAGATATTTACATGATGATTCATAACAGTAGCAAAATTCCAGTTATGAAGTAGCAACAAAAATAATTTTAGGGTTGGGGGGTCACACAACATGAGGAACTATATAAAGGGGTCTCGGCGTTAGGAAGGTTGGGAACCACTGCAATACACTAGCTATACTAGTTCAATATAGCTTAATACTTAATACTATAAAGTAGTCTAGGTTAAAGTAGTTTTTGCAATGGTCTTCCCAGAGCTTAGGTGCATAGCCATCTGCACACCTGAAGTCCTTTCCTCAAACTGAATAGGGCAGGGAGGATTCCAAAATGGAGGTTCTTCCCTGGGAGAAGGGGCGGGCCCAAAGGGCTGCTCCCTAGACCAATCATTGCAAAGAAGACCTGCAGACCAGCTTTGCAAACTTTGTTAACCTCCAGGCCTTGCAAACTGCAGCAGCCCTGGGACAAAATGCAAAAGGAAGACACCCTGAGCAATTAAAAGGTAATACAAAAACAGTCTCCTGGGAGACGGAACACTCCTTTCTGTTGAAATTGTCCACATGCTTGTGGATTTCAATGGCTTCTCTGTGTAGTCTGACATGGTGGTTGTGAGAGTGGTCCAGCATTTCTGTGTTCTCAAATAATATGCTGTGTCCAGGTTGGTTCATCAGGAGCTCTGCTATGGCTGACTTTTCAGGTTGAATTAGTCTGCAGTATTAGTCTGGAGCCCCCGATGGCACAGTGGGTTAAACCCCTGTGCCAGCAGGACTGAAGACCGACAGGTCGCAGGTTCGAATTCGAGAGGCGGATGAGCTCCCTCTATCAGCTCCAGCTCCTCATGCGGGGACATGAGAGAAGCCTCCCACAAGGATGATAAAACATCAAAACATCTGGGCATCTCCTGGGCAACGTCCTTGCAGAAGCCAATTCTCTCACATCAGAAGCGACTTGTAGTTTCTCAAGTTGCTCCTGACACAACCAAAATAAAAAGTCTGCAGTGCCTTTTGTGCTCCCTGACAGGCATGTAGCCAGGGAGGGGGCTTGAGGGGCTTCAGCCCCCCCCCCCCCGAAATTCTCATGGTGGTTCGCGAAAAGGCCTTACTGGTGCATTATTTAAACCAGTGTTTCTCAACCTGGGGGTTGGGACCCTTGAGGGGGTCGCGGGGGTGTCAGAGGGGTCGCCAAAGACCATAAGAAAACACAGTATTTTCTGATGGTCATGGGGATTCCATGTGGGAAGTTTGAACCAATTCTATGGTTGGTGGAGTTCAGAATGTTCTTTGATTGTAATGAACTATAAATCCCAGCAACTACAACTCCCAAATGTCAAGATCTATTTTCCCCGGACTCCACCAGTGTTCACATTTGGGCATATTGAGTATTCATGCCAAGTTTGGTCCAGATCCACCATTGCATGAGTCCACAGTGCTCTCTGGATATAGGTGAACTACAACTCCCAAACTCAAGGTCAATACCCATCAAACCCTTCCAATGTTTTCCATTGGTCATGGGAGCCAATTGGGTATTTGTGCCCAGTTTGGTCCAGTGAATGAAAATGCATCCTGCATATCAGATATTTACATTATGTTTTATAACAGTCGTAAAATGACTGTTATGAAGTAGCAATGAAAACGATATTATGGTTGGGAGTCACCACAACATGGGGGACTGTATTAAGGGGTCACACCATTAGGAAGGCTGAGAACCACTGATTTAAACTGTTATGTTTATTCATATCATGATCTGATCACCATACTCAATATATCCCATATGCATGGGGGTATTGGGGTAATGATACAAAAGGTTTGCTAGGGTAGACCCTCTTTCACTCAGACTCAGCCCCCCCCCTGAAACCCAGCCCCCCCCCGAACCCCCCTGAAAACAGCCCCCCCCCCCAACGAAATCCTGGCTATGGGCCTGCTCCCTGATTTGTGTTTGGGCAATGTTGATGCATTTGGGGGTCCCTATGTAGACTTGTCCACAGCTGCATGTCATATAGTAGACTCCTGCAGAGGTGAGAGGATTCCTCTTGTCCTTTGCTGAACCTTAGAGGATGCCTGCCATAGATGTGGGCGAAACGTCAGGAGATTTTAGGGTTTTTAATACTGGTAGCCAGATTTTGTACATTTTATTTATTTATTTATTTATTTATTATATTTGTATTCCGCCCTTCTGATCCCTCAGGTGACTAATTTTCATGGTTTCCTCCTTTCTATTTAAATTGTGCACATGCTTGTGAATTTCAATGGCTTCTCTATAATCTGACAATCAGTGCCAGCTAACACCTCCCAACAAAGGATTCCTCCAGGCAGGAAGCAGTCAGGCTTTGAAGCTGCAAGGCTAATTAATGCTGATCAAGATGGCAAATTGAAACATTCACACTTGCCTCGAACAGACAAGAGTTCTTACTCCCAGCCTGGACATTCCACAGATATATAAACCCCACTTGCCTACTTTCCAACAGACCTCACAAACTCTGAGGATGCCTGTCATAGATGTGGGTGAAATGTCAGGAGAGAATGCTTCTGGAACATGGCCATACAGCCCGGAAAACTCACAGCAACCCAGTGGTTCCAGCCACGAAAGCCTTCAACACAATGTAATTAATATTCACAGATTTTCTCATTTTTACAAGAAAGGGTACTGAAAAAACCAAAAAAATATCAATTGAGATGAGGTTTTCTTTCCTCTGTATGAAAGCACAAAAGACTACATCCCAAGTATGAGGGTTGAATGAAAAGTAATGCCTCCACCTTCGTAACTCCTCAACAGATGGCAGTACTGGTATGTGGCAGGTACTGGCTTGTTCAGTAGACTCTCCTCTACAGTTCCATTTTGGCAGGAAGCCTTAGCATTGAATGGTTGTGTTTTTAAAGTGCAAAATATGGAACCCTGCACAGACGGTCTGTCAATGCGACTTAAGCAACGTGTAGTCATTGAATTCTTGACAGCAGAAGGTTTCACCCCAAAGGAGATTCATTGGAGAATGCAAGCTGTTTATGGTAATTGTGAGTACTGTGCGTCACTGGGCGAGTACGTTTAAAGATGTTGAGGTGATACCTTCTGTTGTCAAGAATTCAATGACTGCACATTGCTTAAGTTGCATTGACCGACCGTCTGCGCATGGTTCCATACTTCGCACTTTAACAACACAACTTCAATGCTAAGGCTTCCCGCCAAAAAGGAACTGTAGAGGAGAGTCTACTGAACAAGCCAGTACCTGCCGCATAACAGTACTGCCATCTGTTGAGAAGTTACAAAGGTGGCGGCATTACTTTTTATTCAACCCTCATACACGAAGGTGAAAAATCACTTTCTGAGGAGAATATATTCCTATGTTTCCTTCTCATGTGCAAGAATGGATTAGCACAAATGCGCTTACAAATGGGCACACTTTTGTTAAACACATGGACTTGAGTTTCCTCCCATTTTTACCCCCAACAGCTCTCCCTTCTCTTGTGCTAATAAAGGCATTTCAAAGAAGGAAGACTCCAACAGCAAATCAAAGATCAAAAAGGGGAGCAGAGAGAGGTCAGCACATTGCCCCCTAAGGAAGACGGTTGCCTCCTCTTGCAATGTTCCTTCCATCCCCAAATTTGCAGAGAGTGAGATGGAGAAAATCCCTCACAACTAGACCTCTGATATTTATTCCTTTTGTAACTTTCGCTGGCGAATCCAACACTTCCCAACCTATTGTCTTTTCACATCAATGATCTCCCTTTGAGGTGACACAGTGAAACCCTGGAGAATCCTGGGATGTGATGTTTATAAGGGTATTTTAAATTCTCTTGCTTTAGACTCCTACACTTCCATATAAAATCCAAAATAAAAGTTCTTCTTCTTCTTCTTCTTTTTGTTATTATTATTATTATTATTATTAGAAACATAACAAGATGAGTCCACAGCAAACAAGATGAATGCTGGCTGTTGAATTGGATCACACGTCGGACACTTCCCAAGTGTCTAGGGACTTAATAATAATAATAATAATAATAATAATAATAATAATAATAAGTCCCTAGACACTTGGGAAGTGTCCGACGTGTGATCCAATTCAACAGCCAGCAGAGTGTCTGCTGTGGACTCATTTTGTTGTGTTTCTAAAAATAATAATAATAATAATAATAATTGAAACACAACAAGATGAGTCCACAGCAGACACCCTGCTGGCTCCTGAATTGGATCACACATCAGGCACTTCGCAAGTGTCTAGGACTGTGTGATGTATCGGCGAATAATGCGTGCAGATCCCAGTAAGGTGGCCTTTGCAGCTGGCAGATGGTAATTTTATCAGCGCCAATTGTGTTTAAGTGCAGGCCAAGGTCTTTAGGCACTGCACCCAGTGTGCCAATCACCTCTGGGACCACCTTTACTGGTTTGTGCCAGAATCTTTGCAGTTCAATTTTTAAATCCTCATATCATATCAGCCTTTCCTGTTGTTTCTCTGCAATCCTGCTGTCACCTGGGATTGTGACATCGATGATACATACTTCGTTTTTTAACATGATTCTGAGGTCAGGAATATTATGCTCCAAAACTCTGTCTGTCTGAATCCGGAAATCCCAGAAGAGTTTGGCATTTTCATTCTCTGTAACTGAGCAATGGTGTTGTGCCTCTGCTTGGAGTCTGTCTGCGCGATCTTGTGGCAGCTGAGGATGTGATCTATTGTTTCATCTGCTTCCTTGCAGAGTCTACATTTGGGATCTGTTGTCGACTTTTCAATTCTGGCTTTGATGGCATTGGTATTATTATTATTATTATTATTATTATTATTATTAGTCTAATAATGATGCGTGCAGATCTAGGTAAGGTGATCTCTTGCAGTTGACAGATCGTGATTTTGTCGATGTTTATTGTTTCCAAATGATGGCTGAGATCTTTTGGCATGGCACCCAGTGCACCAATGACCACTGGGACCCCCTGTATTGGTTTATGCCAGAGCCTTTGCTCCTTTTGAGGTCCTGATAATGGCAGAGTTTTTCCTGTTGTTTTTCCTCAATGCAACTGTCACCCGTTATGGCGACATCAATAATCCAGACTTTTTTCTTTTCCACAATTGTGATGTCTGGTGTATTGTGTTCCAAAACTTTGTCAGTCTGGATTTGAAGGTCCCACAGTATTTTTGTGTGTTCATTTTCCACTACCTTTGCAGGTTTATGATCCCACCAATTCTTTACTGCTGGTAGGTGGTACTTGTGACATAAGTTCCAGTGAATCATTTGAGCCACAGAGTTGTGTCCCCCGATGGTGCCACCTTGTTGTGGTGGGGGGCTTAACGACTCCAAGGATGCTGAGAGCTGTGCTGGCGGTAGTGTAACTACCAGCAGGTCCAACCAAGCCAAAGAGGTCTCAGCTGAGGAGTGGAACCAAGAGCACCTAACCCATTAGCACTATGGAAAAGCAAACCAAAACGAAGTCTATACTGGCTTGGTCGATGCCTAGGATAAAAAGGACCGTGGTGGATGCTGCTGATTCTGGGAGAGCTCCTCCACCCACCTGTGGTGGAGGGGGTCACCGATGACCCAGCAGCTCGGTGTCGCGATTTCGCACACCATTTTGCAGGTAAAGTCGCCCAGATACGCCTTGAGCTCGACTCCAATTTCATCGCAGTGCCAGAAGAGGTGACGGAGGCATCTGCTTGTCCAACCTTGTGGGATTCTTTTAGGCTTGTTCTTCCTGAAACCGTGGAGGAGATTCTTGGGGCTGTGAGGGCGACCACCTCATCTCTAGACCCGTGCCCATCTTGGCTCATTAAATCAGCCAGGGAGGGGCTGGTTGATTGGTTTGTATTGATCATCAATGCATCGTTGGAGCAAGGGATTTTTCCATCTAATTTGAAACAGGCTGTGGTTCGTCCACTCCTCAAAAAGGCTTCCCTTGACTCCACGGTGCTGAGCAATTACAGGCCAATCTCCAACCTCCCTTTTTTGGGTAAGGTGCTGGAGCGGGTGGTCGCCTCCCAGCTCCAGAGCTTCTTAGATGATACCAACTACCTAGATCAGTCACAGTCTGGTTTCAGGCCTGGTCACGGCACCGAGACAGCCTTGGTCGCCTTGGTGGATGACCTCCGCAGAGAGCTGGACAGGGGGAGTGTGACTCTGTTGGTTCTCTTGGACATCTCAGCGGCTTTCGATACCATCGATCATGGTATCCTTCTGGGTCGTCTCTCTGGGATGGGCCTCGGGGGCGCGGTTCTGTCGTGGCTCCGGTCCTTCCTGGAGGGACGAACCCAGATGGTGAAGCTGGGGGACGCCTGCTCGGACCCCTGGCCTTTGACCTGTGGGGTCCCGCAAGGCTCTATTTTGTCTCCCATGCTCTTCAACATCTACATGAAACCGCTGGGAGAGGTCATCCGGAGTTTTGGAGTTGGGTGCCATCTCTATGCGGATGACACACAACTCTACTACTCCTTTCCACCCAATTCCAAGGAGGCCTCTCGGGTGCTGGACGAGTGCCTGGCCGCTGTGTCTATCTGGATGAGGAGAAACAAGCTGAAGATCAATCCCGACAAGACAGAGGTCCTCCTGGTCGATCGTAAACCTGACCGGTGTATAGGGTGGCAACCTGTGTTGGACGGGGTTACACTCCCCCTGAAACCACAGGTCCGCAGTTTGGGAGTCCTCTTGGATTCGTCGCTCACACTTGAGGCTCAGGTGTCGGCGGTATCCGGGAGGGCCTTTGCACAATTGAGACTTGTGCGCCAGCTGCGACCGTACCTCGCGAAGGCTGACCTGGCCGGGGTGGTCCATGCCTTGGTCACCTCTAGAATGGATTACTGCAATGCGCTCTACGTGGGGCTGCCCTTGAAGACGGCTCGGAAACTTCCAATTGGTCCAGCGGGCAGCAGCCAGGATGCTAACTGGGGCTCATTATCAAGAGAGGTCTACCCCTCTGTTTAAGGAGCTCCACTGGCTGCCATTTATTTTCCGAGCCCAATTCAAGGTGCAGGTGCTCACCTACAAAGCCCTGAACGGTTTGGGACCACCCTACCTGCGTGACCGCATCTCCATCTACGAACCCACACGCTCGCTCCGGTCATCTGGGGAGGCCCTGCTCGTGATCCCACCCACGTCGCAAGCGCGCTTGGTGGGGACACGGGACAGGGCCTTTTCTGTGGCGGCCCCCCGACTTTGGAATGCCCTTCCAAAAGATCTTCGACAGGCCCCCACTTTAGCAGCTTTCAGAAAGAACCTAAAAACCTGGCTGTTCCGATGTGCCTTCTCAGATTAGGAATCCCCCATCCCAAGTCCTACAAGCACTTTAGTATAATTAATATTCTGCACACCACATTATTTAATCCTACGTTCCTCCTGCCATTCCAGCACTTTTAACCCTGTACCCCTTTGCACTGGCCGGCCCAGTTTTAAGGTGTCTTGATGTATTGTTATTGTTGTTATTTGCTTAATTATTTGATTTGCTTTGTTGTTATTTGCTTAATTATTTGATTTGCTTTGTTTATTGTTGTGCTATGTTTTATTGTATTGTGTTCTGAGGCTTCGGCCTGTGTAAGCCGCATCGAGTCCTCCGGGAGATGCTAGCGGGGTACAAATAAAGTAATAATAATAATAATAATAATAATAATAATAATAATATCTGCTTTGTACTGGATTATATGGCAGTACTGATAATCCAGTTCAAAGCAGATAATGTGGATTATCTGCTTTTGTTTGTTTCATCTCAGGAGCGACTTGAGAAACTACAAGTCGCTTCTGGTGTGAGAGAATTGGCCATCTGCAAGGATGTTGCCCAGGGGACACCCAGATGTTTTACCATCCTTGTGGGAGGCTTCTCTCATGTACCTGCATGGGGAGCTGGATCTGCTTTGATAATCTGGAATATATGGCAGTGTAGATTCAGCGTCATATAATCCAGTTCGAAGCAAATAATCTGGATCATCATATAGATTATATAGTCATGTAGATCCAGCCGTAGAGTCATATAATGCAATTTGACTGCATTGGACTGCTGACTTTTGGTCAGCAAGTTCAGCAGCTCCATAGTTTAACCCACTGCACCACCATGCCCCCCCTCTCCCTCCCCCCCCCCCTTTCTCTCTCTATATATGAGATCTTCTTGATGAATACCTGGCTTGGGAAACAGCCAGAGGGATTTGCCCAACCTTCTTGTTCTCACAGAAATACCTCAGCAGGGTTATGGAGAGGGTACTGTGTCCAACTCCATTTCTAAGCCTTAGAGCCAGCATTGTCCATAGACAGCTCCAAGATCATGTAGCCAGCATGACTGCATGGAGCACCATTACCTTCCTGCAGAAGCGGAACCTATTAATCTACTCATATTTGCATGTTTTTGAACTGCTGGATTGGCAGAAGCTGGGCCTAACAGCGGGAGCTCATGCTGCTCTCAGGATTCGAACTGCCAACCTTTCGATCAGCAAGTTTAGCAGCTCAGTGGTTTAACCCACTGCACAACCAGGGGATTATTGTACTGTACTTTTCCTCTATTGCCAAACAGCTACCCCAACACTACGATTCTGTGATTCTATGTTTCTGCATCAGATTTTGGATCTAAGGGGGAAATGCCTCCTTTCTTTTAATCTCTCCCCATGCCTTCCCCCCCCCCCTTCCAACAACATGTAAGCCATCTCCATCCTTTCTTCTTCTTTTTAACCCCTCTTTGAACACATCTGCAAAACAGTAGCCCCAAGCTGGGCAAAGGCATTCCTTCGCTGCTGCAATAGTAGCGGCAGAAGCAGCCGCTGCTTTTCCAATTCCGGCAAGCTCTCTCTGCCCCCATCTCCCAGAGCGGCCTTGATTAATGATCAGAGCTTGGGAGCAGCAGAAAGGAAAGGGGGAGAAGTAGGAGCAGGAAGATATATAGTGGGTGAGTGGAGAACACTGGGGCGTGAATGGAAGGAAGGCGTTAACCCCTTGCAAGCTATGGCCAAAAGCACAAGACCAGGATCCTCTCGGCTGGAGCAGGAATGAAGGGGAAGGAGGACCCCTTGGAGACTCCAGGATGTTAACCACAAGCTTCTCCTTCTTCCATCATACCTTTCTTTGATCATGTTTTGATCCCATTTGGGTCATTCTACCTTCTCTTTGTACTCTGGTTCCCAATTCTGGAAAACACTTTACTTACTTACTTACTTACTTACTTACTTACTTAGGCAATCCCTYGTARCTTGAGTATGATGGCCMTCCAAGTGTAGTGGYYTTGGTGGTGGGTYCGTAGGTGGCTGTGGACCCCTATTCTTGACCTRCATGTTCTCCCGCAGTGAGGACATGGGTTTCCAGGTGGAAGGTGGTCCTGGTCAAGGTTGGCTAGATATGYCTTCCTCTTGGCACATTTCTCCCTTTCGCCCTCCATTMGTAMCTCTTCAGATTCTGCAGCACCGCTGGTCACAGCTGACCTCCATTTRGAWWGCTCAASKGCMTCTTGGATAGACTGCATCASCTCTAGTTTCTTTGGTTTGGTTATTGTGAATTTCTAGTGGTCTTGGTGGKGGATCCGTAGGTGGCTGTGGAGCCCTATTCTTGATCCGCATGTTCTCCCACAGTGAGGACATCGGTTTCCAGGTGGAAGGCGGTCCTGCTCAGGGTTGGCTTGATAAGTCTTCCTTTTGGCATGTTTCTCCCTTTCACCCTCCATTCGTACCACTTTGAATTCTGCAGCACTGCTGGTCACAGCTGACCTCCAGTTAGAGCACTCAAAGGCCTCTTGGATAGACTGCATCAGCTCTAGTTTCTTTGGTTTGGTTTTTGTGATTTTCTAGTGGTCTTGGTGGTGGGTCTGTAGGTAGCTGTGGAGCCCTATTCTTGATCCTCATGTTCTTCCCCAGTGAGAACATCGGTTTCCAGGTGGAAAGTGGTCCTGGTTAGGGTTGGCTTGATGCACATTCTTCCTCTTGGCACGTTTCTCCCTCCATTCATACTATTTTGAATTCTGCAGCACTGCTGGTCACAGCTGACCTCCAGGGCCAGGGCTTCCCAGTTCTCAGTGTCTATGCCACAGTTTTTAAGGTTGGCTTTAAGCCCATCTTTCAATATCTTTTCCTGTCTTTCAACACTTCATTTTCCATTCTTGAGTTGGGAGTAGAGTAACTGCTTTGGGAGAGAGTGATCTTTGAGTATTCGGACAGCATGGCCAGTCCAGTGGAGTTGATGGCATAGGAGCATCACTTCAATGCTGGTGGCCTTTGCTTCTTCCAGCATGCTGACATTTGTCCGCCTGTCTTCCAAAGAGATTTGCAGGATTTTCCGGAAGCAATGCTGAGGGAATTGTTCCAGAAGTTGAGTGTGACATCTGTAGACAATCCACGTTTCGCAGGCATATAACAGGGTTGGGGGGACAATGCCTTATAAACAAGCACCTTGGTCTCCCTACAGATGTCCCATTCCTCAAACACTCTCTGCTTCATTCGGAAAAATGTTGCACTCGCAGAGCTCAGGCAGTGCTGAATTGCAATGTCAATGTTGACTTTTGTGGACAAGTGGCTACCAAGGGAGCAGAAATTGTCAACATTTTCTAATGTTACACCATTCAACTGTATTTCTGGCATTGGAGAGGGATTGGCTGGTGATTGCTGGAAGAGCACTTTGGTTTTCTCGATATTCAATGACAGGCTGAGCTTCTCGTATGCTTTTGCAAAGGTGTTTAGAGTGGCTTGTAGGTCTTCTTCTGAATGCGCACAGACTACATTATCATCAGTGTATTGGAGTTCTATAACAGATGTTTTTGTGACCTTGGTTTTGGCTTTCAGTCTCCTGAGGTTAAATAGCTTGCCATCTGTCCAATAGATGATTTCTACTCCGTTGGGAAGCTTCCCATCAACAAGATGAAGTATCAGCAATGGAAAATAAGGTTGGGACAATAAAGGTCAGGTGTTAGGAATTGTGGGAGTTGGAGTCCAAAACACCCGGAAGGCCAAAGTTTGCCCATGCCTGATGTATAGAATACCTAGAGGGAGAATAAACTTAGAAGTGGTGTCAAACTGCATTCATTTGTCAATGTAGATGCGCCCAAAGGTAAAAATGGGTAACAACTATTGTAGTTTGGAATAAGAATTTTTCACCCTTTTTTTGCTCTCTGTTTTGAAACCCACTGAATTGCAAACTGTTCCTAGACAACTCTGACCCTAGACGGGGCTTTGATCCGTCTGCCTTCTCTGGGCCGGAAATGCCTCTATACTTGTTTTCTCAAGGCAGGCTCTCATTTATTTAGCAAGACACGAGTTGGGTAAATTAAATTTCCCTCAATAAACAAGGGAGGATGGTTGGGTTACATTGCGGCAGAGACCGCCCACCAAGGAAGCAGCCGGCCAAGGGGATGTAAGGCATAGGGAGGATCAGACAGGGGTCAGTTGGAATAACAGGGGATGTATAGGGCAAAATGCATGGACCAGCTTGGAGAGAGGTTTCCAAAGGGACGTATGTAAACATGGCCCAAGAAATGAGTTGTGATGACTGCAAAAGGGATCCACTGACCCCAAACTGGGCAGGCTTCCTCCTTGATCTTTAAATACATGTTGCTCCGTAAACATTAGCATTCAAAGCATAAATAAATAGGACTGCTAACTGATGCTTGAGGATCAGGCGGACAGATGCCCAGGATCAAGTTTTTCAAAGATGTTTGCAGTCCTAGACCTTCATTTTGGGGGCCCTTCTACACTGCTGCCGTGTAAAATCCAGATTATCTGCTTTGAACTGGATTATATGGCAGTGTAGACTCATATAATCCAGTTCAAAGCAGATAATGTTGGGTTTTTTTGCTTTGATGATCTGGAATTTTTTTTTGTCGTGTCAGGAGTGACTCCTGGTGTGAGAGAATTGGCCGTCTGCAAGGACGTTGCCCAGGGGACGCCGGGATGTTTTGATGTTTTTAACCATCCTTGTGAGAGGCTTCTCTCATGTCCCCGCATGAGGAGCTGGAGCTGATAGAGGGAGCTCATCCTCCTCTCCCCGGATTCGAAACTGCGACCTGTCGGTCTTCAGTCCTGCCAGCACAGGGGTTTAACCTACTGCGCCACCACGGGCTCTTCGTGACAGTGTAGAAGGGGACTCAGTGGAGGATTTAGAAACCCAACCTAAACTCTCTTTCTAAATCAGTGTTTCTCAACCTGGGGGTTGGGACCCCTGGGGGGGTCACAAGGGGGTGTCAGGGGTCACCAAAGACCATCAGAAAACAGTATTTTCTGTTAGTCATGGGGATTCTGTGTGGGAAGTTTGGCCCAATTCTATTGTTGGTGGGGCTCAGAATGCTCTTTGATTGTAGGTGAACTATAAATCCCAGCAACTACAACTCCCAAATGTCAAGGTCTATTTTCCCCAAACTCCACCAGTGTTCACATTTGGGCATATTGAGTATTCATGCCAAGTTTGGTCCAGATCCATCATTGTTTTGAGTCCACAGTGCTCTCTGGATGTAGTGAACTACAACTCCCAAACTCAAGGTCAATGCCCACCAAACCCTTCCAGTATTTTCTGTTGGTCATTGAAGTTCTGTGTGCCAAATTTGATTCAATTCCATCACTGGTGGAGTTCAGAATGCTCTTTGATTGTAGGTGAATCTAAATCCCAGCAACTACAACTCCCAAATGACAAAATCAATCCCCCCAACCCACCAGTATTCAAATTTGGGTGTATTCAGGAATTTGTGCCAAATTTGGTCCAGTGCACGAAAATACAGCCTGTGCATCAAATTTACAGTTATGAAGTATCAACGAAAATAATTTTATGGTTGGGGGTCACCACAACATGAGGAACTGTATTAAGGGGTCTCGGCATTAGGAAAGTTGAGAACCACTATTCTAAATGGTCAACCGAGGCCACTTTTACATTGCCATATAATATAATAAGGAACAACAACAACAACAACAACAACACGTTTGCATGATTTCAAACTGCTAGGTTGGCAGGAGCTAGAGCTAACAACGGGTGCTCACCCTGTCCCGCAGAGTTGAACCACCGACCTTCAGGTTAGCAGTTCAGCAGCACAAGGGTTGTACCACAGATTATCAAAGCAGAAAATCCACATTATCTGCTTTGAGCAGGATTATATGAGTCTACACTGCCATATATTCCAGTTCAAAGCAGATAATCTGGATTTTATATGGGAGTGTAGATGGGGCCATAATCTGAAAAAATCCAAGGGTGTATCTAAATAATAATTGTCATTGATCTTTATCATTCATAGAATCATAGAATCAAAGAGTTGGAAGAGACCTCATGGGCCATCCAGTCCAACCCCCTGCTAAGAAGCAGGAATATTGCATTCAAATCACCCCTGACAGATGGCCATCCAGCCTCTGTTTAAAAGCTTCCAAAGAAGGAGCCTCCACCACACTCCGGGGCAGAGAGTTCCACTGCTGAACGGCTCTCACAGTCAGGAAGTTCTTCCTCATGTTCAGATGGAATCTCCTCTCTTGTAGTTTGAAGCCATTGTTCCGTCCTAGTCTCCAAGGAAGCAGAAAACAAGCTTGCTCCCTCCTCCCTGTGGCTTCCTCTCACATATTTATACATGGCTATCATATCTCCTCTCAGCCTGCTCTTCTTCAGGCTAAACATGCCCAGCTCCTTAAGCCGCTCCTCATAGGGCTTGTTCTCCAGACCCTTGATCATTTTAGTCGCCCTCCTCTGGACACATTCCAGCTTGTCAATATCTCTCTTGAATTGTGGTGCCCAGAATTGGACACAATATTCCAGGTGTGGTCTAATAAATTGTTGTTGTTATTGAATTAATGTCATTTGATATCATTTTTATTCCCATAGCTCATTGCTACGGAGTTGTAGGTATACAGTTTAGGTGTAATCCTCTCTTCCAAAGAGGGCTGGGGCCTCACCAAACTAAAGCTCCCAGAATTCCATAGCATTGCGCTATTGCAGTTCAAGTATCGAGTGTCATTACTGCTACAATGTAGACACAACCCTAGTTAATCCAGTGCCATGATACTTTTTAAACTGTCCCAAGATGTATCTATATTGTAGAATTAATGCCACTTGACACCACTTGAACTGCAATGGCGCAATGCCACGGAATCACTCCTGGGAGTTGTAGTTTGGTGAGGTCCTAGGTCTCTTTGGCAGACAGGATTAAAGACCTGCAAACCTACAGCTCCAACCACTTGAACTGCTATGACTGAATGCTGACCGAAAAGTTAGTGGTTCGAATCTGGGGAGCAGGGTGAGGTCCCGTCTGTTAGCTCCAGCTCTTCATAGGGACATGAGAGTGAAGTCGAACATGACCCCCCCCCCCAATAAAAGATAGTAACTTATAGTTTTGGAGAGATTTCTTTTGGGAACTTAGGAAAAGCCTTTTAAATTGGGCTTCTCTTTGCTCACCATTGTAGCGAGCCCTCTTTGGTGGGTCCACAGGGTCTTTCCTTCTGGGCCAGACCCTTTTAAATTCCCCCATGACTTCAAGAGAAGCCTCCCACAGGATGGTAAAACATCTGGACTTCCCCTGGGCAATGTCCTTGTAGACGGCCAATTCTCTCACACCAGAAGCGACTTGCAGTTTCTCAAAAAAATGCTATGTCATCCTGGGATTTGTAGTATAGTGAAGTACCAGTGCCCATTGGCAGAGAAGGCTAATGACTTTGTAAAACAACCATTCCCATGCTTTCACAGCTGAATAGAATTGTGGGAGTTGTAACTTTGCATGGCCTTTTGCCTTTTCGGCCAACTAATATGGGTACCTACCAAACTACAATTCCCATAAGCACATAGCATTGAGCTATGTCAGTTCAAGTGGTGTCAAACAGCATTCATTCTAGATGCTCCCCAAGCTGAGAAAAGAATGGCAGAAGGAGCGCACACAAAAGACAAAAGAGCAATAAGGACAGACCGGATGGGAAGGAAGGAAGGAGGGAGGCTTGGCCAAAGTTGTGCTCGGTTTGATCCCGGCAAGAAAGGGGTTAAGGTTGGATTTAATCAACAGTCACTAATTAATCCCCTGGATGACATTAGATTGTGGGCTACATTGCCAGGGCAGGGGGGCCATGGAGGCGGGAGGGGGGAGTCTAATTCACTCTAGTGATTTCTCCAGGGACACTTGGGTTGTTGTGGCAGGCAACATTCATAAATCACCATTTAAGCTGGGGGAGGGCAAAGGAGAGCCGGGTGTTGTCGGGAGCGCTGGCTGCTTGGCTGCAAACACTGTCGGCGGTGGCGGGTGCAGAGCCATTGATCCTGGCAGAGACCGAGCCCAACACCTTGGGTTTGCTAAAAAGGGTGGCCAATGTAGGCGCCCCATCTACATTGCCACTTAACACAGTTTGAAACTGCATTATATGGTCAGTGTATAGACTCATCATGCAGTTCAGTGCAGTTAAACTACATTGTATGCGTCACCAGAGAATTATATGACAGTGTAGATGGCCCTTGGTTCACTTTCTTTATTTGAGTTGTTGTTTGATACATAACAAGATTACGGTAAAGGTAAAGGTTTCCCCCTGACATTAAGTCCAGTCGTGTCCCACTCTGGGGGTTGGTGCTCATCTCTATGTCAAAGCCAAAGAGCCGGTGTTGTCCATAGTCACCTCCAAGGTCATGTGGCTGGCATGACTGCATGGTGCACTGCTATCTTCCCACCAGAGCAGTACCTATTGATCTACACACATTTGCATGTTTTTGAACTGCTAGGTTGGCAGAAGCTGGGGCTAAAAGCGGGAGTTCACCCTGCTCCCTGGATTCGAACTTGCGACCTTTTGGTTAGCGAGTTCAGCAGCTCAGCTCAAGAGTTGGTGTTGTCCGTAAACACCTCCACGGTCATGTGGCCGGCATGACTGCATTTATTTTATTTATTTATTTATTACTGTGCTTATATACCGCCGTTTCTCAGCCTAAATTGGCGACTCAACGCGGTTTACAACTCCACAACAATCAACAATATTTAGTTTAAAAGCATAAAACAACATACAATACATAATATTGGGCCACCAATATAATCCAATGCATCTCTTAACTAGAATCGTAATCCAATTTCATCGTCCATGATTACCAGTCCTTAATCAACAATTTTATTGCCTCGGATTAACCGAATGCTTGTTTGAACATCCATGTCTTCAATCTTTTTCGAAACACCATCAGCGAGGGGGCTGATCTTACCTCTATGGGGAGGGCGTTCCAAAGCCGAGGGGCCACCACAGAAAAGGCCCTGTCTCTCGTCCCCGCCAGCCGCACCTGTGAAGCAGGCGGGATAGAGAGCAGGGCCTCCCCAGAAGATCTTAGGGTCCTGGTGGGCTGATAGGCCGAGATACGTTCGGATAGATAAGTTGGGCCAGAACCGTTTAGGGCTTTAAAGGCCAGCGCCAGCACTTTGAATTGGGCCCGGTAGCAAATCGGCAGCCAGTGGAGCTGGTACAGCAGAGGAGTTGTATGCTCCCTGCGCCCCGCTCCGGTTAGTATCATGGCTGCCGCCCGTTGGACTAATTGGAGCTTCCGAGCCGTCTTCAAAGGCAACCCCACGTAGAGAGCGTTGCAGTAGTCTATACAGGATGTGACTAGAGCGTGGACTACCGTGGCAAAGTCAGACTTCCCAAGGTATGGGCGCAGCTGGCGCACAAGTTTTAATTGTGTGAATGCTCCCCTGATGGGTAAAAAGGGGAAAAGGAGCAGGAAGAAACTGTGCGAATGCTCCCCTGGTCACCGCCGAAACCTGGGGTTCCAGGCTCAGCGATGAGTCCAGGATCACACCCAAACTGCGAACCTGCGTCTTCAGGGGGAGTGCGACCGTCTAACACAGGCTGTAACCCTATACCCTGTTCGGCCTTGCGACTAACCAGGAGTACCTCTGTCTTGTCTGGATTCAATTTCAATTTGTTCGCCCCCATCCAGACCGTCACAGCGGCCAAGCACCGGTTCAGGACCTCAACAGCCTCCTTAGTAGCAGGTGGAAAGGAGTGACAGAGTTGGACATCATCTGCGTACAGATGACATCGCATTCCGAAACTCCGGATGATCTCGCCCAGCGGCTTCATGTATACAGCACATAACATACAGCACATAACAAGATTAATACACAGCACACAAGATCACTATGCTGGCCTCTGTACAATAGAGTCTCGCTTATCCAACCTTCGCTCATCCAATGTTCTATATTATCCAATGCAGTCTGCCTCATGCTCGGATCCACGGTTGTTTCAATACATTGCGATGTTTTGGTGCTAAATTTGTAAATACAGTAATTACTACATAATGTTACTGTGTATTGAACTGCTTTTTCTGTTGATTTCTTGTAAAACCGGATGTTTTGGTGCTTAATTTGTAAAATCATAACGTAATTTGACATTGCTTTTCCGTAATACCTCCTAATTGTCCAATATTTTCACTTATCCAACATTCTGTTGGCACGTTTATGTTGGATAAGCGAGACTCTACTGTAATTGATCACATGTTGGACACTTTGCAAGTGTCTAGTACTGTGTGATGTATTGGCGAACAATGCATGCGGATCCGAGAGGGTGGCCTTTCGCAACTGACAGATAGTAGTTTTGTCAGCTCTGATTGTTTTTAAGTGCACGTCAAAGTCTTTAAGCATTGCACCCAGTGTGCTGATCACCATTGGGACCACCCTGACTAGTCTTTGCAGTTCGATCTTTAAATCTTCTTATAGTGTCAGCTTTTACAGTTGTTTTTTTCAATCCTGCCATCGCCTGGGATTGCAACATTAATGATCCATACTTGTTTTGATTTTTTCCCCACGATCGTGAGGTCAGGAGTAATGTGCTCCAAAACTCTGTCAGTCTGAATTTGGAAGTCTGAATTTGGAGTAGTTTGACATTTTAATTTTCCATAACTTTTTCAGGCTTGTGATCCCACCAGTTCTTTGTCGCAGGCACAAGTTCCAATGGATCATCTGATCAACAGTGTTATGCCTCTGCTTGTAGTCTGTCTGCTCGATCTTCTTGCAGCAGCTGAGTTTGTGATCCATTGTTTCGCCTTCTTCCTTGCAGAGTCTACACTTGGAAACTGTTGTCGACTTTTCAATTCGGGCATTGATGGCATTGGTTCTAATGGCTTTTTCTTGGGCTGACAGAATCAGGCCCTCCGTCTCCTTTTTCAAAGTTCCATTTGTGAGCCACATCTATGTTTTTTTCCTTGTCCATTTTGCTCTCAATGTTCCTCAGGAACTGTCCATGGAGAGCCTTCTTTGGCCAGCATTCTCTTCTGCTCTGCATTGTATTTTTACGGTATTCCCTCTTTGTCTTTTGCACTTCAAGTAGTTTTGTACTATTGACTTCCATCAATGTTGGTTCTTGACTGCCTTATTATTATTATTATTATTATTATTATTATTATTATTATTATTTTCCATCCCACTTTCTCTCTCATAAGAGGAGACCCAAGGCAGCTAACAATCTAAGCAATACAATATATAACTTGAAGTCCGAAAGCTAATTGGTGTTTCTCAAACCAGCATGACAGTGGATTTCCAGTATTCATTAATACAGCTTGGCATCACTTTAACTGCCTTGGCTCAATGCTATGGGATCCTGGGATTTGTATTTTCTATAGAAAGGGGGCAACATGAGAGTATCTGTACCTTCCCCTTAAGGATGCATCTATACTACATAATGAATACGGTTTGACACCACTTTAATGGCTGTGGTTCAATGCTACAGAATCATGAGAATTGTAGGTTCACGGGACATTTCGCCCTCTCTGCCCAGAGTGCTGAAATACCTTGTCAAACTATAGATCCCAGGACTCTATTTCATTTACCTGTGCCAATCAAAGTGATGCCCAACAGTATTCATTCAACAGGAGGCATCCAAAAGTTCTGCCACCCCCACCCCCAAAAGGATATTTTTATGCAGTCCCCAAATTTTCTAGCATTATAGTCAGGGGGAAATCTCAGACCCCATGTACACTGCCATATAAAATCCAGATTATCTGCTTTGAACTGGATTATATGAGTCTACACTGCCCTTTAATCCAGTTCAAAGCAGATAATCTGAATTTTTTAAGGCAGTGTAGAAGGGGACTCACTTAGAAAGAGAGTAAAGTGGAGTGTGAATCCCTTCTCAACCTTGAAACATCAAGTCAGCTTCAACTCCGTTGCTTTACTCAGGTCTTCCTGGATTGAATCCAATTGAAACCATCCACCTGAAATACAATTGTTCTTCTTTTCTGCTGCTTTTTGTTGTCTTTTTCCCCCCAACAAGTCCTGTGTTCTCATGAGTACAACATCTTCCGTGTAGTCAGTCTTGGCTTCTTGGGAGAGTTCTTGGATTTGCTCTTGGATCTATTTTATTGGTCTTCTTTGGCATCGGCAGGACTCTCCGCCAGCATCACGTCTCAAATGAGTTGATCTTCTTCCAGTTCAACTTTCCTCACTGTCCGGTTTTCACAACCATACATAGAAATTGGAAATAGCACCGACAAGCTTTGTAATTTTTAATAATGCCCATTTTAAGTGTCGTCATTTGTCCCAAATGGAGGAAAAGGATGCAATTTACCAATTGTAATGCCCAGAATTGTAATGCCCAAAATAGGGAGGTCCCGGTGGCGCAGTGGGTTGAACTGCTGAGCTGCTGAGCTTGGTGACCGAAATGTCACAGGTTTGAATCCGGGGAGCGGCATGAGCTCCTGCTGTTAGCCCCAGCTTCTGCTAACCTAGCTGTTCGAAAACATGCAAATGTGAGTAGATCAATAGGTACCTCTCCAGGGAGAAGTTAATGGCTTTCCATGCAGTCATGCCAGCCACATGACCTTGGAGGTGTCTACGGACAATGCCGGCTCTTTGGCTTAGAAATGGAAGGTTGAGAAATGCCGGTATAAAGGATGCTCAACCTGTACATAACGTCATAGAATCATAGAGTTGGAAGAGACCTCATGGGCCATCTAGTTCAACCCTCTGCCAAGAAGCAGGAATATTGCATTCAAAACACCCCTGACAGATGGCCATCCAGCCTCTGTTTAAAAGCTTCCAAAGAAGGAGCCTCCACCACACTCGGAGGCAGATAGTTTCACTGCTGAATGGCTCTCATAGTCAGGAAGTTCTTCCTCGTGTTCAGATGGAATCTCCTTTCTTGTAGTTTGAAGCCATTGTTCCACGTCCTAGTCTCCAGAGAAGCAGAAAACAAGCTTGCTCCCTCCTCCTTGTGCCTTCCTCTCACATACTTATTGCATTCAAAGCACCCCTGACAGATGGCCATCCAGGCTCTGTTTAAAAGCTTCCAAAGAAGGAGCCTCCACCCCTCTCCGGGGCAGAGAGTTCCACTGCTGAACGGCTCTCACAGTCAGGAAGTTCTCCCTCGTGTTCAGATAAAATCTCCTTTCTTATAGTTTGAAGCCATTGTTCCATTGTGTCCTAGTCTCCAGGGAAGGAGAAAACAAGCTTGCTCCCTCCTCCCTATGACTTCCTCTCACATATTTATTTATACATGCTATCATGCCAAGATGAAGTACTTTGGCTACATCATGAGAAGAAAGGAAAGCTTAGAGAAGAGAATGATGCTGGGGAAATTGGAAGGAAAAGGGAAGAGGGGCCTACCAAGGGCAAGATGGATGGATGGTATCCTTGAAGTGACTGAATTGACCTTGAAGCTGCTGGGGGTGGTGACGACCGACAGGGAGCTCTGTCGTCAACTGGTCCATGAAGTCACGAAGAGTTGGAAATGACTGAACGAATTAACAGCAACATCATGTCTACTCTCAGCCTTCTCTTCTGCAGGCTAAATTAAAACTTGTGCGCCAGCTGCGCCCGTACCTTGGGAAGTCTGACTTGGCCACGGTGGTCCACGCTTTGGTTACATCCTGTTTAGATTACTGCAACGCTCTCTACGTGGGGCTGCCTCTGAAGACTGCCCGGAAGCTGCAGCTAGTCCAACGCTCGGCAGCCAGATTTCTAACGGGTGCTGGGTACAGGGAGCATACAATCCCTCTGTTACGCCAGCTCCACTGGCTGCCGATTAGCTTCCGAGCACAATTCAAAGTGCTGGTTTTGACCTACAAAGCCCTAAACGACTCTGGCCCTGTTTACCTGTCCAAACGGATTCTCCCTTACGAACCATCAAGGTCTTTAAGATCTTCTGGGGGTGGGCTGCTCTCGATCCCACCACTGTCACAATCGCGGTTGGTGGGAACGAGAGACAGGGCCTTCTCGATGGTGGCTCCCTGGCTTTGGAACTCCCTCCCACAGGAGATTAGAACTGCCCCCTCCCTCCTGACGTTCAGGAAGCTAACAAAGACTTGGCTATGGAATGCGGCCTTTGACAACTGAGTCAACTCTGGTCCACATGGAAGGAGAATGAATAACTGAGAATTATGACCAGGAATGCTTTGACGACGTGGCTATGTGATTGTGATGATGACGATGTTGTAATGTAATATGTTTTTAATTGTGTAATGATGATGCATTGTGTGGTTTGTATTTTTGTATATGAACACATGTTGTGAACCGGATCTGAGTCCCTCTTGTAGGTGAGAAGATCGGTATAGAAAACTTTTAAATAAATAAATAAACATGCCCAGCTCTTTAAGCCGCTCCTCATAGGGCTTGTTCTCCAGACCCTTGATCATTTTAGTTACCCTCTTTGATTGACACATTCCAGCTTTCTTCAATTGTGGTGCCCAGAACTGGACACAATATTCCATGTGTGTCATCCTTGATTATACCCTAGCCACCCCTACCTAGTGCTTCCTATCATCCCTAACCAGTGATGGACACCATAGTCCAAAACATCCATCGGGCCTTAGAGTGGCTGGTCAGCAGCAAAGCCAGAAACTGAAGCCTCTCCTGTGCAGCCTCTTTCCATCCCTCCCTCTCTCTTTCTCTCCCCCACCCTCCTCCCAGAGTTCTGGTTCCCTTCTATTTAAGATTTATGGGTAGCTTCTTATCATCTATGAGCAGCCCACGTTCCACCTGGAGAGAGCATAGAGAGTTCCCATCCATCATGGGGTGGGGGAACTGTCACAGCGGGAGCTGGGTGAACCGGGGAAGGGGCCTCTCCCAGACGCTGCCTGGCCTTAAAAGGGGTTTCGTGCACGTTCCCTCCTCCCCTTCCCCTCCCTGTTTGTTCTGCCAGAGCCAACGCAGCCATCTTTTCTCTGGCCCCGGCCAGGAGCGGCCAAAGCCATGGTCTCTTGGGAGATCAATCTCCAAGAGGAGAAAGGGACACTTCCAGCTCAGGCCGTCCATTTAGCCTCGGCTCTTGGCTTGCTTCGAAGCGAAGGCTGCTCTCGCCCTAACTTCCTTTCTGCCTGTTTTTTGTAAACATACAGAATGTCTTAGCTATAGGACAGGGAGACAAAAATGAAGATATGACCTCCCTTGCTATAAAAAAAATCCATCCCTGAATAAAATTTCCCTCCCGTTCTCATTCACACATTGTTGTTGTGTCTTCAAGCCTTTGATGACATATATATTTCAACTGCTGGAAATTTAGTTTAATTCTGTAGGTTGAGTGAAGAGGAAGGCCTCTTCTACACTGCCATATTATCCAGATTAGATCAAATCAGATAATCTTATTTAATACTAGCCGTCCCCTGCCACGCGTTGCTGTGGCCCAGTCTGGTGATCTGGAAAATAAAGTATTGAGAAAGTGTTGGTTTCTAATATATGTAAATTTTTTATGCTTGTGGGTAAACAGTGTTTCTTGTTGTTTCTTTGTCAGTGTTGATGTGGAGATTGTCTGGTTTGCCTACTCTGGAACATGCAACATATAATTGCCCTTCTTTAGGGGTCCCTTTCAAATCCATGATACTATATCTCTGTGTGTGTGTGAATCATATGTATCTATATCTATGGCTGGATGGCTCTTTGTCAGGAGGGCTTTGATTATATTTTCTTGCCCTGATGAAGGGAGTTGGACTGGATGGCCTTAAGTATTTTCTGTTAGTCATGGGGGTTCATTGTGGGAAGTTTGCCCCAATTCTATCATTGGTGAGGTTCAGAATGCTCTTTGATTGTAGATGAACTATAAATCTCACTAACTACAACTCCCAAATGTCAAGGTCTATTTTCCCCAAACTCCATTTGTGATCATATTTGGGCATATGGAATATTCATGCCAAGTTTGGTCCAGATCCATCATTATTTGAGTCCACAGTGCTCTCTGGATGTAGGTGAACTACAACTCCCAAACTCAAGGTCAATGCCCACCAAACCCTTCTAGTGTTTCTGTTGGTTCACTTGTGGGATTAACAGAACTCAAAAACCAGTGGGCCAATAGACACCAAATTTGGACAGCATACACCTAACAACCCGATGTATGTCCTTCACTCAAAAAAAATTGATTTTGTCATTTGGGAGTTGTGGTTGCTGGGATTTATAGTTCACCTACAATCAAAGAGCATTCTGAATTCCACCAATGATGGAATTGAACCAAATGTGGCGTTGACCTTGACTTTGCAAGTTGTAGTTCACTTACATCCAGAGAGCACTGTGGACTCAAACAATCATAGATCTGGACCAAACTTGGCACAAATATTCAATATACCCAAATGTGAACACTGGTGAAGTGTGGGGAAAATAGATCTTGACATTTGGGAGTTGCAGTTGCTGGGATTTATAGTTCACCTGCAATCAAAATGATAGAATTGGGCCAAACTTCCCACACAGAAGCCCCATGACCAACAGAAAATACTGTGCTTTCTGATGGTCTTTGGCGACCCCTTGGTCAACCCCTCGTGACCCCTCCAGGGGTCCCGACCCCCAGGTTGAGAAATGCTGCTACATGGCAACTCCCATCAACTCTAGTCATGATATCTAATGATGAATATAGAAATTGGAGTCCAACTTCTGGAGGGCCAGATTTACCCTACGGACCCTCAATTTGATGCATGTGACTTAGGCTCTCAAAGGGGTTGACCTGTGAAGGTCAAGTTGATGTGCATGCAGGACGGAGTTGGCACCGCCAGAGGAAACAGACCTGCTCTCCTCCCTGTGTTTAAGCCATAAAACATTCCCTCCTCTCCTTTCCTTGCTGGGCACCCAGCCAGGGTCTGCATTTAGCTGTAAAACGTGGTAAAGAGTGCCAGGGGAGCGGCCTGCTCCCCACCCTCTCCAGAAGAGTCATCAAAAGTTCTCAGAACATTGTCCCCATTTCAGTACAACGAGGCCCACGCAAGTGATGGCAACACGCAATGCCCTTGCTGGGTTGTGCCCTTGGAAAATGGCACTTCTCTGTTCTTGCAAAGTTTGGAAAACACACCTTTTTGATATAACTTATCTCTATCCTTTCCCTTGGACAAGAACAACTGAGATTACAACTCTCAGACTCTTCCAGCAAACATAGCTAATGGGCAGACTGGATTTTTGGAAATTATAGTCCAAAAAAAGAAAGAAAAACACACCCACCTCTGTGGTCTTGCACATAGTTGGCATATTTCAGGAAGCTGATCCTAATCGGAACTTGGAAATATTGTATCTTGGGCCAACAAATCCCATGCAAGCACTGGAATCCTGGGAGCAAAAGAGGAATGTTTCCAAGGTCTTCTACATCGTTAGGACAAAGGACCACAGGAGGGAATAGCATCCTGGTCTGAAAGCTGTTTATAGCTTCCTAGATGTTCTACAGCAAGTCTTGAGTCTTGAAGTACTTCCTTGAAGACTCTGGCCCCTTCTACATTGCCATATAAAATCCAGATTATCTGCTTTGAACTGGATTATATAGCAGTGTAGACTCACTACACTGGAAGAGTTTGGTGGGCATTGGCCTTGAGTTCTTGAGTTGTAGTTTGCCTACATCCAGAGATCATTGTGGACTCAAACAATGATGCACCAAAATTGGCACAGATACTCAGGGTTTGGTGGGCATTGACCTTGAGTTTTGGAGTTGTAGTTCACCTACATCCAGAGAGCACTGTGGACTCAAACAATGATGAACCAAAATTGGCACTGATACTCAATATGACCAAATGTGAACACTGGTGGAGTTTGGGGAAAATAGATCTTGACATTTGGRAGTTGTAATTGCTGGGATTTATAGTTCACCTGCAATCAAAGAGCATTCTGAACCCTGCCWATGATAGAATTGGGCCAAAGTTCCCACACACGAACCCCCATGACCAGCAGAAAATACTGTGTTTTCTGGTGRTCTTTGGTGACCCATCTGAAACCCCCCTCACGACCCTCCAGGGGTCCCGGCCCACAGGTGGAGAAATGCTGTTCTAGATAGAAAAGGTCTTTAAGCTAACTAGCTTACTAAATCTCATCTTCTAAAGAAAGATAAAAGGTAAAAAGTAAAAAAGAAATCCATGCAGCTACATTTTGCCTAAAGAGAGGTGCAAAATGCATCCTCACTGGAAGAAAAAAGCAGAAGAGAACAAAGTTGGAGACCACATGGTCAACCCAGGGTAATGAAACTTAAAGAGGAAGTTCCCTTACAGAATTCCATTCCTTTATCATTGAAGGGGGGAGGGGGAGGAGACAGTGGCAAGCAGGAGGAGGAAATACAAAGTTGTTTTGGGAAACACGCATGGTAAAGTGGGGGAAAGGAATCCCTCAGCTTAATCTTACCTCTAGTCTAGCTACTCATTGAGGTCTGGAAACTTGATGACACAAGTGACTTGTGCAGTCCAGGGATGAAACTCAACACTTCTTTCCTTCTTTCCTTCTTTCCTTCTTTCTCTTTCCTTCCTTCCTTCCTTCCTTCCTTCCTTCCTTCCTTCCTTCCTTCCTTCCCTTTCTTCCTTCCTTCCTTTTATTATTTCTTTCTTTCTGCAGGAAATAGCAGTGAAGCCAACTCTCCTCCTCCTCTTCCTCTTTCTCCTTCTCCTTCCTGTCATGTTTCTTCAAGTCATTTCTTTCATTTCTCTGACTTACCGTGACCCCAAGATGAACCTATCACAGAGTTTTCGTGGCAAGATTTGTTCAAGCTGGGTTTGTCTTTGCCCTCCTCTGTGGCTAAGAGAGTGTGACTCATCCAAGATCATCCGATGGGTTTCCATGGTGGAGTGGGGAGTCAAACCTTGGGCTTCGGAGTCTTAGTGCAACACTCAAACCACTCTCTTAATTTCTCCTTTTTTGTTCAGCTATTCAAGCATGCTCAGTATGGGATCCTGGAGGCAGCAGCTGTTGACCTTACCTGTTGCAGGTAGACGCATACAGACATAGCAGGATCAGCTAAAGCAGCATCCCATTCTTTCCCAGTTCAAGCTTGATTGCTTTATTTTGTTGCTAACTGCTTTCAATGTTGACTTCTGCTTATAGTGACAGCATGAATGAGAGACCTCCACGTCAAGCCATCCTTGCAGATTCAGGGGCTCCTTCTATACCAGATAATCCAGATTATTAAATCGGATCATCCACATTTTCTGCTTTGAAGCAGATTTTATGAGTCTACACTGGCTTTCCTCTTTGTCAGGTCAACTCCCCCCAAAAACAGTGCCAGGAAAGATGACTTGGCCACGGTTGTCCATGCTTTGGTTATATCCTGAATAGACTACTGCAACACACTGTACGTGGGGTTGCCTCTGAAGAGTGCTCGGAAGCTTCAGCTAGTCCAATGCTCAGCGGCCAGGTTGCTCATGGGAGTAGGGTAAAGAGAGCGTACAACTCCCTTGCTACGCCATCTCCATTGACGGCCTATTAGCTTTCAAGCTCGATTCAAAGTGCTGGTGTTAACTAATAAAACCCTAAACGGTTCTGGCCCAGTTTACCTGTTCAAACATATCTCCCTCTATGAACCATCTAGGACCTTAATATCATCCAGGGAGGCCCTGCTCTCGGTCCCACGGCCATCGCAGTCGCACTTGGGAGTGATCCTGGACTCACCGCTGAGCCTGGAATCCCAGGTCTCGGCAGTGGCAGGGAGAGCTTTTGCGCAATTAAAACTTGTGCACCAGTTGCGCCCGTACCTTGGGAAGTCTGATCTGGCCACGGTGGTCCACGCTCTTGTTACATCCCGAATAGACTACTGCAACGCGCTCTACATGGGGTTGCCCTTGAAGACTGTTCGGAAACTTCAACTAGTCCAACGAGCGGCAGCCAGACTGCTCACCGGAGCGACATACAGGGAGCATACCACCCCCCTGTTGTGCCAGCTCCACTGGCTGCCGGTTCAGTTCCGAGCACAATTCAAGGTGCTGGTTTTGACCTACAAAACCCTGTACGGTTCTGGTCCAGTGTATCTGTCCGAACGTATCTCCCTCTACATCCCACCCCGGAGTCTGAGATCATCTGGGGAGGCCCTGCTCTCGACCCCACCACTGTCACAAGTGAGGCTGGTGGGGACGAGGAGCAGGGCTTTCTCAGTGGTGGCCCCTCACCTGTGGAACTCACTCCCGGGAAATCAGGGCATCATCATCCCTCCTCTCCTTCAGGAGGAGGGTGAAGACATGGTTATGGGACCAGGCCTTTGGGCAATCTGGCAATTAAATAAGACAACCAGGAGAGTAAGACCAACAAGACTGTTGAAGTGGAACTGAAAACTAGAACTATGAGTTAGCGAACGCTGACCATGTAAGAGGAGGAATTAGGTTTGTATTGGGTTTGTATTGGTTTTATTGATTTTATTGAGTATAATGCATGAACTGTTGTTGAATTGATGTAATTCTGTGTTTTGATTGTTCTGTACTGCAGGCATCAAATTGTGCCTTTGCTCCTGTAAGCCGCCCTGAGTCCCCTTCGGGGTGAGAAGGGCGGGGTAAAAGAACCCCTAATAAATAATAAATAAATAAATTTGGTGGGGATGAGAGACAGGGCATTCTCCGTGGAGGCCCCTCAGCTGTGAAACTCCCTCCCTAATGAGGTTAGATCCCCTCCATCCCCTCCTTTCTGACCTTCCGGAAGAAACTTAAATCCTGGTTATGGGATCAAGCATTCACAAAATAGTTGTTTTACTGGGAAGACAAGATTTTATTGGACTGTACTTGGACTGTTTTGGACGACGATTTTAATATGGCAGCTTTAATCTGGTGAACTAGTTCTACTGTGTGTGTGTGTATATATATATATATATATATATATATACACACACACACACATACTATTTTAATGTATGTGGATGCATTTATTATGTGTTTTATATCATGCTTGGCATTGAATTGTTGACTGTTGGGAAGCCATTCTGAGTCCCTCCTCGGAGGTCGAGAAGGACGAGGTATAAATACCTGAAATAAATAAATGCCTGAGAAGTGCACAAAGACCCATTTACTATTCCTTAAGTTCATGGGCTGCCTGGGAGTGGAGTCTCCTTCTCTAGAGGTTTTGAAGCTAAGGCTGGATGGCTATCTATCAACTCTGCTGGACTGGCCACATTGTCCGAACACTGTCTCCCAAAGCAGTTACTCTGCGGAAAATGTAGTGTTGGCGGACAGGAAAAGAGATTTCAAGATGGGCTTAAAGCCGACCTTCAAAACTGTGGCATAGACACTGAGAACTGGGAAGCCCTGGCCCTTGAGTGCTCTAACTGGAGGTCAGTTGTGACCAGCAGTGCTGCAGAATTTGAAGCAGCACAAATGGAGGCAGCAGAGATGGACAGAGGCCTCTTTTTCACTGCCATATAATCCAGATTATCAAACCAGATAATCTGTATGATTTGCTTTGAATAGCATTATATGTATGAGTCTACACTGTTCAAAGGAAAGGGCCTGAGGTCAGGAATTGTAGGAATTGAAGTCCAAAACAATGCCCATGCCGACTCTAAAATATATTTCCCTGCTTGTGCATGTCCTAGTTGTTTCATTTCACTGGTGCGTTAGGAACAAAAAAGTTGAAATGCTTTTCTGGTTTTTTTCCCCCTACAGCATTCTTTCTCCTGGTGGAAAGTAATACGAAGCATCCCTGTATTTGCAAAGCATGTGCTTTTTTACCACCGAGCGACGTTGGTTCCTTTGCATCCTTTGCATGTTCTTGAAGGCATTTTGCTGTTAGGATCTTTATAGAGCACCGTACACTCTCTGCTTCGCCTTCCTCCGCCGCTGCCCCAAGGGCTTGCACTCAGCGCATGCCTAGGGGTACTCAGCTCGAGATGCTGGAGTTTCTGAACACCAAAGCCTTGGAGGGCCTGAGCTGGGAGCAGGATTGTTCCTCTTGTAAAGCCGGCACTGACGCAAATTCACACCGCGAGGGGATTTGTATTATTATTATTATTATTTCTTTTAAAATTATTTCAAATGAGGAGGGGGCCTTGTTCGATTCCAGAACCTGACAGCAAAAGGAGGAGGGACCCATTAAGGAATTAGCACTCAAAAGCTGTCAAAGTGTCCCCCCCCCCCCCCCCCTTTCTCTTAATGAGACAGCTCAATTAACCGCCTGGAGTAAGCCAGGCATGAAATACAGGGGGGCCGCCCCCCACCCACCCACCCTTCCCATGTCTCTGCTGACGGCTTAATTGCCCCCTCCTCTTTTCCCAGACATCCTCTGTCATTTGCACAAGCCCCTCATTATGGTCGGGTTGGTGCATCCTGAAAAGCTCTTCCACACAATTCCATGTTCCATGCACACACACACATACACACATGCAGCAATTTCTGATCTTCTCCACCTCCCATTCTGTTTTGCTTCTCATAGAACCCTAGACTTAGAAGGGACCTCAAGGGCCATCCAGTCAAACTCCTTATGCAGGATGACACAATCAAAGCCCTCCCAACAGATGGCCATCCTTACTTACTTAGGCAATCCCTCATAGCCTGAGGATGATGGACCTCCAAGTGTAGTGTTGTGGTGGCTGTGAAGCCCTATTCTTGATCCGCGTGTTCTCCTGCAGTGAGGACAGAGTATCCAGACAGAAAGCAGTCCTGGTCAGGGTTGGATTGATGCAACTTCCTCTTGGCATGTTTCCCCCTTTTGCCCTCCATTTGTGCCTCTTTGAATTCTGCAGCACTGCTGGTCACAGCTGACCTCTAGTTAGAGTGCTTAAGGGTCAGAGTTTCCCAGTTCTTGTTGCTGTGGAGCCCTATTCTTGACCCACATGTTATCCCGCAGTGAGGACATTGGTTTTCAGGCAGAAGGCAGTCCCGGTCAGGGTTGGCTTGATGCGACTTCCTCTTGGCACGTTTCCCCCTTTTGCCCTCCATTTGTGCCTATTCAAATTCTGCAGCACTGCTGGTCACAGCTGACCTCCATTTAGAGTGCTTAAGGGCCAGGGTTTCCCAGTTCTTGGTGCTGTGGAGCCCTATTCTTGAGGGCTCCACATGTTACCCCGCAGTGAGGACATTGGTTTTCATACAGAAAGCAGTCCTGGTCAGGGTTAGATTGATGCAACGTTTCCCCCTTTTGCCCTCCATTTGTGCCTATTCGAATTCTGCAGCACTGCTGGAGAATTCTTGACCCACATGTTCCCCCGCAGTGAGGACATTGGTTTTCATACAGAAAGCAGTCCTGGTCAGGGTTGGATTGATGCAACGTTTCCCCCTTTTCCCCTCCATTTGTGCCTATTCGAATTCTGCAGCACTGCTGGTCACAGCTGGAGTTTCTGAACAGTTTCTGAACATCAAAGCCTCTTCAGGCTTGTGATCCCACCACTTTTTTGTTACAGGCAGATGGTATTTATGGTACAAGTTCTAACTAATCATCTGAGCAATGGTGTTGTGCCTCTGCTTGTAGTCTGTTTGCGCAATCTTCTTGCAGCAGCTGAGGATGTGATCTATTGTTTCATCTGCTTCCTTGCAGAGTCTACATTTGGGATCTGTTGTCGACTTTTCAATTCTAGCTTTGATGGCATTTGTTCTAATGGCTTGTTCTTGGGCTTCCAAAATCAGGCCCTCCTTTGTCTCCTTTTTCAGAGTTCCATTTGTGAGCCACAGCCATGTTTTTTCTGGCTTTCAATATTTCATGTCCATGGAGAGCCTTCTTTTGCCAGTTTTCCCTTCTGCTCTGGATTGTGTTTTTATGGTATTCCCTCTTTGTCTTTTGCACTTGAAGTTGCATTATTATTATTATTATTATTATTATTATTATTGTTCTGCGAAGGTGTTTAAAGTGGCTTGATGGTCTTCTTCTGAATGCGCACAGACGACATTGTCATCAGCGTGTTTAACTTTTTGTCCACGAGGACTCCAAGATATTTCTCACAGAGTATAGACAGATGGAAGAATGAGTCAAATGGGATCAAAACATGATTAAGCTTGTGGTTAACATCCTGGGGTCTTCAAGGGGTCCGCCTTCCCCTTCCCCAAGACACTTCACTTGAGCTACGAGGGATTGCCTAAGTAAGTATCCAAGGTAATGCAAAAGGAATCTGCGAACCCCACCTCCTCCAAAATGAACTGAACCACCTAAACTGGGCTCTACAGGCCAATGGAGACTCCACCACAGACATCAGAAGACATGCAAGACCGAGAACAAACCACGAGAGTAAAGACAAAGATCCACCCAGAGGAAAAATGTTCTTGCCAGACATCAAGGGAACCACTGACCGCAGAGGGAACCTGATGAGGAAACACAACATACAAACTATCTACAGACCCACCAAGAAAATCCAACAAATGCTACTTTCAGCAAAGGATAAGAGGGATCCTCTCACTTCTGCAAGATTCTACCGTCTACCATGCAGCTGTGGACAAGTCTACATAGGGACCACCAAATACAGCAGCATTGCCCAAACACGAATCAAGGAACATGAAAGGCACTGCAGACTACTCCAACCAGAGAAGCCAGCCATGGCAGAGCACCTGATGAACCAACCTGGACACAGCATTTTATTTGAGAACACAGAAATGCTGGACCACTCTCACAACCACCATGTCAGGCTACACAGAGAAGCCATTGAAATCCACAAGCATGTGGACAATTTCAACAGAAAGTGTTCTGGTACAGCTGTACCGGGAGCTCCAATTTTGTTTGCTTTGCATTAAATGTTTATTTGCAGTCCTAGGTTTCAGGGACTCTGCAGATAGGTGGCTTCTTTTGGTTGCAGTTATAGGGCAAGCCACCTGTCCATCATCATTAAGTTTGATCCCGCCCCTTGCTCAGGGCAATTGGGAAGGGAGCCATTTTTTAGTTAGTCTCAGCAAGGTTAGCCAATGTATAGGACGTGTGTAAACTTCCCCTGTACAAAAGCTTCAACCTTTAAGAATTCCCAAGGGAGAACATCTTTAAGAGTCTCCTAAGAATTTCCAGGGAAAGAATTTCCAGGGAAGCATCCCCAAAGCTTTGAAGAATTTCCAGGAAAACAGCCCTAAAGACCAAAGAACTCCAGCTGGAGAACATCTACTGCCTTGCTGGTAGGTCCACTCGGCGTTCGAGATGCAGTTTGACCCGGTAGCGAAGCCCAAATCAGTAAGGGTTAGATTACAGTCAGCCTGGGAGAAATTAAAAAGGGGATTTTCCTTTAAAGAAGAAGTTATTGAAGACAGTTGCCTGTCCTTCGTGGGCAAGTTTAGGAATTCACCAGTTGCCCAAAAGCTTGGAATCATTTACTTAACTTTACTGAAGACAAGAGAAGTTTCTGTTTGATTGTTCATTAATAAAAGACTTTGTTTTACTTCTCAAGCCATCTAAAGACTGTTTGTGGTGGAAACCTCTGAGAACTTCTCTTTAGGCCCCCTGGCTTCCCGCTGGGCAAAGGTTGCACATCCTGTTCTAAAGACAATTATTTACAGGCCCAGCGTTCAAACAGAAAGGAAGAAACCATGAAAATGAACAAAATCTGGCTACCAGTATTAAAAAAAACTCTAAAATTACAACAGCACAACAAAAGAGAGGAAACAAACAAGGACATCTAATCACCTCTCCACAAAAGTTTGCTCCAGGCACTGTCAGGCCATTATATGCTAATCAAGGTGGTCAGTTGAAACATTCACTCCTAGTATTGTCGAAGGCTTTCATGGCTGGAATCACTAGGTTCCTGTGGGTTTTTTCGGGCTATAGGGCCATGTTCTAGAGGCATTTCTCCCGACGTTTCGCCTGCATCTATGGCAAGCATCCTCAGAGGTAGTGAGGTCTGTTGGAATTAGGACAATGGGTTTATATATCTGTGGAATGGCTGGGGTTCAAATGCTAATGAAGGTGGCAGTTGAAACATTCACACCTAGCTCCAGCAGAGAAGAGCTCTTGCCCCACCCCAGCCATTCCACAGATATATAAACCCATTGTCCTAATTCCAACAGACCTCACTACCTCTGAGGATGCTTGCCATAGATGCAGGCGAAACGTCAGGAGAAATGCCTCTAGAACATGCCCCTATAGCCCGAAAAAACCTACAAGAACCTAGTGATTCCAGCCATGAAAGCTCCTTTGTCCCATCCTGGTCATTCCACAGATATATAAACCCTTTTTCCTATTTCCAACAGACCTCACTACCTCTGATGATGCTTGCCATAGATGCAGGCGAAACGTCAGGAGAGAATGCCTCCAGACCATGGCCATATTGCCCGAAAAAACCTACGACAACCCAACTATCCAAGGTAATTTTCTGAATCAGTGCTCCAAAGAACCCCAGGAACAGGCCTCAAAACCAAGACCCCAAGAACATTTTGTTTTTGATCGGGCTGTGTTATCATACTTTGAATGATAGATAGCAATCCATCAGGTAGGAGAAAGAATCAGAAAAGCGAGAGAGAGAGAAATCTTGTGCTTGCTGGAGCAAACCCCCCACTCTTTTCTCCCGACTTTTTTTTTTAAACAAAACAAATCTAGTGAAATTTCTACAGGCCATAAATCTGGCTAAGATTGAACTGCACTCGGCACCCATCAGCCGTAGCCATCCATCTTGCCAATGAAGTTTCATTCCGAAGGAAGAATGAATCGCGCGGTGAGGGTACCTAGTAATTAAATTCTGTTCGCCACCCGTTCCAACCCAGGCTGGTCAATGGAGAAAACATTTGTCTTTGGGAAAAGCTGCCACCCTTTTCCAAACTCCAAATCAAGACTCCAGGACGCTATTTCCCATCGTATGGATTAAAGCCATTGATTACTGTCTGGGCCCATTTATCATGGGAAATAGCTTTATATTGCAAAGTTTAGAGCTCTAATTTGTCATCCACCCATCCCCGGCGCTAATCATATTTTTATTCAGATTTAATTTGTTTTCTCTTTGCTTGCTCTCTCTCAACAATCGCCCCCCTCCGACACCCACTCCGCTCAACATTCACCCCCACCCAGCTAAATTTTGGCTTTTGTGCACGCGAATTTCATAAGAAAATCCCACCCTCCTCGGGTATTTATGACCAGATGAGACAGAGAAATGTTATGTGGAGGAGGGAAGGGTTTGGAGAAGGTGAGAGGGTGTAGGAATCAGCAACAGAGCATATCTACACTGCCGTATAATGTGGTTTAACTGTATTGAACTGCACCTTATGAGCCTAGGTAAGGGTCTTCCCCTAACATTAAGTCGAGTCATGTCCAACTCTGGGGGTTGGTGATTATCTGCTTTTTTAAGCCGAAGAGCCGGCATTGTCCATAGACACCTCCAAGGTCATGTGGCCAGCATGACTGCGACCTGTTGGTCTTCAGTCCTGCTGGCACAGGGTGCTCCATAATCCAGATTTTCAGTGCAGATAATCCATACCATCTGCTTTGAACTGAATTATATGAGTTTACACTGTCATATAATCTGTTTCAAAGCAGATAATCAGGATTTTATATGGCAGTGTAGAAGGGGCCTCATATAATCCAGTTCAAAGCAGTTAATGTGGATTATCTGCCTTGATAATCTGGATTATATAGCAGTGTAGACCAGGCCTTAGAATCTTAAAAAATACAGTATCAATGCCAAAAATACAGGAGCAAGCATAGACGACTTTCTCATTCGTTTAAAAAATATGCCGGACACCCACATCTCCTCCCACACAGAGATTTTCCTCAGGAATGTCTAAATTCCTGCACCGTGAGCCAGAGCTCCACAAATTATGCCTGGGATTAATAACAAAACATGACTTCCAATAGTAAGCAAAAATTTACTACCAGTATATGTGATCACAAGGAGTGCTTTCCCCTTTCCGCACAGCCAATGACCTTACCGTGTATTTCAAGAGAGGATTAATGTCACATACGCTACTCTTTTTCTGAAAATTAAATATTATCACTACTCCTTCCTTGGAAGGCTCTGATATCAGTTTTCCAAACCATAGTTTTAAAGGTTAGAGTAGGCATGGGCAAACTTGGGCCCTCCAAGTGTTCTGGACTTCAACTTAGCCAAGGGGGAAAGGAAAGGGCCTGAGGCGGTTGGGGATTGTGGGAGTTGAAGTCCAAAACACCTGGAGGGCCCAAGTTTGCCCATACCTGGGCTAGAAGAAACAATTTTTCTGTCTTGTTGAAGGCTTTCATGGCCGGAATCACTGGGTTGTTGTAGGTTTTTTCGGGCTATATGGCCATGGTCTAGAGGCATTCTCTCCTGACGTTTTGCCTGCATCTATGGCAAGCATAGATTCACTACCTCTGAGGATGCTTGCCATAGATGCAGGTGAAACGTCAGAAGAGAATGCCTCTAGACCATGGCCGTATAGCCCGAAAAAACCTACAACAACCCAACAGTTTTTCTTCCTCCAAAGGAATCCACTCTGGGTTTTCTTTCCTTTTCTGCAGCCGCTTGCCTTCATAATTCAGTCGTTTTGGGTTTTTTCAGAACTCGTGTGAAACTTTTCCGGTTTTTCCACAGCTTTGTAATATAAGAAGTAGGAAAGTGTGTGAGAGAGAAACACCAGTGGCAACTAGCTCTGGAAAGTGACGATAATCTGCAGGGATAGATCAGTAGCAAGAAAAAGGCAGGCACTAAAAGAAGGAAAAGGGATTCTACCGCATTCAGTTTGACAATATACAAGGGTTGGATGAAAAGTAATGCCTCCACCTTCGTTACTTGGGTTTGGATGGGAATATTTTAATAAATCAAACGCAGAAATAATCCTTAGAATGTGCTCTTTAACTACCACTATTGACTTTTCCACATAATCACCAGACAATTGGATACATTTCTGCCAACAATGAACAAGTTTTCTGAAGCCGTCACAGAAGAAGTTGTCACTCTGTTTCCACAACCAGCGTCTCACAGTTCTTTCAATGTCTTCATCAGAAACATATATGTGGCTCTTAATGAGACATGCTGCATTATCACAGGGTATCTGCGCCCTACACCACTGGAGAAATTATACTGTTTAGCTGGTATTGCACCACCTGACATCCGCCGGGAAGTAGCAGCCAATAGTGAAAGGACCAAGGCAGAGACATCTCCAGCTCATCCCTTGTTTGGATATCAGCCATCATGTCAACGACTTAAATCAAGAAATAGTTTTCTAAGATCTACAGAGACACTCGCTGGAACACCTCAGCAAGCGAGAGTCCAAAAGTGGCAGGCTCAAACCCAGAACCTCAATCCATGTCTGATACCAAATGAGAGACTCCCCCCTGGGCACACAGAAGACTGGGCGACTTGGAAGGCACTGAACAGACTGCGCTCTGGCACCACGAGATGCAAAGCCAACCTTAAGAAATGGGGCTACAAAGTGGAATGCACAATATGTGAGTGTGGAGAAGAGCAAACCACTGACCACCTGCTGCAATGCAACCTGAGCCCCGCCACATGCACAATGGAGGACCTTCTTGCAGCAACACCAGAGGCACTCCAAGTGGCCAGATACTGGTCAAAGGACATTTAATCAACTACCAAGCTTGCAAACTTTGTGCTTTGTTTGTTTGTTTGTTTGTTTGTTTGTTTGTTTGTTTGTTTAACAATGCAATACAACTGTTTGGTTTGCTCCTGACACGATAAATAAATAAATAAATAAATAAATAAATAAATAAATAAATAAATAAATAAAATCAGAAGCATAATTATGTCCTCGCAGATCAGATGGTGCTAAATGTGGATTGTATGGAAGATGCCATTGGGTGGTGAGATCCAGTCTCTGAAGTTTCAAGTCTGTGCACTTTCATTTCAGGCGTCAGCATCCTGGGTACCCATCATGCACAGATCTTCCAATAGCCAAGCAAAGCAATAATGTGACCCACACGTTCTTGTGAAATGCCGATTATGCTTGAAATTTTCTCTGAGTGATACAATGATTGTCCTGAATCAATCTGTCAACCTTTTGCTTGTGAAACTCGGTGGTTGCTGTCACAGGACGTCCAACTCTTTGTTTGTCATGCAAGTCAGATGTTCCCACCTCAACATCTTTAAACTTACTCGCCCAACACACAGTACTCACATCAACACAATCACCATAAACAGCTTGCATTCTCTGATGAATCTCCTTTGGGGTGACACCTTCTGCTGTCAAGAATTCAATGAATGCATGTTGCTTAAGTCGCACTGACCAACCATCTGCGCAGGGTTCCATACTTTCACTTTAACAACACAACCATTCAATGCTAAGGCTTCCTGCCAAAATGGAACTGTAGAGGAGAGTCTACTGAACAAGCCAGTACCTGCCACATACCAGTACTGCCATCTGTTGAGGAGTTACGAAGGTGAGGCATTACTTTTCATTCAACCCTTGAACTGAGCAAGCTTTCTGCTGGTCATAAAAGCCTGCCACAATTGGAATGCTGGCCAGTAGAGACTCATAAATGCAGTTTGTTGGAGCATGTAAGGAATCAGTTAGTGTGTGTGTCAACTGTAAAATAAAATGCATGAAGATGATTGGTTGGGCTATGCTCAGGGAAAAGGAAAGGGCCTGAGGCTGTTAGGAATTGTGGGAGTTGGAGTCCAAAGCACCTGGAGGGCCAAAGTTTGCCCATGCCTGGGCTAGATGCATCGGAGCATGGATGAGCTCCAAATCTCAAGCACTGAGTGGAAAGCAGTCCAAGGTGGACAGATGGCATCTACATTTAGGTATGCATCCAAATGTTCATCAGGGAGTGAGAGATCATCCGTCTAACTGTGCCATTTCCCATTGCAAGCCCTTCTAGTTCCAAATCCCCCTTTACTTTTTCAGGGAGCCCAGGATGCCCAAATCGCATCGCAGGATCGAAGCTGGAATCAAGGCACTCCGCCTGTGATCTATGGTCCTTCGGCAGAGCCCTGTCATCATGGCCAAGTATATTGTGCTCTGCGTGGAGGAGAGGCAGGTGGTGGAAAGGTCCCAAAAAATACAGCCGCTCTCTTGGCTGCATATTTGAGGAGAATGATGCCACTTTCCTGGAAATGGAGACGCCTGCTCTGCCGTAATTCTTAATTATGCCGTTTAATGGAACAAAAGGGGAACTCCGATGTGGCTGAAGGTCACTCCTGTGCCGTGGTGGAGAAAAATGTGGCTGGGGTCCCATATTGCTTTTGACCTTCAAGTGCTGGGAAGCAGGAGGAAAGGCAAGAAGGGGGTGGGGGGGGGGGGAAGGCGGCGAGTTGGTCATGATATCTAACAAAATTCAAAATAAATTCTGTTCCTGGTTTGAAAGTGTTAATTCCTGTTTAATTGTGTGGTACTTACTTTGAAAGTAGTTGTTCTACTCCAGAAACTTTGTTTTTGTAGATGCCACAAACTATGTTGTATTGGTTGAAGACTGTTGTAGTTTAGTCTGTGATTGTGTCTGATGTCAATGTGGATTATGATTTTCCTGGGCTTGCTGAAAGGCCTGATGTCTCTCTTGAATGGAGTGTTTCTTTCATAGATTCCCAAGGTCAAATTCCTGGGAGAGGCCCACAGCAGTCTTTCTCTGAGAAACTGTCTTCTCGGGATGCCTTCTCAGGTGCAGAATTTAATGAGTTTGAAGATGAAAAACAAATTTTGTAAACAAAGAGAGGCGAAGGTCAGTCTGTCTGCTAGAAAAGAGAGATGTTGCACCTGAGCAGGAGTTTGCCTTGCTGTCTGAGCCCTGCCACATGCACAATGGAGGACTTTCTCACAGCCACACCAGAGGCACTCCAAGTGGCTGGCTTCTGATCAAAGGACATTTAGCATAATGCCAATTTTTAAAACTTTGTTTGTGTTTTAAATACATGGTAACTGTGAAAATTGCTGGAAGAAACATTAACAACCTTAGATATGCAGATGACACCACTTTGATGGTCGAAAACGAGGAGGAGCTGAGGAGCTCTCTAATCAAGGTGAAAGAAGAAAGCGCAAAAGCTGGGTTGCAGTTAAACATCAAAAAACCAAGATTATGGCAACTGGGAAATAGAGGGAGAAAACGTGGAGGCAGTGACAGACTTTGTATTTCTAGGTGCAAAGATGACTGCAGACGCAGACTGTGGCCAGGAAATCAGGAGATGCCAATATCCGCTGGATAATGGAGAAAGGCAGCGAGTTTCAGAAAACTTCTATTTCTGTTTTATTGACTATTCTAAAGCCTTTGACTGTGTGGATCATAATAAATTGTGGCAAGTTCTTGGTGGTATAGGAATACCAAGTCACCTTGTTTGTCTCCTGAGTAATCTGTATAACGGCTAAGTAGCAACAGGAAGAACTGACCATGGAAAAACAGACTGGTTCACGATTGGGAAAGGAGGGAAAGGAGTATACTCTCACCCTACCTATTCAACTTGTATGAACACATCATGCAACGTGTGGGGCTTGAGGAATCCAAGTCTGGCGTTAAAATGGCTGAAAGAAATATTAACAACCTTCGTTATGCAGATGATACCACTTTGATGACTGAAAGCGAGGAGGAGCAGAGGAGCCTTCTAACCAAGGTGAAAGAAGAAAGTGCAAAAGCTGGGTTGCAGTTAAACTTAAAAAAACCCCAAGATTATGGCAACAAGAATGATTGATAACTGGCAAATAGAGAGAGAAAACGTGGAGGCCGTGACAGACTTTGTATTTCTAGGTGTGAAGATTACTGCAGACACAGACGGCAGCCAGGAAATCTGAAGACATTTCCTTCTTGGGAGGAGAACAATGGTCAATCTTGATAAAATAGTGAAGAGTAGAGATATCACACTGGCAACGAAGATCCGCATTGTTAAAGCAATGGTATTCCCCATAGTCACCTACGGATGTGAGAGCTGGATCATAGGGAAGGCTGAGTGAAGGAAGAGAGATGCTTTTGAACTGTGGTGTTGGAGGAAAGTTCTGAGAGTGCCTTGGACAGCGAGAAGATCCAATCAGTCCAAACTGCTCATTGGAGGTTAGTATATGAGAGGCAAAGATCAAGTACTTTGACCACATCATGAGGAGTAAGGAAAGCTTAGAGAAGACAATTATGCTGGGGAAAATGGAAGGAAAAAGAAAGTGGGGCCGACCAAGGGCAAGATAGATGGATGGGATCCTTGAAGAGACTGGCTTGACCTTGAAGGAGCTGGGGGTGATGACGACTGACAGGGAGCTCTGGCGTGGGCTGGCCCATGAGGTCACGAAGAGTTGGAAACGACTGAACGAATGAACAATAACAAATTCCCCATAGTCACCTATGGATGTGAGAGCTGAACCATAGGGAAGGCTGAGCGAAGGAAGATAGATGCCTCTGAACTGTGGTGTTGGAGGAAAGTTCTGAGAGTGCCTTGGACTGTGAGAAGATCCAACCAATCCCAACTGCTCATTGGAGGGACGGATATGAGAGGCAAAGATGAAGTACTTTGGCCACATCATGAGACGAAAGGAAAGCTTAGAGAAGACAATTATGCTGGGGAAAATGGAAGGAAAAAGGAAGAGGGGCCGACCAAGAGCAAGATGGATGGATGGTATCCTTGAAGTGACTGGATTGACCTTGAAGGAGCTGGGGGTGGTGACGACCATAGGGAGCTCTGCCGTGGGCTGGTCCATGAGGTCATGAAGAGTCAGAAATGACTGGACAAATGAGCAACAAACAACAAATCTGTACTTTCAACTTGCTTCTGACACAATAAATAAGTCATCAAGTGGTAAACCCATTTTCATCGAGGCCACATCAGCCTTATGGTTGATTTCAAGGGCCATTGGATAGGGAATCCGTGGATACAGAGGGCCAACTATGAGTCAGTACTCATTGGTTTTTATCCCATTTGGGTCCCCAGGTGTTATTGAATAATAACACCTATCACTTTTGCTGATCCACCATGCGGACAAGAGATTATGGGAATTGCAACCCAACAGCACTTGTGACTTGAGGTTGGGGAAAAGATTAAAGGACAATTTAAAGTCAGGCATTGTAACCACAAGCCTTGTCTCTAAATCCAAACCCCACTCTCCTGATAAAACAGAACAAACTGCAGCCTTCCAGATGTTATCACAACTCCCATCAGCTCGAGTCATGATGCCTAATGATGAAGGATACTGGAGTTGTAACCGAGCATCTGGAGGGACACGTAAAAGGATATGGAGGGCCGGAATCGGCCCGCGGGCCATGAGTTTGGCACATGCTCCGAACATGAGCATCCCCACTTGGAGATGCTTTGAGACCCAAGTTGGGCCTTTCCCTCCCCAATAAAAGACCATTGTCCCTGGGTTTGTCCCTCTGTCCTGCTGTTGTTCTTGCCTCCAACCTCTTTGAGCCCCCTCTCTCTTTGCTCCCTCTCCGGCACTTTTAATTTTCCAGGCTGCGCTCCACTCCTGGGTCAATCGCAACATTTTTCTTCCCTACTGTCAGCCCAACCGTCGTGCCGAGCCAGAGAGAGGCAAAGCCCAATCAACCGCTCTATGGATTGAAATCGTTGTTTACGGCTGGGGACCATTGATCACCTAAATGGCTTTATGTTAATGAAGGCGGTTTTCACTTCCATTTTTCTTAGCCGCCTTCTGAGAACCTTTGACAGGTGCCGCAAAGCTTGGCCCCCCTTTTTTCCTCCCTTCTTTCCTTCCTTTAAAGTCACAGCATCCCTCTCTTCTTCTCCTTCTCCTTCTTCTCCTTGTGCCATTTAATCATAATATATTTTGGAAAAAAGAAGATGATTTCGTAACAATAAAAGATCAAACCAACAAGGGAGAGGCGGGGAGAAAGAAGTGGAGGAAAGCTTCCCCAAAGGGCAGCTCTTAAGGAGCTCTGGAGCAGCAATGGAAATAGGTTACATATTAAGTAGGCCTGGAAACTAGCTTGGGACGTGATATGAAACTATGCCGCGAAAAGCAAGTTCCTGAGAATGATGGGGACTCAACGCAAACTCATCATAATACGACGGCCTTTGGATTTATCCCAGAAAGTTGCAGCAAGCAATTCTCCATTTCTATACCTTTGTATCAAGGTGGGCCACAGAAGTAGAAAATATCTCAAATCCTTCAGTGCATGTTTCCATTTCACAAGGTATTAATCCTCTGCCATCCCACTTTTTCGGTTTCTATTAAGAAGTCCCAGTGTTGTCTGTCATCCTGTTCAGCCTGTGATTGTGTCTGATGTTCGTGTTGATGTTCATGATGGGAATCATAGAATCATAGAGTTGGAAGAGACTTCATTGGCCATCCAGTCCAATCCCATTCTGCCAAGAAGCAGGAATATTGCATTCAAAGCACACCTGACAAATGGCCATCCAGCCTCTGTTTAAAAGCTTCCAAAGAAGGAGCCTCCAACACACTCCAGGGCAGAGAGTTCCACTGCTGAACGGTTCTCACAGTCAGGAATCACAGAATCAAAGAGTTGGAAGAGACCCCATGGGTCATCCAGTCCAATCCCATTCTGCCAAGAAGCAGGAATATGTCATTCAAAGCACACCTGACAGATGGCCATCCAGCCTCTGTTTAAAAGCTTCCAAAGAAGGAGCCTCCAACACACTCCGGGGCAGAGAGTTCCACTGCTGAACAGCTCTCTCAGTCAGGAAGTTCTTCCTCATGTTCAGATGGAATCTCCTTTCTTGTAGTTTGAAGCCATGGCTCCATTGCGTCCTAGACTCCAGGGCAGCAGAAAACAAGTTTGTTCCCTCCTCCCTATGACTTCCTCTCACGTATTTATACATGGCTATCATGTCTCTTCTCAGCCTTTCTCTTCTTCAGGCTAAACATGCCCAGCTTTTTAAGCCGCTCCTCATAGGGCTTGTTCTCCAGACCCTTGATCATTTTAGTTGCCCTCCTCTGGACACATTCCAGCTTAGAGTCAACATCTCTCTTCAATTGTGGTGCCCAGAATTGGACACAATATTCCAGGTGTGGTCTAACCAAGGCAGAATAGAGGGGTAGCATGACTTCCCTGGATCTAGACACTAGACTCTTATTTATGCAGGCCAATGATGTCCATGTTGATGTTCATGATGGGAATGGGGATGATTGTGGTGTCCAATTCTGGGCACCAAAATTCAAGAGAGATATTGACAAGCTGGAATGTGTCCAGAGGAGGGCGACTAAAATGAGCAAGGGTCTGGAGAACAAGCCCTATGAGGAGCGGCTTAAGGAGCTGGGCATGTTTAGCCTGAAGAAGAGAAGGCTGAGAGAGATATGATAGCCATGTATAAATATGTGAGAGGAAGCCACAGGGAGGAGGGAGCAAGCTTGTTTTCTCCTTCCTTGGATACTAGGACGCAGAACAATGGCTTCAAACTAAGAGGAGATTCCATCTGAACATGAGGAAGAACTTCCTGACTGTGAGAGCCATTCAGCAGTGGAACTCTCTGCCCCGGAGTGTGGTGGAGGCTCCTTCTTTGGAAGCTTTTAAACAGAGGCCGGATGGCCATCTGTCAGGGGTGATTTGAATGCAATATTCCTGCTTCTTGGCAGGGGGTTGGACTGGATGGACCATGAGGTCTCTTCCAACTCAATGATTCTATGATTCGATGAAAATGAACAAAATCTGGCCACCAGGATTTTTAAAAAAACTCTGAAATCTTAACAGTAAATAAAGAACAATATTCAAAAACAGGGGAACTCCAGACAAGAAACAATCAGGGACAGCTAATCACCTCTCAACAAAGGATTCCCCCAGGCAGTAAGAAGCCATGCGTTTAAAACTGCTAGGCCATTAAATGCTTATCAAGGTGGCCAATTGAAACATTCACACATACCTCCAGCAAACAAGAGTTCTTTCTCCCATCCTGGATATTCCACAAATATATAAAACCCCACTTTCCTAGTTTCCAAAAGACCTCACAACCTCTGAGGATGCCTGCCATAGATGTGGGTGAAATGTCAGGAGAGAATGCTTCTGGAACATGGCCATACAGCCCCAAAACTTACAAGCCAGTGAAAGAAAGACCCCAAACCCTTAATTCCTTCCAAAGACCCAAAGGAGATTGGCAAGAAACCCCATGTTCCCCGCCTCTCCCAATTGCGAGTTCAAGGATTCCCCCGAGCAAACAATCTCTAAAGAGCTTAGAGGCAGGATTAAGTTTGGGATGTACCAGCCGTGGGATTAAGGCTCCCAGAGGCTGAAAGAGGCTCAGTTTCCCCTAAAGCACCAGGAACACCAAGGCAGAGAGGTGAAAATTAGGAGGGGGGGGGTCCACCAGGTACGATGCACCTGTGGAAGGTACGGATGGCAGGGAAGAAGGGCATATCAGCCTAATAGAAAGCAAGGCATGGTTTGGAGTTGATATAAAATGATGTTTGTGGTCATCATATTGATTTATATCCCGCCCTCTCCCCAATTTGGAGCATAAGGAGGCTTACGGTGGATTAAAAGTTAGTAAGGGACTTTAAGAAAGGCTAAAACCCAATTAAAAATACAAACTATTCAAAAGAGCACAACAAAAATAGCAAGATAGATGGGGATGTTGCCACAAGTGCTAACGTGGGATCGTAGTGCTATAATTGTGCAGAGTGGAGAGGTCATTTTGGGGTTCTTGTGCCAATAATTGCCTTATGTGGTTTTATTGTGAAGCTGTTCAAGGCAGGCTTGGGCCATGGGACGCATTTCACACAACGCTTGCTTGTTTGTTGTCTTCATTTATATCCTGCCTGTTCCCGGTAACAGGACTCAAGGCAGCTAGCAACATACTAAACAATACAAAGTCAACCAAAGTATAAACTGGCGGTTTGCAAAACAATTAAATGCATTGTAAGCTGGAACAGTAAGCATTAAAGATATTAAAGTGTTGTGATGGAGTCTTCGAGTAGTGATACTACTGGGAGTATTAGGAGGGGACTCTCATGGTTGTGAATTAATAAACTTTACTTTTACTAAATACTAGTGTGGCGCTTTAAGGGATCTGTTTTGCAACATAAAATACATTAAAATTATACCCACCCACCCACCCCCCCCAAAAAAGAGAGAATACTTTGGTAAATCTTAAGAAATGGAGGAAACATATCCCAATTTTTTTTTCATGTCAGGAGCAACTTGAGAAACTGCAAGTAGCTTCTGGTTTGAGAGAATTGGTTGTCTGCAAGGACGTTGCCCAGGAAACGCCCAGATGTTTTGATGTTTTACCATTTTTATGGGAGGCTTCTATCATGTCCCCTGCATGGGGAGCTGGAGCTGACAGAGGGAGCTCATCTCATAGAATCATAGAATCAAAGAGTTGGAAGAGACCTCATGGGCCATCCAGTCCAACCCCCTGCCAAGAAGCAGGAATACTGCATTCAAATCACCCCTGACAGATGGCCATCCAGTCTCTGTTTAAAAGCTTCCAAAGAAGGAGCCTCCACCACACTCCGGGGCAGAGAGTTCCACTGCTGAACAGCTCTCACAGTCAGGAAGTTCTTCCTCATGTTCAGATGGAATCTCCTTTCTTGTAGTTTGAAGCCATTGTTCCTTGTCCTAATCTCCATGGAAGCAGTAAACAAGCTTGCTCCCTCCTCCTTGTGAACTGCTGACCTATTGGTCAGCAGTCCTGCCGGCACAAGGGTTCAACCCATTGCACTATCAGGGGCTCCAAAATGAGATGGGAACATCAGGGATCACATGTGGCCTGAATGCTGAGCTCTCCCGGGTTTCAAATGCAACATTTTCTTGCTCCTCCATAATATGCCAAGAATTGAAGTCGGGACCTTTTGTATCCAGAGTATGTGATCCACTAAGTGGTACCTATATAGTTCTGCCAAGTTTTCAAAATAGCAACAAGGGACCGTCAAAATTCATGACATGCAGGGTTGGCAGTCTGCAAGTGGCTATTAACAACTTTGTTCTCGGCGTAAATCCCAAGTGAATATATTGATTTCCCTTAACATATTCTCACATTAAAAATTACACGTCTTTCTCATTTTGGAGGACCTACACCCCAAAATACTGGAATCTGTGGCCTCTTTTTTAGAATAAAAGAAAGGGAAAAGCTCTACTGGATGTCTACTGGTTCTATAAGGAATTGTTATTATTATTATTGTTATTATTGTTGTTATTATTATTATTATTATTATTATTATTATTATTATTATTATTAGATACACAACAAGAATGGTACACAGCAAACAAGATCACTATGCTGATTGTTGTATTTGATCACACATCGGACACTCCCCAAGTGTCTAGGACTGTATGATGTATCAGTGAATAATGCATGTAGATCCCAGTAGGGTGGCATTTTGAAGCTGACAGTTGGTAATTTTGACAAAATTGATTGTTTTTCCATGCAGGCCAAGGTCTTTAGGCACTGCACCCAGTGTGCCGATCACCACTGGGACCCCCTTGACTGGCTTGTGCCAGAGATTTTGCAGTCCGATATTTAAATCCTCCTATCGTGTCAGTTTTTCAAGTTGTTTCTTCTCAATTCTGCTGTTTCCTAGGATTGTCACATCAACAATGCATTCTTTGAGGTCAGGAGTATTGTGCTCCAAAACTCTGTCACTCTGAATTCAGAAGTCCCAGAGAAGTTCAACATGCTTATTTCTGTAACTTTTTCAGGGTTGTGATCCCACCAGTTCCTTGTCACAAGCAGATGGTTATTTATGGCACCAATTCCAGTGGATCATCTGAGCAATTGTGTTATGCCTCTGCTTGTAGTCTGTCTACGCAGTCTTCTTGCAGCAGCTGAGGATGTGATCTATTGTTTCATTTGCGTCCTTGCAGAATCTACACTTGGAATCTGTCATCAACTTTTCAATTGTGCTTTGAATGGTATTGGTTTGAATGGCTTGTTCTTGGGCTGCAAGAATGAGGCCCTCCGTCTCCTTTTTCAGAGTTCCATTTGTGAGCCACATCCATGTCTTTTCCTTGTCCATTTTGCTCAGTTTATTGTTGAAGGCTTTCATTACTGGAATCACTAGGTTGTTGTAGGTTTTTTCAGGCTATATGGGCATGTTCTGGAGGCATTCTCTCCTGACGTTTCGCCTGCATCTATGGCAAGCATCATCAGAGGTTGTGAAGTGTGTTGGAACTAGGAAAATTGAAACTAGGAATATTCCACATATATATAAACCCAATTTTCCTAGTTCCAACAGACCTCACAACCTCTGAGTATGCTTGCCATAGATGCAGGTGAAACGTCAGGAGAGAATGCCTCTAGAACAGTGGTTCTCAACCTTCCTAATGTCTCGACCTCTTAATGCAGTTCCTCATGTTGTGATGACCCCCAACCATAAAATTATTTTTGTTGATACTTCACAACTGTCATTTTGTTACTGTTATGAATCGTAATGTAAATATCTGATGTGCAGGATGTATTTTCATTCACTGGAACAAATTTGGCACAAATACCCGATACGCCCTAATTTGAATACTGGTGCGGTTGGGGGGGATTAATTTTGTCATCTGGGAGTTGTAGTTGCTGAGATTTATAGTCAACCTACAAGCAAAGAGCATTCTGAACTCCACCAATGATGGAATTGAACCAAATTAGCACACAGAACTCCCATGACTGACAGAAAATACTGCAAGGGTTTGATGGGCATTGACCTTGAGTTTTGGAGTTGTAGTTCAGAGAGCATTGTGGACTCAGTGATGGATCTGGACCAAACTTGACATGAATACTCAATATGCCCAAATGTGGTCACTGTTGGAGTATGGGGAAGATAGATCTTGACATTTGGGAGTTGTAGTTGCTGGGATTTATAGTTCACCTACCATCAAAGAGCATTCTGAACCTCACCAATGATAAAATGGGGCCAAACTTCCCACACAGAACCCCACGACCAACAGAAAATACTGTTTTCTGATGGTCTTTGGTGACCCCTCTGACACTCCCTTGCGACCCCCCCCCCCCCCCCCCCCCAGAGGTCCCGACTTCCAGTTGAGAAACACTGCTCTAGAACATGGCCATATAGCCCAAAAAAACTTACAACAACCTAGTTATAAATCAGCTTTCGGTGTACATCCATCTGTTTCCTCAAATGTACACTCTCCTTTAGCACGATGGGTTATTCCTTCAACTTAAGATAAAATGATTAACCTGAAGTATTATTAATTTTAATGGAAACCATGACATATGTGGACACATGTGCATGCATGTACACATACAGAGAGAGTCATAGAGTGTGTTGAGATGTGTACGTGTATGCAATGCATGCACACAGACCTTGGCTTGTCATTATTACCCCCTTGGCCATCCCCCCTACTTTTGGCTCTGGCGCCTCAACTGAAACAAAAGCCCTTTTGAACAAGGGCAAGAGGGGCTGCGGAGGGGAGAGGAGGGCCATTTTGCTCAGAGAGCCCCTCTCTCCCCGCTAATAGCGCCTCGCCTGCCCTTTGCAGAGTTGGAGCTCAGCCTGCTCCTAAATGATGCTATTTGTACTGTTTGGCTTGGCAGTTAATGGAGTCAACTGGGGCAGGAGCGAATGCCGGAGGGTCACTCCCAGGCTAGTTTTGCAGCCACCTCCCCTTTCCTTGCGGCCTCCTTGGGCCAGCAGTCTCTGGGTCTGACCCTCTGCTTCCTGTATTTAGTCTGCTTTGGCAGAACAAGGAGTGGGGTGGGATAAACATGTCCCCACCTCCCCATCTGAAATTTCATCTGTGTCACTTGGCTCAGTGACTAGGTCAGTGGTTCTCACCCTTCCTAATGCCGCGACCCCTTCATACAGTTCCTCATGTTGTGGTGACCCCCAACCATAACGTTATTTTCGTTGCTACTTCATAACTGTAATTTTGCTACTGTTATGAATCGGCATGTAAATATCTGATATGCAGGATATATTTTCATTCACGGGACCAAATTTGGCACAACTACTTGATATGCCCAAACTTGAATGGAGGAGTTGGCAGGGAGGGTAGAGGGAGGATTGATTTTTGTCATTTGGGGTTGTAGTTGCTGGAGTTTATAGTTCACCTACAATCAAAGAGCATTCTGAACTCCACCAGCGATTGAACTGAACCAAACTTGGCACACAGAACTCCCATGATCAACATAAAATACTGGAAGGGTTTGGTGGGCATTGACCTTGAGTTTGGGAGTTGTAGTTCAAATACATCCAGAGAGCACTGTGGACTCAAACAGTGATGGATCTGGACCAAACTTTGCACAAATACTCAATATGCCCAAATGTGAACACCGGTGGAGTTTGGGGGGGGGGGGGTAAATAGACCTTGATATTTGAGAGTTGTAGTTACTTGGATTTACAGTTCATCTACAATCAAAGAGTATTCTAGACTTCACCAACGATAGAATTGGGCCAAACTTTCCACATAGAACCTCCATGACCAACAGAAAATAGTGATGGCAACCCCTTGGACACCCTCTTGCAACCCCCCCTCAGGGGTCCCGACCCCCAGGTTGAGAAATACTGGACTAGGCAATGCCAGCCAAGAACACAATGTATGTTAACACCATAACATCAGGGACGAAAGGCACCAATGGGTTACAAAGGGACCACTGTTGAAGAGTCATTGGCCTACAATGGCCTGGGGAAGGCTAGGAAGCAGATCCAAGAGTCTCATTTCAAAACTGGAATCCATCTTCTTTGTGGATGCATCTACACTGCAGTTTGACCCCACATTAACTGCCAGTTTCCATCATCTTTATGGACACTCTTGAAGGGTGATTGGATTACAATGACCTGGAAAGGGCTAGGAACTGGATCGGAAAGTCTAATTTCGAAACTGGAATCCATATTCTTCATGGAGGCATCTACACCAGGCATCCTCAAACTGTGGCCCTCCAGCTGTTTGGGCCTCCAGCTCCCAGCATTCCTGACCACTGAACAATCTGGCAAAGGTTACTGGGAATTGAAGGCTCAAACAGCTGGAGAGCCGCAGTTTGAGGATGCCTGATCTAAACTGACCCCAGTTTAATTCCCAGCTTCCACCAAATAGGAATCCATGATCTTTCTGGACCACTCTTGAAGGTTGATTGGACTACAATGACCTGGAAAGGACTAGAAACTAGATCTGAAAGTCTCATTTCGAAACTAGTATCCATCCTCCTTTATGGATCACTATTGAAGGATCATTGGGCTACAATGATCTGGGAGGGGCTAGGAACCGAATCCAAGAGTCTCCGTTCAAAACTGGAATCCACGTTCTTCATGAGTGCATCTACACTGTAGAACTAATGCAGTTTGACCCCACTTGAACTGCCATGTGTTGCTCTCCAGGACTGGAAACACCTATGACCATTGCACCACACAAGAGTCTAGAAACATAAACAGATAGTTTATTGTAAAAAAAAACACACACACACACAAGCATATAAAATCAAGAATAAGGAAGGACGATATATAATCCAAAAAGGTTTAGCAATAACTAAACAATAATCCAAATGTCTCATAAAGTTCCAGAGGTGACAAAGTCACAGCCGGAAACAACTCAAGTCCAAAAGCAAGAAGGTATAACTAGTAAAAACTTGAACAGGAATACAAGAACAGGAGCATAGAAAACTTCCAGGATATCTTAAATCCAAAACCAAGGCTTGACTTAATCCAAGAACCAGAGAACTCAGGCTAGGTTCTCACTTTAACACTACGTTGCCTGAACTGAATTTAAGGTACCAACTTGCTGTTTAATAGACACCCATGAAATCATTCCTTTTACCATGAATTTTCTCCACAACTTTCCCATGTAATCTATCTGAATATATTTATATATATTTAAATTTGTCGTGTCAGGGGCAACCAGACCATTGTATTACATTTCTAACAGAACAAAACAAACAAACAGATTTAAAAAAACCACAAAGTTTGCAAGCTTGGTAGTTGATCTCTCTGAATGATATAATCTATTTTCTGCTCTGATCTGTAAATGAAGACTTTTGTTGATCTCCGTAGCTACAGGTGGTTTCTCCTGGGAACCCTCCTTATCACTCAACTCTTCACTCGATTCCTTATTTGCTGTTGCTACTTCTGACTCCTTGGAATGCCCTTGAAGCCCGGCACTTTCCGAGTCAATTTTCTCACAGAGAGAATCATCCTTTCCCAGGCTTGAATTTCCCATCACTTTGTGCTACAGGAAAGCTTACAATCATCTCTAAATCATCAGTTAAGCCATCGAATCCTCGGAGTTGTATTTTGGTGAGGCACCAGCACTCTTTGACGGAGAAGACTAAAGACATACAACTACAACTCTTTGGATTCCATAGCATTCAGCCAGGACAATTTAAGTGGAGTCCAAATGTATGAATTCCACAGTGTAGATGTTACCTAGGTCTCACCAGGGTGGTTTGAGCTTTACTCAGGAGACCAGGCTTCAGTCATGGAAACCCACCTTGGGAGAGTCACACACTCTCAGCCCCAGAAAACCACATGATAGAAAAACAACTCTATAGCCAGGTGCCTTGCAAGCATGCCTCTGGAACAAAGAATTCTAGGAAAGTTTTCATTCCCGAACAAGATGTTTGATCTTCTGCATCTGCGGAGCTATGCCTTCTTTTGCATTCTGAGACCGAAAGGCATTCGTCCTCCACTTCTTCTGTTCTCCAGGATGCCTTTCTCTTCAAAAGCGTGAAGGCCAGCCCAGACTTTTCTTGTGCCTGGGAGCATATGGGAGCCATCAATCCCCCATGACATCCAAGGTGAAGGGTCAACGCTCCATCCATTGCCGGTCTGTCCAGGAAATATGACCTTTCCCAATTACACCTAACTGAGCTGACCTCCCTCCACTAGACGGCAGGGCCATTCCTGCCCCGGTTGACCTGCATGAAGGGTTTCCACATCCAAAGCAGTCCGGACCATGCAACCCAAAGGCAATCTCTAACCCAAAGAAACCAAAAATGGGGAAAAGTTTGGTCCTCCCATTTTGGATCATATTTGTTCATGATCAGTCAAACCACAACTACCAAAGTCATAGGTATGGTTCTCGGACTGGTTGTTAGGGCCATAATCTCAGATCATAGATTGTGACAATAATGCTAGCCCAGGCATTGGCAAACTTCAGCCCTCCGGATGTTTTGGACTTAAACTCCCACAATTCCTAACAGCCGGTAGGATGTTAGGAATTGTGGGAGTTGAAGTCCAGAATGCCCACAGGGCCGAAGTTTGCCCATGCCTGTGCTAGCCATCATTTAGAAAGTTGACTTTGTATAGGTACTGAGAGATATGGCTGCCTTTCCATATCATGGATTAGGCATCAATGGCCTAATCCATGATCTAATCCTAATCCTAATCTATAACTCCCCAAAAGTAAAGATGTAAATACATCATTGTATATAATGTGACTTGAGCATTCATAGTCTTTGGCATCCATGGCCTTTAAAAGTCTAGAGTTGGAATATGTCCAGAGATGAGTGGCTAAAGACTTGGAAACCAAGCCTCACGAGGAATAATGGCTTTGTGAGCTGGATATCTTTAGCTTAGAGAAGACCTATAGGTGACATGATAGATATCTTTCAATACGTAAAGCCTGGTCTGTCTTTAACTAACATGGCTCAAAGCTTTGGGATCATGGACGTTGTAGTTTAACAAGGTCTTTAACTTTCTCTGCCAAAGTGGTGGCTCTCCAAACTACAACTCCCATGACTCCATGTCACTGAGCTGTAGCAATTAAAGTGGTGTCAAACTGCATTTCTGATGCTCCAAAGATTAGGATATTGATTGATTAATTAATTTACAATATTTATATTCCACCCTTCTCACACTGAAGTGGACTCAGGGCAGATCACAGAACACATATACGGCAAACATTCATTGCTACTTCATAACTGTGATTTTGCTACTGTTATGAATCCCTATTATGGAGTTCCCGGTGGCACAATGGGTTAAAGTGCTGAGCTGCTGAACTGCTGAATTTACTGACCGAAAGGTCACAGGTTCAAATCCGGGGAGTGGCATGAGCTCCTGCTGTCAGCCCCAGCTTCTGCCAACCTAGAAGTTCAAAAACATGTAAATGTGAGTAGATCAATAGGTACTGCTCCAGCAGGAAGGTAACGGTGCTCCATGCAGTCATGCTGGCCAGATGACCTTGGAGGTGTTTACGGACAACGGCGGCTCTTTGGCTTAGAAATGGAGATGAGCACCAACATATAGAGTCAGACACAACTGGACTTCATGTCCTTTTCCTTTAACTATGAATTGTAATGTAAATACCTGATATGCAGGATGTATTTTCATTCACTGGACCAAATTTGGCACAAATACCTTATACGCCGAAATTTGAATACTGATGGGGTTGGGTGGGATTGATTTTGTAATTTGGGAGTTGTAATTGCTGGGATTTGTGGTTAACCTAAAATCAAAGCACAGTCTGAACTCCACCAATGATGGACTTGGCACACAGAACTCACACAGCCAAGAGAAAATACTGGGAGGGTTTGGTGGGCATTGACCTTGAGTTTTGGAGTTGTAGTTCACCTACAACCAGAGAACACTGTGGACTCAAAAAAACAATGGTTGTGGACCAAACTTGGCACAAATGCTCAATATGCCCAAATGCGAACATCGGTGGAGTTTGAAGAAAATGGACCTTGACATTTGGGAGTTGGAGTTGCTGGGATTTATAGTTCACCTACAACCAAAGAGCATTCAGAACCCCACCAATAATAGAATTGGTCCAAACTTCCCACACAGAACCCCCATGAGTAGTAGAAAATACTGTGTTTTCTGATGGTCTTTGGTGACCACCTCAAGACACCCCCCTCCCAGTGTCCTGACCCCCAGGTTGAGAAACACTGACCTAAACATTGAGAATAAACTCTAGACTGTTTGGCAATGGAATAGATTGTCTCAGGTAAGGTAAAGGTAAAGGCTTTCCCCTGACATTAAGTCCAGTCGTGCCTGACTCTGGGGGTTGGTGCCCATCTCCATTTCTAAGCCATTGTCCATAAACACCTCCAAGATCATCTGGCTGGCATGACTGCATGGAGCACCATTACCTTCCCTCCGGAGCGGTACCTATTGATCTACTCGCATTTGCATGTTTTTGAACTACCAGGTTGGCAGAAGCTAGGGCTAACAACGAGAGCTCACGCTGCTCCCTGGATTCGAATCTGTGACCTTTCAGTAAGCAAGTTAAGCAGCTCAGCGGTGGAGGAGGCCTTTGATGACCCGACAACTCGGTGCGGCGAGTTTGCGCACCATTTTGCAGATAAAGTTGCTCAGATACGTCTTGAGTTGGACTCCAGTTTAAACACAGTGCCAGGGGAGGTGATCGAGGCATCTGTTTGTCCGGTTTTGTGGGATTCTTTCCGGCTTGTTCATCCTGAGGACGTGGAGGAGGTCCTTGGGGCTGTGATGGTGACCATGTCGGCTCTGGACCCTTGCCCGTCTTGGCTAATTAAATCGGCCCGTCTTGGCTAATTAAACTGCTTGTTTTTTGCTTATGAGTTTATTTATTGTTTTGTATTATTGTTGTTATTGTTTATTGTTGTATTCTGGGCTCAGCCTCATGTAAGCCGCACAAGTCCCTTGGGGAGATGGTAGCAGAGTACAAATAAATAATTATTATTATTATTATTATTATTATTATTATTATTATTAAACCACTGCACCACTCAGGGCTCCAGGCAATGGTCTTGAAACCAGAGGTTGGATGGGCATCTTTTGGGAGTCCTTGGTTGTGTATTTCTGCATGGTAGCGGGTTAGACTAGATGACCCTTGGAGGTCCCTTCCAAATCTAAGATTTGATAATCCTATAACTTTTATTTCCCCGTTGTAGGATACAGTAATTGGAATATAAGGATTCTCTCTCATTTTAATGGCCATCATGCACTACCAAAATAGAAGCGATGAATGAAATAGAATATAAATTTACATCTTAAAGAGCACTTAGGATCCAAGGAAGAAAGAAAAGTTTTCTCTATGACTTTTTTGAGTATTATAATTATTTTATTTTATTTTTCAAAAAAAAGAAACACACACACCCCGAGAGGACAGAAGCATGTCATTAAGGACAATGGGGAACTTTAATCAGGTTTGCTCGAAATAAAATATATATAGAACCTCGCTAAAAAGATTTGAATGAAGGGTTTTAGGAGCGCTGGCATCAAAGCCTGGTTGCCTTTTGAAGTTGCTAATCCCTTTTGGAAATCATATTTTGGGCATAAAAGCTCACAATGGAAGGAGCTATGGAGGTCAGGCCCTGGATGTCGGCAAAATCATATCCCTCCGAGATGTCTCTATTATATCTCCCGCCTCGTCTTTCATGGCTTCACAATCCCCCTATTGTTGCCCGAGGTCCCCACCGTTATCATGTTAGACCAAGCTGGGGTGAGACGGAGCTCGGGGCGGAGGCGGGAGGAAGGGACCCCGCAGAGGACAAATCAGGTCTAGCAAGGAGGCTGGAGGAGAGAGAGCCAAAGAAGACGCCATGCTCAGTGCTGTCAAATCATGGGAGCCATAGTTTTCCAAGGGGTGCATCTACACCGTCAGTTAGTTTGGCCCCACTTGTACTGCCATGGTTCAATGCTATTGAATCATGGGAGCCATAGTTTTCCAAGGGGTGCATCTACACCGTCAGTTAGTTTGGCCCACTTGTACTGCCTTAATGCGGTTTGGCCCTGCTTGAACTGCCATGGCTCAGTGCTATTGAATCGTGGGAGTTATAGTTTTCCAAGGGTGTATCTACACCATCCATTAGTTTGGCTCCACTTGTACTGCCTTAATGGAGTTTGGCCTTACTTCAACTGCCATGGCTCAATGCTATTGAATCGCGAGAGTCATAGTTTTCCAAGGGGTGCATCAACAATGTAGAATGAATGCGGTTTGACTTCACTTGTACTGTCATAGCTCAATGCTATTGAATCATGGGAGCCATAGTTTTCCAAGGGGCGCATCTACACCGTCAGTTAGTTTGGCCCCACTTGTACTGCCATGGCTCAATGCTATTGAATCATGGGAGCCATAGTTTTCCAAGGAGTGCATCTACACCGTCAGTTAGTTTGGCCCCACTTGTACTGCCATGGCTCAATGCTATTGAATCATGGGAGCCATAGTTTTCCAAGGGGTGCATCTACACCGTCAGTTAGTTTGGCCCCACTTGTACTGTCATGGCTCAATGTTATTGAATCGTGTGAGCCATAGTTTTCAGAGTAGTGCATCTACACCAGCGTTTCTCAACCTGGGGGTCGGGACCCCTGAGGGGGTCGTGAGGGGGTGTCAGGGGAGTCTCCAAAGACCATCAGAAAACATAGTATTTTCTGTTGATCATGGGGTTCTGTGTGGGAAGTTTGGCTTCATTAAATTGTTGGTGGGGTTCAGAATGCTCTTTGGCTGTAGTTGAACTATAAATCCCAGCAATTACAACTCCCAAATGTCAAGGTCTATTTTCCCCAGTATTCCCATTTGGGAATATTGAGTATTCATTCCAAGTTTGGTCCTGATCCATCATTGTTTGAGTCCACAGTGCTCTCTGGATGTAGGTGAACTATTATTCCAAAACTCAAGGTCAATGCCCACTAAACTCTTCCAGTATTTTATGTTGGTGATGGGAGTTCTGTGTGCCAAGTTTGCGTCAATTCCATTGTTGGTGGAGTTCAGAATGCTCTTTGATTGTAGGTGAACTATAAATCCCACCAGCCACAACTCCCACATTTCAAAATCTATTTGCCCCAAACTCCACCAGTGTTCACATTTGACCATATTGAGTATTCGTGTCAACTTTGGTCCAGATCCCTCATTATTTGAGTCCATAGTGCTCCACCAGATGTACATGAACTACAACTCCAAAACTCAAGGTCAATGCCCACCAAACCCATCCAGTATTTTCTGTTGGTCATTGGAGTTCTGTGTGCCAAGTTTGCTTCAGTTCCATCATTGGTGGAGTTCAGAATGCTCTTTGATTGTAGGTGAACTATAAATCCCAGCAACTACAACTCCTAAATGACAAAATCAACCCCCCTAGTATTCAAATGAGGGCGTATCAGGTATCTGTGCCAAATTTGGTCCAGCAAATAAAAATACATCCTGCCTATTAGATATTTACATTGCGATTCATAACAGTGGCAAAATTACAGTTATGAAGTAGCAACAAAAATAATGTGGGACGGAAAAATAAAAATATTGCAAATATATATATAAATACATAAAAGATAATTATGCTCTGGGCACAGCACCCTTCTAGAATTTATTTGACAGAGCCTATTAGTCGCTTGCGTGTTACGCCCAACAAATAAATAAATAAACGTGGAGCGATGCGCTGTTTTCTCCATATCTGGTGTTATAAATATAACGTCTCAAAGGGAACTGTCTGTGGCTTTAAAAGAATGGGCTTTGCCAGAAATAGGAGAGTATGGGCATGCCTTAGGAAAGGGTGGCTGGCTCATCAAAGAATGGGAAAGTTGCATTTTGGGGTGACACCTGCAATGATCCTCAAGCTTTAGTCCAAAACATTTTTTCCTAAGCTCTACATCAGATATAAAGAGATCTGCAGTCCCAAATACCAACATCACCCCACTGATCTATTCCAGCATTTTGCTTCTCCACCCAGTCAACAACAAAGTTGATTGATTAATCCACTGACTATATCAACAGTAAAGACAAAACAATAAAGTACACAAACAGACACTAATCACTATCCTAAGACTCCTGTGATAGTGAACCGACACACATTAGGACTTGATTAAGTTAAAAGTAATTAAAAATATCATTAAAATGCCAAGGTAAATCTTCATACCACAAAAGTTAAAAATCAAAGGCTAAAACAAAGGTCAAAATAGACCAGCTATTACACAATCCCAATCCAGTTCAAATATCTGCATCACCCTACAGTTTACCCCAATCGCCTCCTAATATGCAGTTCTCAGCTGTGTTGCTTTATGAAGAAAAAGGGTCGTTGAAGGTCGCAGGTTTGAATCCGGGGAGCGGCATGAGCTCCCGCTGTTAGCCCCAGCTTCTGCCAACCTAGCAGTTCCAAAACATGCAAATGTGAGTAGATCAATAGGTACCGCACCGGCAAGAAGGTAACGGTGCAGTGGGTTAAACAGCTAAGTTGCTGAACTTGCTGACTGAAAGTTCAGCAGTTTGAATCCGGTGAGCAGGGTGAGCTCCCACTGTTAGCCCCAGCTTCTGCCAACCTAGCAGTTCCAAAACATGCAAATGTGAGTAGATCAATAGGTACCGCACCGGCAAGAAGGTAACAGTGCAGTGGGTTAAACTGCTAAGTTGCTGAACTTGCTGACTGAAAGTTCACCGGTTCGAATCCGGGGAGCAGGGTGAGCTCCCACTGTTAGCCCCAGCTTCTGCCAACCTAGCAGTTCCAAATCATGCAAATGTGAGTAGATCAATAGGTATCACTCCGGTGGAAAGGTAACAGTGCTTCATTCAGTCATGCTGGCCATATGACTTTGGAGGTGTCTACGGACAACGCCAGCTCTTCGGCCTATAAATGGAGATGAGCACCAACCCCCAGAGTCAGACACAAATGGATTAAATGTCAGGGGAAAACCTTAAGATCTTCCAGAGGGGCCCTGCTCTCAGTCCCACCACCCTCGCAATCGCGATTGGTGGGGATGAGGGACAGGGCCTTCTCGGTGGTGGCTCCTCGGCTTTGGAACTCCCTCCCACTCGAGATTAGATCTGCTCCCTCCCTCCTGACCTTCAAGAAACTAACAAAGACCTGCCTTTGGAACATGGCATTTGAGGACTGAGTCTATAACCGTCGTCCACATGGAAGGAGGATGATGAACTGTGACTGTATTGACGACTTGGCTTGTGTAATGTGATGATGATGTTTTTATTGTTCTTATATTTTAATATGTAATGATGATGCACTGTGTTGTTTTTGTACATTGTTGTATATGAACACATGTTGTGAACCGGCCTGAGTCCCTCCTTTGGAGGTGAGAAGACCGGTATATAAAACTTCTAAATAAATAAAATAATAAATTTACCTTTACCTGTTGTTGTTGTTGTTGTTGTTGTTTCTCGATCCTTCAGGAGTTAACCACAGAGACATGCTGAAGGACCCAGGAATACTACCGATTCTACGGTATGCTCCTGCTGAAAGTGTTTCATTTTAATAGAATTTGCTACTATTTGCAATTTTGTATTTCTACAGTAAGCCCAGAAATTAGGCCTGGGTAACAACGGAAAAATTTGTTTCTAAAATCGATTTGTATTTGGGGGGTTTTTTTGTTTCGATATTTAAAATAATTACAAAATTTTCCTTTTAAAAAGTTCGATATTTACGAAATTTCGTAAATGCTAAAAAATTAACGAATCGATTTCCGAAACAATAACGAATCGATTCGTTAATGGTGGACGCGATTGCGCAATATGCTAAAAAACCTCCAAATGGGACAGGGGGAACTTAGAGGGAAAGTAAGAGGAGGAGAGAGAAACTGGAACATTATGAAAGTAGCATTAAAAGTGGAGCATCAGAGTACTAAAAGGGACCATCACTGCCAAGTTTGGACAGGGACAGTGTATGAGAGGACCACAAGTCTCCCATAAACATTATTCCATATACACCATAGGTAAGTTGGAGTCAAAGCGTGATATGCCACAACACAGACCTATTTGCGGACTCCACCCTTTGCAATACACGGATGCACAGATCTTTTAAGGTGATTCTCCTTTGCCTTCTCCTTCCAGCAGCCTGGGCTCCTCATCCCTGCCAGTCATCCATCCTCTCCAGGGGCTGCCTGCAGCAATGTAAATAAATAGCAAAGGAGCGTGTAGAGGCAGCCTTTTCATTGCTGTTCTCCAGCTGCCCCCGGGCTATTATATTAGGCTTCTTCCTCCCCTTCCATGCATACACATACACACACTCCTCCACTCTTATCTGTGCAAGGAGACCAGCTTAGTCCCTCGGTTAGGAAGGGTTTCCAAAGAACTTGGGTGAAGAAAAAGGAAAGTGGCAGAACTGGGCAGAGCTGCTTTTTGAGGCAACACAAAACGCAATCGATTACATGTGGATGAGTGGTGGGATCAAAAGTGGTATCCTTTCGATCAAAGGGATCAGAAGTGGTATCCTTTCGATCAAAGGCATCCCCGCATAATCTCAGATGTGGTTCAGAAGAGCATCCGATTGAGGGACGTCCACATTGTGGTGGAATGAAAATCACACGTAGCTCATATTTTTACTGTCTTGCCAGAGAAAGAAAATATGCCAACGCAGACGATCAGTAAAGAACAAGGAGTTTACTCTTTGTAATGCAGAGCAACACATATAAAGTCATGTGAATAGTTGCAATGACTCACACAACGTCCTTTGAGAGAGATTCAAATGGTTTTTGGATGTCCATGTGGAAGATCTTCTTCCGGGATTGTGGCACAGCTGGCTGAGTGTCAGCTGCATTAAGATCACTCTGACCAAAAGGTCATGAGTTCGAAGCCAGCCCGGGTTGGAGTGGGTTTCCAACCAATTGTGTGTAGCCTGTTGTCGACCTTTGCAACCCGAAAGACAGTTGCATCTGTCAAGTAGGAAAATAAGGTACCACCTTAAAGTGTGGGGAGGCTAAATTAACTGATTTATGAGGCCATAAAGAAGACTCCAGCAAAGCATTCCAGCAGGGAAGCATGCGGGAATGCGGAAGTGCTTCATCAGCGTCGCAGATGGACGATGAAAGCGACAGCTCCCCTGGCGGCCAGAAAAAGTTAAATAGCCTCTGTGTATGTCTGTATATGTATGTCAAAATTGGCATTGAATGTTTGCCATATATGTGTACACTGTAATCCGCCCTGAGTCCCCTGCGGGGTGAGAAGAGCGGAATATAAAAGCTGTAAATAAATAAAGAAATAAATAATTCTAGCAGCTCATGAACCAAGAACTGTTTCTCTGCAAGCTACTGCACAGCTAAAGCCTAAATATGTAACATTTGCCAAAATTCCCAGGCTCAGCTACTCTCTTGGGCCTAGCTATGATGGATTGCCTAAGTAAAGTAAGACCCTGAAGGTGGTTTCCTGAGTTAATGATCTTTTTCTATATTACTCTGCAAATCTGTATCCTCAGATCACAACATTCCAGATTCTAGCATCTGAAACCACACCGAATCACTTCTTGCTCCCAAAGATCGTGGCACCAACTAGATTGTGGTCATTGATAGTATGATAGACACCTTATTTGTCCAAGCAGCTCTTTGGAAAAGTGGAAATGCCGATTGTGGTCGGCATTTCCACTTTTCCAAAGAGCTGCTTGGACAAACAGGATGTCTATCATACTATCAAGCCATGTATGAAGGAACACCAGAAATCTCTCGTTCCTTCTCCAATCAGGATGAATCCAAATGACAGGACTGCTTCCAGTTCAATGGGAAATGAGTAGGTGACATTTCACCCTGAACCTCTTACGGATTTCAGTGTCAGGAGAATTTTGGCCGCATTCAGTAAAGTTTGGAAATTCTGGACTGAATTTGTGGGTGACTGGAGACCTCCAGTGGCGAAGTGGAAAATATCTGCCTGTTACTGAGAATCTCTAATTCTCTTAGGCTTTGTTGTTCAAAAGTGTTACCAGTTGTACAAAAGTGTTACCTCGGCTGATCACAGAACCCACACCGCTTCATAGGGGGAGATACAATCACGAAGATAGGCAGGGCACAAACCGTTTAGGGCAGTAGTTCCAACCTGTGGTCCATGGACCACCAGTTGCCCACAAGAACTAAAATATGGTCTGTGGCCTCACCGGTACTACACTGTTGCAATGGGAGTGACTAGTCTTGCAAAACTCTCATATAGTGCCAAGGCTTATTAAATATGGTTTTCTGTGAGTGAGCAGATTGTGACTATTGGCAATATGTTCTGTATCAGAAACTAGAACTGATGTGGTCTATCCAATGCAATTCTATGAATCAGCACCTTAAATAACCAAACTGAATCTAAAGTTGACCAAAAACTGATTCGTAACCCTTTGGGTACTAATGTTGGAGAGTCAAAGTGGTCCCTGGTTAAAAAAAAAGAAAAAGATTGGGAACCACTGGTTTAAGGCTTTGTAGATCATAACCTGCACCTTGAATTGGGACCAGCACCTTACTGGCAGGGAAACACTGGGAGAATGGATCACCAAACAAGAGGCAACCATTATTAATGAGGAATAATACACAGTCTCGGAGAGACTGCAGCCGTTTGCTTTTACTGGGAAGAACAACATACAATGCTGAGTTAATTGAATGCAAACTATTCTTGTTTCACTTTGAGCCCATTTTGCAGCAGTTGAAGCAAGCTGAAAACAGAGGGAGAAAGCGGAGGAGGAAAGAGAAGCAGGGATATTTTAAAAGCAGCTAAAATGAGAATAGCAAGAGATCAAGGGGGCCACAGGGGCTTAGCGAGTTAAAGCACTAAGCTGCAGAACTTGCTGACTGGAAGGTTGATGGTTTTAATCTGTGGGATGGGGTGAGCTCCTGCTGTTAGCCCCAGCTTCTTCCAACTTTTCAAACAAATCTGTGAGTAGATCAAATAGGCACTTCGTTGATGGGAAGGTAATGGTGCTCCATGCAGTCATGACCTAGAAAGTGTCTATGGACAATGCTGGCTCTTTGGCTTAGAAATGGAGATGAGCACCAGCCTGCAAGGACATATTTGACTATATTTAATGTCAAGGGGAAACCTTTACCTTTAAGAGATCAGGACAGTTAGAGGATATGAGATAAAAATATAGTCATCACCACCCACGATGGTGGTGTTGATGACAGTATTTTCCTCTTTTTTCTCCACCACATTTAAGGCTGACTGACTGGTCACCGAGAGGCGATTACACCATGTTAAGAGGGAGCTAATTTTCAATTTGTTTGGATTAGCTGGGATTCTCTTGAGTTTAGGTTATGCCCCAGAGTCTTGATGCTGCATTACTACGAAACACAGAAGCATGTTCACCATGTCTTCGGTACAGGATTAAGACACACAATGACACCCATCAAGTTGCAAATACCATTTTTTTAAAAAAAATGCCTTTGGGGTTTTGCTTGGGACTCTTGCACCCAAAGCCTCATTCCGGTAAATATTCAAGCCTGCTTCCAATTAGTCCGGGTCCTTCTTCTCCTCCAAGTGACGACGTCTTCCTCCTTTTGAACCCCTTCAAAGCTGGAACAGGTCTCCATCGCTGCTAATTCCGTTTGACACCCGTGGCCAAAAACCTACCTCCAAAAGGGACGATTTCTCCTGCTTTAATTGGGGACACTTCTTCCTTAATTCCCTTTAATTAGACAAATTGGCCGCGGCCTCCAGCGATGGCGGAGAGGCCCTAACAGTGGGAGGCAGGAGGTTAATAGCAGCTAAAAATAGCCTGCCGGTAAGGACCTGGAGTAGGTGCACCGAGGAGCAAAAAACACTCTTCCCTGATTCATAGAGGGGTCGAGGTGGAAGGTAAAGGGCTTCTGGTGGCCTAGGGGACAATACAAGAGGGCAACGTCTTCTTGAACTTGACATTCTTTCATTTGGTTTACCATCAAGCGAGTGGAACCTTTCTCTTTCTGGAAAAGACTGTCTGCATCTGAATTTGGGAATATGATTTGCTTTGCTCATACTTCCCAAAATCATAAGCAAAACACATTTCACAAGATTCTGAGTGTTGTAGTCTCTGAAAGTAACATTTCCAAGTACATCATAACATTTATCCCAATGCCAGTCGTCAGTAAGGCTGTCTGCACCTGAACTTGGGAATTGCCTCAGTCTCATCAACGTTGGAATTTCATCATGGTCTTGTTTCCACGTGTTCCTAGTTTCCAAGTATATCATAACATTTATCCCTATGCCAGTTGTCAATAAGGCTATCTGCACCTGGACTTGTGATTTGTTTTGCTTACAATTCCTAAAACCATAAGCAAAACAAATCTTACAAGATTTTGGGAGTTGCAGTCTCTGAAAGTAACGTTTTCATCATAAGTTCATCATAAGGGGTCTACCTATGCCGTCACACCTGGGGGCTATAACTCTTAGTGAAAGAGACATAGACATGACATCTTTCTCCCAGGGGATTGCTTCTTGCCTTCTTTTAGAGAACTTGAACTCCCAAGGACCAAAACACTGTAGATAACTCAAAATAGGTTTTATTGTTCACAAAGAGTTATCCCTTTAAGGCAATAAGCTGGAAGTTTCAAAGGGGATAAAGGAAATATACATTACAGTCTCTGGTTGTCTTGGGTCCAAGGAGATTTCGCAGCTGAGAAGCTTTTCCTTTCCCTCTTTTCTCAATGGCTGTGAAGGTCGGAACAAACACAACCCCCAGTCCAATGGCCTATGTTGAAGGCACAGAGTCTTCCTTTTGATGCCAAAGGACCGGTTTGAAGGCGCTTGGGTCTCCTCAACATTGTCCAGGGTGATCTGGACATGAAGTATGAGTCCCAAGGGTAAAAACCTTAGAATTGGTGATGAGAGGTAACTTAATTAAGGGCTTTAGAGCCAAGTCTCTTTCTCACATCTATCTGATAGAAAGTTTGATGGTAGAATGGAAAAGGAAAAGCTCTGCCCTCCTCCAGGAAGAGGTGGAGCCAAGCAATTGAGCTGAGGAAGCAATATAACTGGTGCAAACAACATTGATTGACAGCTATAAATAACCAATCAATCCAACTATACATTTACAAACTAGGCAAGTTTGGGCATGTTATACAGTTTAAACCTTTGCACGTTAAAGTTTTATACACAGGTGGCGCCACTCGCGCCATCACACTACCAACATTTATCCCAAATACCAGTCATCAATAAGGCTGTCTGCACCTGAACTTGGGAATTGCCTCAGTCTCATCAACGTTGGAATTTCATCACGGTCTTGTTTCCAAGTGTTCCTAGTTTCCAAGTACATCATAACATTTATCCCAATGCCAATCGTCAATAAGCCTGTCTGCACCTGGACTTGGACATGTGATTTGCTTTGCTTACAATTCCTAAAACCGTAAGCAAAACAAATCTTACAAGATTCTGGGAGTTGCAGTCTCTAAAAGTAACGTTTTCAAGTTCATCATAAGGGATCTACCAACATTTATCCCAAATGCCAGTCATCAATAAGGCTGTCTGCACCTGAACTTGGGAATTGCCTCAGTCTCATCAACGTTGGAATTTCATCACAGTCTTGTTTCCAAGTGTTCCTTGTTTCATGTACGAAGTTTTGCCAGGCTCTTGATCTGTGAATTGGATTTTCATGCTGCCTTGTTCTGTGGATTTTGTACCTTTGAATCTCGTGTTTTACCTTGTGGAAAATGTTTGGAAGAGAAGGCTTATTCCAGTTTCATGAGGCTAGCATGAGGACTATTTTTTATCTTGGAACTATACTGTTTTTTTACCATTTTTACTACATTGCCCATATTTATTCTTCAATAAACTGCTTGCTGATTTTACCAAGCTGGTGTGGCATTTAAGGTCAGAGGTGTTCCTGCTCTGGAGTACAACAGGGAGTCAGATGAGATGAGCTCTGAGGTCTCTTCCAGTTCTGTCATTCTCAATCCTACTGGATTCAGTGTGTGTGCACCCAACTAATTGCCAAGATTATTGTAGTCACCAAAAGCTCTGAACCAATGAATGTATGGCTTAAAAGGAAAGGGTGCAGCAAAACTGTTTTCTGTTCCAACCACACACAATTGGGGAAACCCAACACATGATAAGAACTGGTTTAGTTGAAATACTGTGAACCATCCGAATGACATCTTTGGGCCTGACCAGGCTAAAAGGAACCCCCAGTGGCACAATGGGTTAAACCCTTGTGCCAGCAGGACTGCTGACTGAAAGGTTGGTGGTTTGAGTCCAGGGAGCGGGGCGAGCGCCTGTCTTTCAGCTCCAGCTTCCCATGAAGGGAAATGAGAGAAGCACCCCCTGAGCAACATTCTTGCAGATGGCCAATTGTTTATTTATTTATTTATTTATTTATTTACAGTATTTATATTCCACCCTTCTCACCCCGCAGGGGACTCAGGGTGGATTACAATGTACATATACATGGCAAACATTCAATGCCATAGACACACAACATACATAGACAGACACACAGAGGCTATTTAACTTTCCAGCTTTCATGAGGGTATTCTGGCCACCAGGGGAGCTGTCACTTCACCGTCCATTTGTGACACTGATGGAGTACTTCCTCATTGTTTGCTTGCTTGCTGGAGATTTTATGGCATTGTAAATTAGTTAAATTAGCTTCCTCACATAAGCGGTACCTAAATTTCCTATTTGACAGATGCAACTGTCTTTTGGGCTGCAAAGGTCGACAGCAAGATACACAAATTTGGAAGCTCACCCCAACCTGGGCTGGCTTCGATCTCATGACCTTTCAGTCAGTAGTGATCTTAATGCAGCTGACTCCCCGCCAGCTGTGCCACATCTCTCACACCAGAAGCAACTTGCAGTTTCTTGAGTTGCTCCTGTCTTTCAGCTCCAGCTTCTCATGAAGGGAAATGAGAGAAGCATCCCCTGGGCAATGTCCTTGCAGACGGCCAATTCTCTCACACCAGAAGTGACTTGCAGTTTCTCAAGTTGCTCCTGACATGGAGAAAAAAATCCAAAAAGTAACCTTCTCTAACACTCGACCTATAGTTGTGAATTCTCCAGGCTCCCCACCAACATCAGCAGGACTCAGTCTTAACCTGGATTAAAGCCTTAGTGGCTTAATCTACCAATTAAATTAATGAAAGCTGGCACTCGTAAGCAAAATATCACTGAAACACTGAACATAGTCCGAGTGGTTCTCTTTTCTTTTATCCCGTGCCACTGGATTTCAGCCATCCAAGCATGAAAAATTATTCATGCACATAGAGAGAGAGAGAGGCCCAAAAATAATGCCCATTAGAGTTAATGGCCAATTTGGGACACATGTCAGAGCATTTATGGTGCCACATAGATCCAGGCTGAGCATTGCAGCTTGCCTGGAGGACTACTTCTTCTGAAGTGATTTATAGGAGCAGTAATATTGGTTCCTAGATACCTACAGTTAATACGAGAAGCAGTTGTACTGAAGCTGTTGGATGGGGCAACGGGGCACCCATTTCCACCCAGTTAATCATCTGGATTTGCATCCCTCCTTTTCAAGAGCAGGACCCAGCATGGCAGAACACAGACATTAAGAATATTTTCTAGATCGATTACCTGCTCTTTAAACATCAACTGAACTATGATTAAATATGATTTCGCATTATAATCACACCCGCCATATGGGTATCTCAGAGGGTTGCCAGGTTTAAAACAGAACATGGCTTCTATACATTCAATCACATGCTAGTCAAAAGTGTTTGTGGCATAATGTAAAATAAACCATGTGTAGTTCATGTTTGATTAGCACACACACTGCCTTGCCAGAGAAAGAAAATATGCCATGCAGATGAACAGTAAAGAACAAGTAGTTTATTCTTCGTAATTCAGAACATCTGTACAATCATGTGATCGGTTACATCAACTCACATAATGTCCTTTTATGAGAGACTAGCTGTACCCACC
>NW_026847771.1:14392044-14588929 GCF_025583915.1 Anolis sagrei ordinatus | reverse complement strand
ATCTTATATATCTGGAGGATTGCTGGGAGCTGCAGCTGTTGTTGTTTATTCATTGCTGGGAGCTGCAGGTGTTGTTGTTTATTCATTCAGTCGCTTCCAACTCTTCGTGATCTCATGGTCACGAAGAGTCGGAAGCTCCCTGTCGACCGTCAGAGCTCCCTGTTAATCGTCCCCACCCTCGGCTCCTTCAGAGTCAAGCCAGTCGAGGAATAGAAAATAGGAAATATGTACAGATTGGGATGCCCTCAAAGAAATCCAAGGAGAAGCAAGCTTGCAGCTTGGAAGTAGTACATTTAGAACATCCTCCTCCCCTAAAGGACCTGGTCTAGGAAATGCTGGGAGTTGTTTTCGCGCATGCGCTATATCGTCATTTGGCTTTTTTGGGTTTTTAAGTCCTTTCTGCTGTTTTTTGGGAGGGGTTTATGAGTGATGGTCACTTGTTGGTCTGTTAGGGGTGTAGTGTCCAAATTTCGTGTCAATTCATCCAGTGGTTTTTGAGTTATGTTAATCCCACAAACGAACATTACATTTTTATTTATATAGATTTAAAGTGGTCTTTCTTTGTCCATTTGGGTAAACTCCTTCAGCAGCTCATGAAACTGTGTGTCTCTCTCTTTCACTCTTCAAACTGTCTCTCTCTGCACTTGCATAGCTCAAGACTGAACAAAAAATGTAACAGTAACCAAAAGTCCCAGGCTCAGCCTGCTCCATGGGCATTGCCCAACCAATCAGCTTCATGCAACTTATTCTACAGTAGATACACACACATTAACTGATTCACTGCATGCTCCAACACTGTTGTGATGCCATTTTGGCATGTTGTGGCTTATTTGCCTGGAGCAAGGAGTAGCTGCTGGGCAGAAAAAGAAAGAAACAGTTCCATTTTGGAGAGTATTACAGAAGACCCTGTTAATACCCTCAACTGTTCCTTTGGCTCCTTTCTAAAGAAACCCAGCAGCAACGTCAATGATTAAGGCTTTGTTGTAATCTCAGATTTGGCAGCCACCATCCCTAAACTTAGACAGGGGAAAGAACACAGCAGAGACTTGGTGTTCTTTATTTCTGCCAACTTTCATTCCCTCTCGTCCTTCTTTGGGGGCTTCCTTATTTTAGCCGAAAGGAGGAACTGCTGTGGGGTTGGCTGAGAGACGCTGCCCAGGCCTGTTATCTTTTGAAGAGCTGCCGTGGATTAATAAATGGCATCCAGCAATGAAAAAGACCTGGCCCTTAAAAGTTTCCCGAATGAAAGGCCTCTCTCTCTTTTCTCTTTCCATCCCTGGAGTCCGCAGTCTCACTGTCTGCCGGTTAAGATGCAACTCTGCTGCCAAAAGATAAAAAGCGGAGCTCTGAGAAAACAGAGCAGGTCTTGAGAGATCTTGTCTCCAGCACCCAGGTTACCATTGGAAACATGAAGCAGAAAAGCTGCAAGAAGGGTACAAGCAATATCCAAAGGGATATTTTTTGGAAAAAAAATAATTTTTTTTGGAAAAAAAAATCTAAAATAATCCTAGGTTTTGCATAGATCCCCTGTGCCTTTCTGGGTGAGGCTTGAGCAGATGCTGAGACAAACTTTGGAACAGAATCCTTCCTGGATTTACATATTAACATGCATATGCCCCATGGAACCTAGAATCCATGGCAAAGGGGGTTTATAGCGATCTTGATAAGAAAAATCCTAGCAATCTCAGGCATATTATCTGGGGGAGCCCCCGGAGAAAGGTAGGAAATAATAATAATAGTAATAATAATAATAATAATACCAAGAAGAAGAAGAAGAAGAAGACTGATGACAATTCACTATGCATTACACCCGCGTAGTGATGTCAACAGAATTGACCTGCCCAGAAGATCAGGAGGCAGAGGGCTTCTGCAAGTGAAACAAAAGGTAGAAGAAGAGAAACATGCCCGGACAGATGATGTGTGACAGCGCGAGTGGTGCCACCTATGTATAGAACTGTTAGTTGCAAGATTTAAACTGTTGTATCATGCTTAATCCTGCCCCTTTTACCCTGCTTATGTATAGTTGTATGGATTGGTTACTTATAGCTGTCAATCAGTAGTTTGGCTCCACCCCTTCCTGCAGGAGGGGAGAGCTTCCTTTTCTTTCTCATTCTGCCATCAGAGTTCCTATCATATGGACATGAATAAGAGACTTGACTCTAAAAGACCCTGATTTAAGTTACCTCTTAGCATCAACTCTTGAGGTTTTTTTTACCCTTGGTACTCATGCTTTATGTCCAGATCGTCCTGGACAACATTGAGGAAACCCAAGCACCTTCAAACCGGTTCTTTTGTCACCAAAGGAAGATCCCGAGTCTTCAAAACATAGGCCATCTGAACTGGGGTTGTGGTTTGCTCCGGCATTCATAGCCATTGAGGAAAGAGGAAACTTGGTGAGGCTTCTCAGCTTCAAACCCCTTGGACCCAGGACTAATTAAGACTGTAACGTATATTTTCCTTCACCCCTCTGAAGTTTTCCAGTTCATTGCTTTAAACAAATGACTTTGTGATAAATAAAACTTATTTTGAGTCACTTACAGCGTTTTGGGTTCTTGAAAGTTCCAGTTTCCTATAGGAGGGCAAGAAGCAATCCCCTGGGGGAATAATGCCACGTCCATCCCTCCTTTATAGAGAATAATAGCCCCCAGGCGTGATGGCACACGATGGGAAAGGCAGTCAAGAACCAACAATGAGGGAAGTCAATAGTAGAAAACTGCTTCAAGTGCAAAAGACAAAGAGTTAATACCGTAAAAACACAATGCAGAGCAGAAGAGAAAACTGGCGAAAGAAGGCTCTCCATGGACAGTTCCTGGGAAAAATGGAGAGCCAAATTGACAAGGACAAAACATGGCTGTGGCTCACAAACTGAACTTTGAAAAAGGAGACAAAGGAGGGCCTGATTCTGGCAGCCCAAGAACAAGCCATTAGAACCAATGCCATCAAAGCCAGAATTGAAAAGTTAACAACAGATCCCAAATGTAGACTCTGCAAGGAAGCAGATGAAACAATAGATCACATCCTCAGCTGCTGCAAGAAGATCGTGCAGACAGACTACAAGCAGAGGCACACCGTTGCTCAGATGATTCATTGGAACTTGTGCCACAAATACCATCTGCCTGCAACAAAGAACTGGTGGGATCACAAGCCGGAAAAAGTTACAGAAAATGAACATGTCAAACTACTCTGGGACTTCCGAATTCACACTGACAGAGTTTTGGAGCACAATACTCCTGACCTCATGATCGTGTTAAAAAACAAAGTATGGATTGTTGACGTTGCAATCCCAGGTGACAGCAGGATTGAAGAGAAACAACTGGAAAAGCTGACACGATATGAGGATTTAAAGATTGAACTGCAAAGACTCTGGCACAAGACAGTCATGGTGGTCCCAGTGGTGATTGGCACACTGGGTGCAGTGCCTGAAGTCCTTGGCCTGCACTTAAACACAATTGGCGCTGACAAGATTACCATCTGCCAGCTGCAGAAGGCCACCTTACTGGGATCTGCACACATTATTTGCCGATACATCACACAGTCCTAGACACTTGGGAAATGTCCGATGTTTGATCCAATACAATAGTCAGCAGAGTGTCTGCTGTGGACTCATCTTGTGTTTCAAATAATAATAATAATAATAATAATAATAATAATAATAATAATAATAAAGCACTGGGTGCAGTGCCTAAAGACCTTGACCTGAACTTAAAATAATAATCATCATCATCATCATCATCAACATCTTTATTTGTATCCTGCCACCATCAGGGAATCAGGTTGGCTTACAAAAGCACTCAACAGTGCAGGCATATACAAGGAGCGTTCATTAAAGATTTCCCCGACCCACTTCCTGTGGACTGAGAGCAATGAAATTTGGACACATTCCAGCTTGTCAATCTCTCTCTTCAATTGTGGTGCCCAGAACTGGACACAGTATTCCAGGTATGGTCTAACCAAGGCAGAATAGAGGGGTAGCATCCCTTCCCTGGATCTAGACACTAGACTCCTATTAATGCAGGCCAAAATCCCATTGGCTTTTTAAGCTGCAGCGCCATATTGTTGGCTCAGACAATGTGTCCCGTTAGTTTTCTGCTTGTTTCCAATCGCAAGCTGGATGCTGGAAGCACAATCTCTCAAAACCCTCTCCGTTTTCTTGGAGCTCCTTTTTTATCTCTTGGCAGCATCTTAGCCAACAGACAGTGAGACTGCGGACTCTAGGGATGGAGAGAGAAAAAGCAAAGAGAGGCTTTTCAGTCAGCAAAATCTTTCAAGAGCCAGATTCTTTTCATTGCTAGATGCCATTTATGAATCCACGGCACTTTTTCAAAAGATAACAGAGTTGGGCAGCACCACTCATATATGCAGGATGTCTTTTCATTCACTGGACCAAATTGGGCACAAATACCTGATGTGCCTAAATTTGAATATTGGTGGGGTTGGGGGGTGGGATTGATTTTGTCATTTGGGAGTTGTAGTTGCTGGGATTTATAGTTCACCTACAAACAAAGAGCACTCTGAACACAAACAATGGAATTGAACCTAACGTGGCACACAGAACTCCCCTGACCAACAGAAAATACTGGGAGGGTTTGGTGGGCAATGACCTTGAGTTTTGGAGTTGTAATTCACCTACATCCAGAGAGCACTCAACAAGGATGGTTCTGGACCAAACGTTGCACAAATACTCAATATGTCCAAGTGTGAACACTGGTGAAGTTTGGGGAAAATAGAGCTTGACCTTTGGGAGTTGTAGTTGCTGCGATGTATAGTTCACCTACAATCAAAAGAGCACTCTGAACCCCACCAACAATAGAATTGGGACAAACTTCCCACACAGAACCCCCATGACCAACAGAAAATACTGTGTTTTCTGATGGTCTTTGGCCCCTCTGATGCCTCCTCATGACCCCCCCCCCCGGGGTCCCGACCCCCCGGTTGAAAAACATTGCCTTATGTTGCACTTGGAAATGTTACATTCAAAGGCTACAACTCCCAGAAAATACGGTGTTTTCTAATGGTCTTTGGTGACCCCTCTGATGCCTCCTCATGACCCCCCCCCCGGGGTCCCGACCCCCCCCCCCTCCCCGGTTGAGAAACATTGCCTTATGGTGTACTTGGAAATGTTACATTCAAAGGCTACAACTCCCAGAAACTTGTGAAATGTGTTTTGCTTATGATTTTGGGGAAAGTAAGCAAAGCAAATCACATTCCCAATTTCAGGTGCAGATAAGCCTTTTCCAGAACTCCTACAAAGGAAAGGATTGACTTGCTCACTCAATGGTCAATCAAATGAGGGAGTGTCAAGTTCAAGAAGACATTGCCCTCTTGTCTTGCCCCCTAGGCCAACAGAAGCCCTTGTCTTCCACTTCAACCCCTTTATGAATCAGGGAAGAGTGTCTTTTGCTCCTCGGTGCACCTACTCCAGGTCCTTACCGGCAGGCTATTTTTAGCTGCTATTAACCTCCTGCCTCCCACTGTTAGGGCCTCTCCGCCATCGCTGGAGGCCGCGGCCAATTTGTCTAATTAAAGGGAATTAAGGAAGAAGTGTCCCCAATTAAAACAGGAGAAATCGTCCCTTTTGGAGGTAGGTTTTTGGCCACGGGTGTCAAATGGAATTAGCGGCGATGGAGACCTGTTCCAGCTTTGAAGAGGTTCAAAGGGAGGAAGACGTCGTCACTTGGAGGAGAAGGACCCGGACTAATTAGAAGCGGGCTTGAATATTTACCAGAATGAGGCTTTGGGTGCAAGAGTCCCAAGCAAAACCTCAAAGGCATTTAAAAAATGATGGGTATCATTGTGTGTCTTAATACTGTACCAAAGACATGGTGAACATGCTTCTGTGTTTCATAGTAATACAGTATCAAGACATTGGGGCAGCCATGAGCACTCTTGGCCATTCCCTCCAGGTGTTTTGGAATTCAACCTCCACAATTCCTAACAGCCAGTAGGCTGTTAGGAATTGTGGGAGTTGAAGTCCAAAACACCTGGAGGGAGTATCCAAGTTTGCAATTTTTTTTATTTATCGTGTCAGAAGCAAATTGAAAATACAGTTAGAATGTATAAAAAACCACAAAGTTAAAAACTTGATATTATGCTAAATTTCCTTTGCTGGTCACTTGGAGTGCCTCTGGTGTCACTGTAAGAAGGTCCTCTGTTGTGGTGGGGCTCAGACCGCATTATAGTAAATGATCTGTGGTTTGCTCTTCTCCACCCTCGCATGTTGTGGACTCCACTTGGTGGCCCCATTTCTTAAGGTTGGCTCTGCATCTCGTAGTGCCAGAGCACAGTCTGTTCACCACCTTCCAAGTCGCCCAATCTTTCTGTGTGCCCAATCCCAGCCACTGATTGAGATTCCGTGATTTAGCCTGCCATTTTTGGATTCTTGCTTGCTGAGGCATTCCTGCGAGCATCTCTATAGATCTTAGGAAGCGTTTTCTTGTTTTAAGTCATTGGCTTGCTGGCTGATATCCAAACAGAGGATGGGCTGGAGGTGTCACTGCCTTGGTCCTTTCACTATTGGCTGCTACTTCCCGGCAGATGTCAGGTGGTGCAATATCAGTTAAACAGTATAATTTCTGCGGTGGTGTTGGGCATAGGCAACCTGTAATAATGCGGCATGTCTCATTAATAGCCACATCCACTGTTTTAACATGGTGAGATGTGTTCCACACTGGGCATAAGTATTCAGCAGCAGAGTAGCAAACCACAAGAACAGATGTTTTCACTGTGCCTGGTTGTGATCCCCAGGCTGTGCCAGTCAGCTTTCGTATGATATTATTTCTAGCACCCACTTTTTGCTTGATAGTCAAGCAGTGCTTCTTATAAGTCGGAGCATGGTCCAGGGTAACTCCCAGGTATGTTGGTGTGCTGCAATGCTCCAGTGGGATTCCTTCTCAGGTCATCCTCAGAGCTCGAGATGCCTGTCTGTTCTTAAGATGTGCATTCTTAAGATGTGTGTCTAGTTTCCAACAAACCTCCCAACCTCTGAGGATGCCTGCCATAGATGTAGGCAAAACGTCAGGAGAGAATGCTTCTGGAACATGGCCAGACAGCCTGGAAAACTCACAACAACCCAGGTATCCCCTTAGTGTGTTGCTCTAACTTTTCTTACATCCATGAAGTAGTGGAAGGAAGGAAGATAGATGGATGTGCTGTAGTGCTTTATGGATTTTCCTAGAGATCTTGCAGTCAGGAAGTTCTTCCCAATGTTGGAATCTCTTTTTCTGCAATTTGCATCCACTGCCCCATGTCCTAGCCTCCAGAGCCACAGAAAACAAGCTTGCCCCCTCCTCAATGGATCGTCCTTTTGGATATTTAGCCATAGCTATCAAGTCATCTCTCTGCCTTCTTTTCTCCAAGCCAAGCAGACCCAGCTTCTTCAGCTGCTCCTTAGAGGGAGTCTTGCCTTCCAAACCTTTGACCATTTCAGCCATCCTTCTCTGGACACCAGTTGAGCCATATACTCCTTGAATGGTAATGTAGGACTGACACAACAGGTAAAAGTCAAACCATGGCTAAAGGCATGCCTTCTAGCCCAGCCCATTTGAAGTTTTGCACTTTCCCTCGGCTCTACTTAGGAATCATTGCACTTATTTGAGCTTCAACCCAGCTTCGATTTTTGTTTTCAGACATGATATTGTTCTTATGATGTTGCTTTGTGATTGTGTTATGTTTTTATTTGATTGATTTTAATGTGGTTGTTTTTATCTGTAATCTTTGGGCCTGTCCCCTTGTAAGCTGCCCCTAATCCCCTTGGGGAGATGGTGGCAGGGTATAAAAATAAAGTTGTTATTATTATTGTTGTTGTTATTTAGACCTTCCTTCTCTTCAGATGGCAGTTTCTTGACCTTCCCCCCCTTCAGATGGTGGTTTGACTTTCCTTTCCTTCAGATGGTGGTGTCTAGATCCCCCTCCCCTTCAGATGGTGGTGTCTGGATCTCCCTCCCCATCAGATGGTGGTTTTTAGATCTTCCTTCTCTTCAGAGGGTGGTGTCTAGATCTCCCTCCCAATGGGATGGTGGTTTCTAGACCTAACCTTCCTTCAGATGGCGGTGTCTAGATCTCCCACCCAATCTTGACCTCCCTCCCCTTCAGATGGTGGTTTCTTGACTTTCCTTCAGATGGCGGTGTCTAGATCTCCCTCCCAATTGGATGGCGGTTTCTTGACTTTCCCCCACTTCAGATGGTGGTTTCTAGACCTTCCTTCTCTTCAGATGGCAGTTTTTAAACTTTCCTTCCCTTCAGATGGCGGTGTCTAGACCGCCCTCGCAATCGGATGGCATTTTCTAGACCTTCCTTCTCTTCAGATGGCGGTTTGTAGACCTTCCTTCCCTTCAGATGGCGGTGTCTAGATCTCCCTCCCAATTAGATGGCGTTTTCTAGACCTTCCTTCTCTTCAGATGGTGGTTTCTTGACCTACATCCCCTTCAGATGGTGGTTTCTTGACTTTCCTTCCCTTCAGATGGCGGTGTCTAGATCTCCCTCCCAATTGGATGGCAGTTTCTTGACTTTCCTCCACTTCAGATGGTGGTTTCTTGACTTTCCTTCCCTTCAGATGGCGGTGTCTAGATCTCCCTTGCAATCGGATGGAGTTTTCTAGACCTTCCTTCTCTTCAGATGGCGGTTTCTTGACTTTCCTTCCCTTCAGATGACGGTGTCTAGATCTCCCTCTCAATCGGATGGCGGTTTCTTGACTTTCCTTCCCTTCAGATGACGGTGTCTAGATCTCCCTCTCAATCGGATGGCGGTTTCTTGACTTTCCCCCACTTCAGATGGTGGTTTCTTGACTTTCCTTCCCTTCAGATGACGGTATCTAGATCCTCCCAATCGGATGGCGGTTTCTTGACTTTCCCCCACTTCAGATGGTGGTTTCTTGGCTTTCCTTCCTTTGAGATGGCGGTGTCTAGATCTCCCTCCCAAACGGATCGTGGTTTCTTGCCTTCCCCCCACTTCAGATGGCGGTTTCTTGACTTTCCTTCCCTTCAGATGGCAGTGTCTAGATCGCCCTCCCAATTGGATGGCAATTTCTTGACTTTCCCCCACTTCAGATGGTGGTTTCTAGACCTTCCTTCTCTTCAGATGGCGGTGTCTAGATCTCCCTCACAATCAGATGGCGGTTTCTTGACTTTCCCCCACTTCAGATGGTGGTTTCTTGACTTTCCTTCTCTTCAGATGGCGGTGTCTAGATCTCCCTCTCAATCGGATGGCGGTTTCTTGACTTTCCCCCACTTCAGATGGTGGTTTCTTGGCTTTCCTTCCTTTGAGATGGCGGTGTCTAGATCTCCCTCCCAAATGGATGGTGGTTTCTTGCCTTCCCCCCACTTCAGATGGCAGTTTCTTGACTTTCCTTCCCTTCAGATGGCAGTGTCTAGATCGCCCTCCCAATTGGATGGCAATTTCTTGCCTTCCCCCCACTTCAGATGGCGGTTTCTTGACTTTCCTTCCCTTCAGATGGCGGTGTCTAGATCGCCCTCCCAATTGGATGGCAATTTCTTGACTTTCCTCCACTTCAGATGGCGGTTTTTAGACTTTCCTTCCCTTCAGATGGCGGTGTCTAGATCTCCCTCACAATCAGATGGCGTTTTCTAGACTTTCCCTCTCTCCAGATGATGGTTTCTTGACTTTCCTTCAGAAGGCGGTGTCTAGACCCTCCCCCCCACTCGGATGGCGGTTTCTAGATCCCCCTCTCCTTCAGATGGCGGTTTCTAGATCTCCCTTCCACTCGGATGGCGGTTTCTAGACATTCCTTCCCTTCAGATGGCGGTTCCTAGACCCAATCGGATGGCTGCACTTGTGGAAGCTGAGCTTCTTGCGCTTCCACTGTCGGCCATGAATCGGCAACACCGGCGCCGCCCCTTACGGCACCCTGCGCGACAGCCTTTGCTTGACGGCAGGCTCCCTCTCGGCCTGTCTCCATGGAAACCGCTCCTCTCTGATTGGCCCGTGCTCGATGCGTCACGGAGGCCCCGCCCCCTTCCCTCGAGCATGCGCAGAAAGGGAGCAACGGCTGTGAGGGAGGGACGGAGCGTCGCCCGAGGAGGCCCCCTTGGCGGGGTGGGCTTCAGAGGCTGGGAAGGAGGGAAAGGGCGGAGGGGAACCGGGGCGGAGAAGCCGGGAAGAGTTTGCCCTTAACGGAGAGACAGGCGGAGGTCGCCATAGCGATGTGAAAGTGGGGGTCGCGACGTCACGCGCGAGGGGCGTGGCCTCCCTTGAGTGGGCGGGGCCTCCGACCGGAAGTGGCTCTGGATTGGAGAGGTTGTTCCCAGAGAGGGAATCTCCTTGGAGGCTCTCCTTTGGAAACCATCCTCATCCACATGCAAAGCCATATACACACAGAAAGGGCCCAAAGTGGGAAAGGGATTGCCTGCCTTCTCCTTTGCTACAGAAACAACCCGCCCAGAAATCAAAACAAGGAAGGAAGTGGGTTTATATATCTGTGGAATGACCAGGGTGGGACAAAGGACTCTTGTCTGCTGGAGCTAGGTGTGAATGTTTCAACTGACCACCTTGATTAGCATATAATGGCTTGACAGTGCCTGGAGCAAACTTTTGTTGAGAGGTGATTAGATGATTAGATTAGATCACCTCTCAACAAAAGTTTGCTCTAGGCTCTGTCAAGCCATTGTATGCTAATCAAGGTGGTCAGTTGAAACATTCACACCTAGCTCCAGCAGACAAGAGTCCTTTGTCTCACCCTGGTCATTCCACAGATATATAAACCCTTTTTCCTAGTTCCAACAGACCTCACTACCTCTGAGGATGCTTGCCATAGATGCAGGCGAAACGTCAGGAGAGAATGCCTCTAGACCATGGCCATATAGCCTGAAAAAACCTACAGCAACCCAATAATAAATACAGTAACAACTATGTTTCCTAATAGTAAAGAACAGGGTCTGAACTACTCTAACACCAGATGTGGCCCTAGGTAATTTTCAACGGTAAGCAAACAGTATTTTGGCGCCCCTCCCCTCCCAACCTATCACTGATATATATTTACTGTTCATCGTGGGAGTTCTGTGTGCCATATTTCGTTCAATTCCATCATTGGTGGAGTTCAGAATGCTCTTTGATTGTAGGTGAACTATACATCCCAGTAACGACAACCCGCATATGTCAAGGTCTATTTTCCGTCAAGAGCGCCCCTGGGCAAAATCAACTATACTGCAAATGCTTACTTTGCGTAATGGGTTGAGCCGCCCGTCTAACACCCATCTCTTCTAAGGTTTCAAAGAGAAGGAAAAACTCAATTACTACATCTCTCCTGGCACACAAGCAGAGAGAGATCTCAAAGCACAGAGCACATACTCTCGATGCTAAAGTGTAAGAAGGCAGAAGGCAGATTCAAAAAGCTTGCAGTAGAAAAATATCCTTTTTAACCAATCAGAATGAGAGTAGAAACAGAAAGGGAGAGGACAAAATATATTCCAACTGCCATTCGGGGCCCTTCCTCACAGCCCTCTATCCCAAAATATCAAGTCAGAAAACCCCACATTATCTGAGTGTGAACTCAGATAACCCAGTTCAAATCAGATACTCTGAGATTTTCAGTGATATTCTGGAATATAGGGCTGTGTGAAAGGGCCCTTAGAGGGGAATATACTAAAATAACTGCTCCTTGTTGAGGACTTGAGACTTGGGCAGTGTGGAGTTGAATTCCAACAATAGTAACTCTTCCAGGAGGGGATTTCTCTTCCAAGGGGTAGGTTTCTCTCACGTACTATTGCCTCATGCCCATTCTTAACTAGGAGTCATTTGTAGGTCGAATGTTTGTAACTCAGGAACTGCCTGTATTCTTCAAACACTCCAGGCCATTATATGCTAATCAAGGTGATCAGTTGAAACATTCACACCTAGCTCCAGCAGACAAGGGCCCTTTGTCCCACCCTGGTCATTCCACAGATATATAAACCCTTTTTCCTAGTTCCAACAGTCCTCACTACCTCTGAGGATGCTTGCCATAGATGCAGGCGAAACATCAGGAGAGAATGCCTCTAGACCATGGCCATATAGCCCGAAAAAACCTATAACAACCCAGAACTAATCTTGTTTGTCAGCCCTTTAACAGCCGTGACTCAATGTTGTGGAGTCCTGGGAGTTGTAGTTTAACAAGATCTTTAGCCTTCTCTGCCAAATGGTGCTGGTGCCTCACCAAACCAACTCCTAGGATTCCATAGCATTGAGCCGTGTCTAAGGGGGTGCCAAACAGCATTAATTCTACAGTGTAGATGGAGTCAGAAGCATACATCTTCAGCAATCTAGTATTCTGTCAACAAGATAGGTATGATTTCTCACTGTAGCGCATACACAATTGTCGCTATCGTTAACATATATTGTTCTGTAGGATTCTTCAACATCTCTTCATGCTGATCCTTCAGTAGTCCCAATTTAATCATACAATGGATTCCTATTCAGAACATTTGGGCTTACTACATATAGGAAAAATGGTGCCCACATTCTTTTGACAGTTCCAACACATATTAGACCGCTGGGTTGTTGTAGGTTTTTCGGGCTATATGGCCATGTTTTAGAAGCATCCTCTCCTGATGTTTCTGCCTAGTTCCAACAGACCTCACAACTCTGAGGATGCTTGCCATAGATGCAGGCGAAATGTCAGGAGAGAATGCTTCTAGAACATGGGCATATAGCCCGAAAAAACTACTACAACCCAGTGATTCCAGCCATGAAAGCCTTTGACAGAATATTAGGTAAAGGTTGTCCTCTGACATAAAGTCCAGTCGTGTCCGACTCTGGGAGTTGGTGCTCATCTCCATTTCTAAGCCGAAGAGCCAGCATTGTCCATAGACACCTCCAAGGTCATGTGGCCAGTATGACTGCATGGAGCACCATTACCTTCCCGCCGGAGCGGTACCTATTGATCTACTCACATTTGCATGTTTTTGAACTGCTAGGTTGGCAGAAGCTAGGGCTGACAATGGACAGAATATTAGATCTTTGTTAATACATTTTTAAAACACGGTTTATAGGGTATACAGTACACAGCTTTTATTGGCATACAACAACAAAATCACCACACAGCCATATAGGAAGTCACAGATAAAAAGGAAAACATTAATAAGAGTTACTGATCTCATGACTAAAATTTGCAACAATCTCACAAAAGAATGCATCCGAGTTGTTTGTTTGTTTTTTAATACATTTTTATTGATTTTGCAGTATAAAATGAACATATAACATACATATGGGAAGAAAGGGAAGTGCATGGGTGACAATATCCACGTTACAGGGAAACAAACAAACAGAATGACAAACAGATAGCCCCGGTGCCAACCCTCCCCTCCCCCCCTCCCTACAAAACTACCCTCCCCCAATCTACCCCCCAACCCCCCCTACTCTAAAGTTTAAAATCGACTTCCTCTCATCTCGTCCACTTTCTGATATATATCTTCTTTCTGTAATTCTATTACCTATCTTCTCTCCTCACTTTCTAACCAATGCTAGTCTCATTTCAGTATATTTCATTGTCTATATAACTTTTGAGCAAGCTCCAGTCCGTCATAACAGTTCCTTTTCCGTTGTGTTGTCTAATCCAGAAGGTCAATTCGTCCATTTCCTGTACGTCCAATAGTTTTTCCAGCCATTCTGATCTTGATGGTATTGCGTCTTGTTTCCATTTTCTAGCAAAGGTCATCCTTGCTGCAGTTACAAAAAAAGTAAACAACTTTTCCATATTATTATCGGGGAATAACTTTAGGTCATACATTCCTAATAAATATATTTCTGGGTTCATCGGTATGTTCATCCTTAAAATTTTTCTGCACTCTTTATTAATCATCCCCCAGTACTCCTTAGTTTTAGGGCATGACCACCATAGGTGGTAGAAGGAGCCCTCTTTCGCTTTGCACTTCCAGCACCTATTATCCGCTTTCCTATACATTTTTGCAATTTTCTGTGGGGTTAAGTGCCAGCGGTGCAACATTTTCAGCCAGTTCTCCTTTAGGTCTGAAGCATAGGTGTATCTGAGTCTTTTCACCCATATTGTTTCCCATTCCTTTAATTGAATGCTTCTACCTATGTTTTTCGCCCAGACAACCATTGAGTTTTTAATCAGCTCCTTTTCTGTAGCCCATCCCAATAAGTTTTTATATAATAGCGTTGTTGTTTTCCTTTTACTTTTTTGAATTCTATCCCACAGGTCATCTTCCTCTCCAAATCCCAGCTTTTTATCCTCTCTGTAGCTTTCTTTGATCTGAGTATACTGGAACCATGAGATGTTCCTAAAATCTTTGGCTATGTCCTTTTGAGATCTAAGTTACCTAGACCCATTCTTTTTAAGGAGGATATCTCTATATGAGGGCCATTGGACCCACCCCAGTAGTCTGCGTTGGTTTGCCTCCAAGGGCGAGATCCATAGTGGTGTTCTATGGAAGAGATATCTTTTATATCTTTCCCAGACTCTTATCAACGCGGACCTCACAAAATGGTTTCCGAAGTTTCCTTCCTTTTTAACTCCTCCGTACCAGAGGTACGCGTGCCAGCCCTTTCGGAGCTCAAAGCCCTCGATAGTCAATATCTTGATGTTAGTTAATTTTGTCCAGTCCCGGATCCATGTCAGGGCGCACGCGTCATGGTATAGTTGCATATTTGGTAGCCCAAACCCCCCTTTGTCTAGTGGCATTGTCATTATTGTATGTTTTATTCTGGGTCTTTTATTTCTCCAGATAAACTTAGATATCGTGTTGTTCCATTCCTTGAAGGTTCTGTTGTTTCTGATGATGGGTAGGTTTTGGAAAAGGAATAGCAGTTTGGGTAACACACTCATTTTTATAGTCGCTATTCTACCTAAGAGTGAAAGGTTAAGTTTGTTCCATGATTCTAGTTCCTTTTTCATTTCTTTATGCATCCGAGTTGTTTGGAAGACAATGAATTTTATAATACCCTTGCCATTGAGAACACAGGAAAAATGGAATTGCTGTATTTCATCTATATATTTTCATATTTAGGGCATACAAACAGAATAGTGAAGTGTGTTGACAGAAACTAAATCGGAAGAACAAAACTTTTGGAACGTTCTACGTTCTATCTCCCATCCAAAAGAGCTGATAGCAACCAAAGGCAAAGCTCTGTTTTGGGTGGGATTAATCAAAAGGCAAAGACGCTCGCATGGCATTAATGATGTGGTAGGGGAACAAGTTGCCTTTGCTGCCAGAGTCAGATTATGAAAGTAAAGCTCCGATGCTAAAACAGTTGAAATGCTCATTCAGATCCAATGTTAAAACAGTACAAAGATTAAAAGGACATAAAATGCCTTTACAGCCCAATCCACACTGCCATATAAAATCCAGATTATCTGTTTTGAACTAGATTATATGGCAATGTAGACTCCTATCCCGTTCAAAGCAGATAATCTAAGGACCCTTCCACACACAGCCCTATATCCCAGAATATCAAGGCAGAAAATCCCACATTATCTGAGTGCGGACTCGGATAACCTAGTTCAAAGCAGATATTGTGGGATTTTCTGCCTTGATATTCTGGGATATAGGGCTGTGTGGAAGGGCCCTGAGTTATCTGCTTTGATAATCTGGATTATATGGCAGTATAGAAAGGGCCCAAAACCATTCAAACACAATCTAGAAATAGTTCTGAGATCTAATTTGGAAACAGATGATATCAAACATAATAGAATACCTTGGAGCCCCCGGTGACGCAGTGGGTTAAACCCCTGTGATGGCAGGACAGGTCRCAGGTTCAAATCTGGGTCGCAGGTTCAAACCCCTGTGATGGCAGGACAGGTCGCAGGTTCAAATCCGGGGAGAGGCGGATGAGCTCCCTCTTATCGACTCCAGCTCCTCATGCGGGGACATGAGAGAAGCCTCCCACAAGGATGATAAAACATCAAATCATCTGGGCATACCCTGGGCAACGTCCTTGCAGACGGCCAATTCTCTCACACCAGAAGCGACTTGCAGTTTCTCAAGTCACTCCYGACACGACAAAAAAAAAATAGAGTACCTTTGTACTCCATATATGCTCTCTGAAATTCAATCCAAAAACAATCCTAAAAGCTGGTCTGGAAACAACTAAGGTAGAGCAATTCTAATCCTAATAGTACATTTATGCGATAGACTACTGAGATTCCTCCCAGCTCCATTGAACCTCACTGTTGTGTATCAAACTTCTTTTATTGGTGTGTTGTAGGGCTTGTCCTCATGTAAGCCGCTCCGAGTCCCTTGGGGAGATGGTGGCGGAGTATAAATAATAATAATAATAATAATAATTATTATTATTATTATTATTACTATTTTATTCTCTCTTTTATAGACACATTGAAGTGTGATCAAGCATTGGGAAAAAGGCTATAATGCCATGGAATTCCTTGTGAATGGATATGTACATAAATGTCCTATCACACATGAAGCTCAGAGGGTGATTTAAATAAGAATCTGACTTTTGTATTTATTTGTCCATTTGATAGGTTCCCCTCTGAGAAGGTCTGTCATGTGGAGGTTTCTTGTGGCCAGGCTGCTCCTCTTCCTCCTGCATCCCAGATATACGCTCTCAGACTCAGAATGTAAGTGGTTGGCCGTAGTCAACAGGTTTGATAACCTCGGAGGCGACCGGAACGTCTTCTTTCAGCAGCGTGAAATTCCCTCAGTAAAGGATGTCTTCAAGGAGCTGGTGGATTCGGCCATAGACCCTGATGACAAAAACGCAGTGAGTACTCGCATCCATGTTGAGAAGTGGGAGATGAGAGAAAGGAGAAGATCCAGAAGGGCTATTGGGTTACACAGGTTGCCAAAAGTATGATAGCTGGGACCCAATGCTGGTTGCGCGACAAGGGTAAAAATTTGAGAAGTGAAGACGTTACGTATTTGAATGTGTTTATATACAATATCTGGATATCCTTAAGCACTATGCTTGACTGTTTGTTGTCCCCCCCCCCCTTTTCTGGCGAACTATCTTGCCACGACTCTGTTACACCTGCATCTCTCATTCGCTGTGCTATCTCGGCATTGGGTCCCAGCTATCATACCTTTGCCCATAGGCCTTCAACTGAAGCTGTGTTCATCATAAGCCATATAGAGCTCTTCAGGGCCCCATTTACACTGCCATATAATGCAGTTTGAAATGGTCAGTGTAGACTCATATCATGCATTTAATTATATAGGAGTCCTGGTGGTGCAGTGAGTTAAACCCTTGTGCCAACAGGACTTAAGACCAACAGGTCGTAGGTTCGAATCTGGGGAGTGCATGGATGAGCTCCCTCTGTCAGCTCCAGCTCCCCTTGCAGAGACATGAGAGAAGCCTCCCACAAGGATGGTAAAACATCAAAACATCCTGGTGTCCCCTGGGCAATGTCCTTGCAGACGACCAATTTTCTCACACCGGAAGTGACTTGCAGTTTCTCAAGTTGCTCCTCACATGACATTTTTATTAAATTATAAGGTCAGTGTAGACTTATATAATGCAATTAAATTGCATTGTATGAGTCTGTGCTGGCCATACAATACAGTTTCAAACTGCATTATATGGCAGTGTAGATGGGATATCGGAGTGGGGATGGAAGTGGGATACTGGAGTCATAAGAACATTAAAACTACTGGTTCAGACTGTTTGCTCCAACATTCTGTTTTCAGATGTCCCTACGGAAAGCACACAAGCAAGACTAATTGATGAGGGAGAATAGGATATCCTGCATCTCCAATAGGAAAGAATGGTTCATGAGAAGAACTAATACTGCATTTATGCAGTGTTGCCGAACTGGTCATCAATCATTTAGAATTTTAAATGATGGCACTGCAGAGATTCAGACACAAACTTGTCCACATTTGCAAGACTTTGTGGTGATGGGTTTGCTATGAGTTTTTTGGGCTTTGTGGCGATGTTATTCAACGTTGTGTTCTCCAAATGGAAACTGCAGCGGAAATAACTCTCTTCTTTTACAGAAATACCTGGGGTTTCCATACTACTTGAAAATTAACCTGACCTGCAAAACACTGGTAAGGACAAGGCTGCAAACTTGGCCAAAGCCTACCGGATCTTGGTGGGAGGTGAATTCAAATTTCAAGCGTACTTCCAGAAGCCTACGGAGCTAAGGTTGTTGACCGAAAGATCACAGGTTTGAATCCAGGGAGCAGTGTGAGCTTCCTCTGTCATCCCCAGCTTCTGCCAACCTAGCAGTTCGAAAACATGCAAATGTGAGTAGATCAATAGGTACCTCTCTAGCGGGAAGGTAACAACTCTCCATACAGTCATGCTGGCCACATGACCTTGGAGGTGTCTATGGACAACGCTGGCTCTTCAGCTTAGAAATGAAGATGAGCAGTGTCTGGTGGGGACGAGGGACAGGGCCTTCTCGGTGGTGGCCCCTTGACTCTGGAACTCTCTCCCACTGGAGATCAGAACTGCCCCCTCCATTCTGTTGTTCAGAAAATGGGTGAAAACCTGGCTATGGGGTTTGGCTTTCGACGAGTGAATCAATATTTCTGTGATCGGATAGATGACAATGAATGATGGACAACGAATTCACTATGACGACTGACCATTGTTATTATGTGATTGAATTTTGCTGTTATAACGTTTTAATTGAATATGTTATATGATGTTTTTAATTACTGTTTTGTGATTTTATTGTTGGAAACCGGCTCGAGTCCCCGATAGAGGGGAGAAGACCGGTATACAAAATTGCTAAATAAATAAATAAATATATGGCCCCAGCCCATCTCACATCTCACTCTATGCATCTCACTCTATGAATTATCTCACTCTATGAATTATCGTGGTTAAGATCCTCTGGTGAGGCCCTGCTCTCTGTTCCACCACTGTCACAGGCCCAATTGGCAAGGACAAGAGAGAGGGCCTTCTCAGTGATTGTCCCTTCCTAGTGAGATTAGGTCAGCCCCCTCCCTCCTGTCCTTTAGAAGAATGATAAAAACTTGGCTGTGGACCAAACCTTTGGAGCAGTGCAATAACAACAGCTATAGGAACCTTACTATGTCCACCAGATTTTATGCAGATAGTTGAGATTGCTTAAATAGTTAATGTAGAGATAAATGATTTTAATGTTTCAGTGATTATGTTTGTGCACAGTCTATTTATGCCCGGCACTGAATGTTTGCCACTTATATGTTGTGCTCCGCCCTGAGTCCCTTTCAGAGTGAGAAGGGTGGAATATAAATGTTTTAAATAAATAAACCACTCTGTGAAGGTTTGTACTGCTCTCCCCTTCCAGAACTCTGCAATGGCACTTCGGACAGCTCACTACAGTGGACTGAAACCAGTGGTGACTGTCACTTTTGAAGAACCCACCCACGCTGTGCGTCAGAAACAGGAACAATTGCAGATCGAAATGACGGGAGCTCCGTTCAGGATGGGAGGTATTTTCATACCCTTGGGGGTCACAGCATCCTTAGGTCCAGCGGCACCAAGTAAGCCGGTGGCATAGCAGGAGGTTCCTGACTACAGTTTAGAAAATAGGTTTCCAGCAAGGAATTTTTGTAATTGTAATGTTTTTAAATTGTATTGTGATACTATGTATACTGTTTTGTTGGAAACCGCCTTGAGTCGCCGATAGGCTGAGAAAGGCGGTATACAAATACAATAAATAAATAATAAATTTGGTTCAATTCCATCATTGGTGGAATTCAGAATGCTCTGTGATTGTTGATGAACTATAAATCCCAGCAATTACAACTCCTAAATGTCAGGATTCTATTTCCCCCAAATTCCAGCAGTATTCACATTTGGGCATATTGAGTATTCTTGTAGAGTTTGGTCCAGATCCATCATTGTTTGAGTGCACAGTGATCTCTGGATGTAGGTGAACTACAACTCCAAAACCAAAGGACACTGCCCATCAAATCCTTCCAGTATTTTCTGTTGCTCATGGGAAAACTGTGTGCCAAGTTTGGTTCAATTCCATCGTTGGTGGGGTTCAGAATGCTCTTTGATTGTAGGTGAACTATAAATCCCAGCAACTACAACTCCCAAATGACAAAATCAATTTTTTTGAGTGAAGGACATACATTGGGCTGTTAGATGTCTTGTGTCCAAATTTGGTGTCAATTCACCCACTGATTTTTGAGTTCTGTTAATCCCACAAACAAACATTACATTTTTTATTTATATAGATAGAGCTTTTTCTTCTTCTTTTGGTGTTACTGGAATTAGAGTGCATCTTAGAGTAGAAGAAATATGGTATTTGTTTATTGTTCTGTGGCTCAAGTGTTGGATAAAGATTAGGTAAATCTTCATTCAACTCATTAGATCTCAGCCAGGCTATCGTAAAAATAGTTTGAAAAAAAATGGGTGATCATATTTTTGAGCCCTTTGGAGAATTGGAGGAACATACATTTCACTAATAATTCATTTGCAGGTATCATCTTCAAAGACGATTATCACTCTGAAAAATTAATTAATAAGCATTCACAAAACATTAACTCAGAAATTAATGGCCAGTTTAGGCATGCTAAAGATTTGGTGGTATGGAGACATGGAAACTATGCTAAAGTACCATTGAAAGCAGAACTCTTTTTACTAGGATTATTAGACAAACAGACATTGAAACCTCAAGAAAGAATTTTTCTTTATATGAGAACAGCAGCCAGAACTGAATAGATCAAACTATGGAAACAACAAAACATACTAACACCAGAAGACTGAATTACAAAAGTTTTTGAAATGGCCAAAATGGACATTAGCTCTACAACAAATGCAGAAATTCTAGAAGAATCGAAACTCTTTATTGAATTTATAAAGAATCAAAGGATTTGTTAACTAATTATTATTATTATTATTATTATTAAACTTTATTTGTACCCCGCTAGCATCTCCCAAAGGACTCGCAGCTTACAAAGGCCAAGGCCTCAACACACAATACATACAATACAAAAACTAAAGCAAATTAAAACAATTAAAGCAATATAAACACAGGCAATAAACAATACACAAAAACACAATAACTGGGCCGGGCCAGAGTAATGGGGTACAGGATTAAAAGTGCTGATGTGACAGGTGGTATCTAAGGCATTATAGGGCAAGTGCAGTGTGCGGTGTGCAGCAATCTTAGTTCTAATAAAGTGCTTATGGGACTTGTTGTTGGAGGATTCCTATTCTGGGAAGGCACATCGGAACAGCCAGGTCTTCAAGTTCTTTCTGAAGACTGCCAATGTAGGGTCTGTCTAAGATCTTTGGGGAGGGTGTTCCAGAGTCGGGGGGCCACCACAGAAAAGGCCCTGTCTCGTGTCCCCACCAAACGCGCTTGCGACGCAGGCGGGATCACGAGCAGGGCCTCTCCAGATGAATGAACGCGTGGGTTCATAGACGGAGATGCGGTCACGCAGGTAGGATGGTCCCAAACCGTTCAGGGCTTTGTAGGTAAGCACCTGCACCTAAATTGGGCTCGGAAAATAAACGGCAGCCAGTGGAGCTCCTTGAACAGGAGGGTTGACCTCTCTCTGTAATGAGCCCCAGTTAACATCCTGGCTGCTGCCCGTTGGACCAGTTGGAATTTCCGAGCCGTTTTCAAGGGCAGCCCCACGTAGAGCGCATTGCAGTAGTCCAATCTAGAGGTGACCAAGGCATGGACCACCCCGGCCAGATCAGCCTTCGCGAGGTACGGTCGCAGTTGGCGCACGAGTCTCAATTGTGCAAAAGCCCTCCCAGACACCGCCGACGCCTGAGCCTCAAGCGTAAGCGATGAATCCAAGAGGACTCCCAAACTGCGGACCTGTGGCTTCAGGGGGAGTGTAACCCCGTCCAGCACAGGTTGCCACCCTATACCCCGGTCAGGTTTACGATCGACCAGGAGGACCTCTGTCTTGTCGGGATTGATCTTCAGCTTGTTCTTCCTCATCCAGATAGACACAGCGGCCAGGCACTCGTCCAGCACCCGAGAGGCCTCCTTGGAATTAGGTGGAAAAGAGTAGTAGAGTTGTGTGTCATCTGTGTAGAGATGGCACCTAACTCCAAAACTCCGGATGACCTCTCCCAGCGGTTTCATGTAGATGTTAAAAAGCATGGGAGACAGAATAGAGCCTTGCGGGACCCCACAGGTCAAAGGCCAGGGGTCCGAGCAGGCGTCTCCCAGCTTCACCATCTGGGATCGACCCTCCAGGAAGGATCGGAGCCACGACAAAACCGTGCCCCCAAGACCCATCCCAGAGAGTCGCCCCAGAAGGATACCATGGTCGATGGTATCGAAAGCCGCTGAGATGTCCAAGAGAACCAACAAGGTCACACTCCCCTTGTCCAGCTCTCTACGGAGGTCATCCACCAAGGCGACCAAGGCTGTCTCGGTACCGTGACCAGGCCTGAAACCAGACTGTGACTGATCTAGGTAATTAATGTCATCTAAAAAGCCCTAGAGCTGGGAGGCAACCACCCGCTCCAGCACCTTACCCAAGAAAGGGAGATTGGAGATTGGTCTGAAATCGTTCAGCACCGTGGAGTCAAGGGAAACCTTTTAAAGTAGTGGACGAACCACAGCTTGTTTCAGGTGAGATGGAAAAATCCCTTGCTCCAACGATGCATTAATGATCAACACAAACTAAAAATAATATTAATAGTTGATACATTTTGTACTATTTATATACTCTATATTCAAGAGACTTTAGATAATTGACCTATCAGTACCCTTGAATTAGACTAGAAATGGTCGCAAGCCTTATTATTTAGGTATTTTATAACCACACACGCACACTTATATATACACATGCATACATACAAAAATACATGTTTGGGTACTCTTTTTTAAAAAAGAAAACATAACAATGTAACAGTGAATTCTCATGTACACAATATTAATTGAGTAACAAATGGAATTGAATTTTTAGATTTATATGGCCAGAGTTAAAACGATATAAAATACAAGTAAAGAACTGAAAAAATATAATATAAAAATAACTATTTTTATACCCTGCCTCTATCTCCCTGAAGGGACTCAGGGCGGCTTATATGGAGCCAGGCCCAACAGAATAGTTAAAACATAACACATTAAAATGCATATCAACAAAAAGATAACAATATAAAAATAAAAACAACATTAAACAGTATATAAAACATACATCAAACCAACCCATAGCAAAGTAGAAAGAAGATTATTATTTATTATTTATTTATTAACTACATTTCTATACCACTTTTCTCACCACTGGGGGGACTCAAAGTGGTTTACAACATAATAAATGGCAAATTCAATGCCTCATATATCTATATCTATATCTGTATCTATAATAAAAGTCAAAGTTTGTATGCGGAGGGCGGAAGTGCGGCGGACGTAGGGCAGAGGGATATGTGGCAGCTTTCTGATTGGCTGCAACTGTGGTGCTATTTGCATATGGTCTCTGATTGGCCAACCTCAACAGGACCCCCCTGGTGGTGAAGACGGTTAATGAGAGAAACGGAGACATGAGAGAAGGCCAGCCTCAGTTCCAAGATTCCGAGATGACCAAGAGAGTAAAGGAAAAGGCCAGGGGCTCTGTCAGAAAATTACCAATACAGACCAAACTTGGAACACAAAGTCCCCATCACCCACTCGACATCTACTACAGTTTGGAGGAGGATGAACCATGGATGATGGGATTTGCAGTACCATCACTCACATTCTGAGATCGCTATTGACCTCATCCAATGACTGATCAGGACCAAACTTGGCACATAGACCTCTCATGACCCACTTTACGTCCTGGTGTGGTTTGGCCGGGGATGGACCATGGATTATGGGACTTGCAGTACTTTTGCTCAATTTTGAGACTGCAAACCTCATCCAATTACCAATATAGACCAAACTTGGCACACTGAGTCTCCATGACGCACTCTACATCCTGGTGCAGTTTGGAGGAGGATGCACCATGGACGATGGGGCTTCAAGTACCTCCACTCACTTCCCAAGACTGCTGCAACCCTCATCTAATAACTGATCAAGACCAAACTTGACACACAGAGACCCCATTAGCCACTCTACATCCCAGTGCTGTTCGGAAGAGGATGGACGATGGATGATGGGACTTGCAGTTCCTTCACTCACATCCTGAAACCACAGTGACACTCATCCAAATACCAATAAAGACCAAACTTGGCACAGAGAGCCCCCATGGCCAACTCAACATTCTGGTGAGGTTTGGAGGAGGATGGGCCACAGATGATGGGACTCACAGTACCTTCACTAACTTCCTGAGACCACTGCATGCCATATACATAACTGAGAAAGACCAACCGTTATACACAATTCCTTTCTCAAATACCCGGGCAGCGCCGGGTCCCCAAGCTAGTATATATATAAACACATATCTAAATCAATAACGTATAACTGCAGATAAAAACCATTAAAACTATAAACACATCAAACATAGATATAAGCATGAAACATATTATTGCTGCAATTAACAATGTAGACCTCTTCCTCCCCTCCCCACTCCCCCACTCTCTCTCCATAGCATTTCAGCCCTTCTTTTTATACCCTCCCTGCTCCCCCCACATCCCAACAGACACAAAGTTATTTAAGTACAGATTGAATACAAAATGGGAAGGGTAAAAAAAAAAACATCGGATAGTATGGGAAAACATGACATTGGACGACAAGAGTGTGGTCTTTTCTGTTTTGTAGAGGACATTTGGAACTTTCAGAACTTTAGGCAATGTGTATAATAGTACTTGAGTTGAAGATATAGTTGTAATAATTATAACAAATAGAAGGTTTCTTTCCCCCCTCAATCCCCTTTCTCTTCCTCAGTGACATAGTAGACATTTATATAGGCCTGATCTACTAATCAGAGCTCCACAACCCTTTCCTCCTAATTTGTTCTCCTTTTCTTTGTGTGGAAAAAATAATGCATAATAAAAATCAGTGGAGAGGAAGACACATCAAGCAAACCCTTGCTGTGACTGCCTTCCACCTGGAAATCTGTGTCCTCACTGTAGATGCAGAATAGATCTCTACAGTCACTTACAGAACCACTGCCAAGACTCTGCTCTTGGAAGACAATCATACTTGACCACAAGTGATCGCCTGTGAGATGTGTTTTTCCCCCAAATACTGAATGAGACTCATTCCGTTTCCAGGTAATGAATACCCTTGGCGTGTTGTAATGGCTTTGCAAATAAATCCACAAAGTTACCTGCCCATCCAAATTACTAATACTCATTAATATTATTCAATTGGTTGTAATGCACTTGTGTTTCTGTTTGTTCTCTGAGCATGCCCTGTCTCCAAAAGGTTGCCGAAGCGATGAGGTTTGCAGGATGTGCTGGTACACGCCGATGCCCTTCATGAATGGCAGTGTCGTCATGGATGTGATTGTGGCCAGCAATCACCTTGGCATGACTGTGGACGATAAGAGGTGAGAGAAATGCTTCGGTTTGTGGTGCAATGTTCAACGTATAGCTAGAGTGAACACAATTTTGAATGTCCTAATCGCTTGGAAAATAATAATAATAATAATAATAATAATAATAATAATAGTGCAATTTTCTGTCATTGTATATTTCTGCCGCTTCTGTGATGGTTCATTTGTATTTTGATTCTGTAGCCCACTTGTCAATTGATGTCCAGAATGAGCAGCATCCACCGCAGTCCTTTTTATCCTGGCCGTCGACCGTGCCAGTGTAGACTTCATTTTGGTTTGCTTTTCCATAGTGCTAATGGGTTAGGTGCTCTTGGTTCCACTCCTCAGCTGAGACCTCTCTGGCTTGGTTGGACCTGCTGGTAGTTACACTACCGCCAGCAAAGCTCTCAGCATCCTTGGAGCAGTTAAGCCCCCCACCACGACAAGGTGGCACCCATTGGGGGGAATTGCAGACTGTGAAAGCAAGCTGATGAAACCATGGATCATATCCTCAGCTGTTGCAAGAAAATCACACAGACGGACTACAAACAAAGACACAATTCTGTGGTTCAGATGATTCACTGGAACTTATGTCACAAGTACCACCTGCCAGCAGTAAAGAATTGGTGGGATCATAAACCCGCAAAGGTCATGGAAAATGAACATGCAAAAATACTGTGGGACTTTCAAATCCAGACTGACAAAGTTTTGGAACACAATACACCAGACATCACGATTGTGGAAAAGAAAAAAGTCTGGATTATTGATGTCGCCATACCGGGTGACAGTCGCATTGAGGAAAAACAACAGGAAAAACTCAGCCTCTATCAAGACCTCAAAATCGAACTGCAAAGGCTCTGGCATAAACCAGTACAGGTGGTCCCAGTGGTTATTGGCGCACTGGGTGCCGTGCCAAAAGATCTCAGCTGGCATTTGGAAACAATAAACATCGACAAAAATCACGATCTGTCAACTGCAAAAGGCCACCTTACTTGGATCTGCGCGCATCATTCGAAAATACATCACACAGTCCTAGACTCTTGGGAAGTGTTCGACTTGTGATTTTGTGATACGAAATCCAGCATATAGATCTCGTTTGCTGTGACATACTGTGCTTTTGTGTCAATAATAATAATAATAATAATAATAATAATAATAATAGATCCAGAATTGAAAAGTTGACGACAGATCCCAAATGTAGACTCTGCAAGGAAGCAGATGAAAATAGATCACATCCTCAGCTGCTGCAAGAAGATTGCGCAGACTACAAGCAGAGGCATGACACCGTTGCTCAAATGATTAATTGAAACTTGTGCCACAAATACCATCTGTCTGCGACAAAGAACTGGTGGGATCACAAGCCTGAAAAAGTTACAGAAAATGAACACGTCAAACTACTCTGGGACTTCCGAATTCACTGACAGAGTTTTGGAGCACAATACTCCTGACCTCACGAAAATGTTAAAAAAATAAAGTATGGATGTCAATGCTGCAATTCCAGATGATAGCAGGATTGAAGAGAAACAACTGGAAAAGATGACATGATATGAGGATTTAAAGATCGAACTGCAAAGACTCTGGCACAAACCAATCAAGGTGGCCCCAGTGGTGATTGGTACACTGGGTGCAGTGCCTCAAGACCTTGGCCTGCACTTAAACACAATCAGCACTGACAAAATTACCATCTGCCAGCTGCAGAAGGCCACCTTACTGGGATCTGCACGCATTATTCGCCGATACATCACACAGTCCTAGACACTTGGGAAGTGTCCGACGTGTGATTCAAAACAACAGCCAGCAGAGTGATTTTGTCTGCTGTGGACTCATCTTGTTGTGTTTCACATAATAATAATAATAATCTTTATTTCTATCCCACCCTATCTCCCAAGAAGGGACTCAGAGCGGTTTACAACAAAAATGGGTCCAGGCCGGAGACCACCATGACAAGCTCAGGCAGGGAGACTGTTGTGTAGCAGGGTGGACAGTCCATCAACAGAGTCCATGTTCTGTCCCAGCCACTCACCCTTAGATAGACACTCTCAAATGTGTTCAACTGTGGGACAGGACACCGGGTCAGGTGCATGGAATCTCAATAGACTACTGCAACTCTTCCTCCCCACCCCCCAGGTCTGGCCTGCTGATACACACTGAAAGCTGATGGACAAAGTTGGGAGAAGTTCACCCCCCCCCCCTCCTTTGTCCAACCAGGTCTCAGTAATGCAGGCTAGGTCAGCGTACTCATCCAAGATTAGATCTTGGATGGCCGTTGATTTTCCATTCACCGACTTGGCATTAAGCAGCAGGACTTTCAGCCTGGCCGGGGGGGGGGGGGGGGGGGGGGGGTGAGGCTGCCTGAAAATGATTGATGAATTAAAATGACTTCCAAAGCTTGATGCACAACCGATGAAGTGGTAGCCAAACTCATATCATTAGCAAGACTGGATCCAACTTGTGTGCTGTAGGGGCCATTCCGCTTTTATAAGGCAACTAGTCTAGGCATTTTATAAGGGCTAACATTAGAAATAATCATTGTTTATTTTTGGATTTTATGAATAGTCCCCTTAGAAAATGCATATGGATGTGGGTGAATTAAAACTCCCATAATCATAAAGAAAGAGAGAAAGATAAAAAGGGGAAAAAAGGAAAGAAAGAAGAAAGAAAAGAGGAAAAATAAAATAAAATAAATAATAATAACCGCTCTGAGTCGCCTGAGGGCTGAGAAGAGCGGTATACAAGTGAAGTAAATAAATAAATAAATAAATCTTTTGTCTTTTGTCTTGACTTTTCTTCCCTCTTGTTTTCTCTTCTTTTTATATTATTATATTTCCATTTTTCTGTTTCAAAATAATTTGTCGCTTTTGTCCAGTCAGTTTCTTTTATTGGGGTACCTTTATTTTTTGATATTAGGTATGTTAACCTATCCATATTTTTAATATCTACATTTTTTTCTATCCAATCACTAATTTCTGGCATCTTTTCTTTTTTCCGTAATTTTGTGTAGCAAATTCTTGCTGCAGTATTCAATTAAAAAAGGAGTTTATCTGTATTTTTTTCTAATTTTTGGTCTATTATCCCTAGTAGAACTATCTCAGGTTTGAGTGAGATTCTTATATTTAACATTTCCTGCAATATTTTGTGATTTTTCCCCCAATATATATATTTCCTTTTTCTCTTTCTCTCTTTCTTTATGACTATTATTATTATTATTATTAGATATTTTGTATTATTATTTTTTTAAAACCTTCAATAAAGGTTATTTTTTTAAAAAAAACTTCCATAATCATCTGTCATTGCCCCTGCAGCAGCAGTTGAAGTTGGGCACGATGGGTATGTGTGCCAGGTTTAGTCCAAATCCATCTTTGGTGGGTTCACAGTGCTTGCAGGATGTGGGTTGACTACAACTCCCATTGTTCTCTGTCATTGACAAGAGCCACAGGGCTCTGTGGATAGGACCATCTTTGTGCTGTCATGCACTGGGCCTGTGAAAAGGTCTGTAAACAGGGCGTGCTCTGTATGCCCAACAGGACGCCGGGGATGCCTTGGATTAGAGGCCCTATAGATTTCTCTTAACAAAGTCTTTAGAAACTTGGAAAGTTTAACGAAGTTCTTTATTAGTGCTTAGGTCTTCAATAAATCAAATAAATACTTCAAGGCTTTGAATCAACTGGTGGCTTTCTTAATCTTGACAACAAGGGAGAGGCAACTATCTTCATGAACTGTTTCTTCTCTATCAGGGAAATCCTTGACCTCTACCTGGGCAATCTGTCTTAGGCTCTGCTGGCCTGGGCCCCTACACCCGGTCCAAATTGCGTTATGGCTGCCGCGAGTGGTCCTTACCAAACAGAGTCCTTTTGTAGATTTCCAAGAGGAAAGAAGGTCTTCAATTCCCAGCGAAGGCTGGCTGTAAAGCTGTGGGACTGGATTTCTTGAGCAAAAGCGATGCTTCTCTGTAGAGCTGTGGGACTGAATTCCCCCAGCAAAAGCTGGCTGTACTTCCCCAGCAAAAGCTGTAAAAGACGAAGCTTTCTACAGGTGGAACTGACTCACGCCCTGTGCGAAAGGCTTCTCTGTGAGAACTGAACTAGAGGTCCCCTTTTCCCCTCCTAAACCCAGAAAAAGGGGCAGAACTAAAGAACCTAATGATGATTGATGGGTCATTGGCCCTATAATTGCAAACCAAGGAAAGCCACCTTATTGCAAAATGCATGGAACTTTGAAATACATACAAACACTCAAAGAAAGAAAAAGAAGCTGGAGCTCCTGGTATAGCCATACCAGAACAATCGTCGTAAAATACAAAGATAGGTTGATACATACCTACATATATACATACATTCCTACATAAATATTTTTATCATATAAATAGATATGAACATTATTACATTAGCTGGTTTCTCTTTTCTTTTTGAATAATGTCTCTTAGAATGGAGACTGTTCTTTTACAATAGGTGAAATCATGCTGTTGTTCACATGTTGATAGACTTGATGGTTAAGTCACATTAAACAGTTCTTTGCATACTTAAGAACTATTTATAATCAGTGGTTACAGAAGTAAACATTAGTTTTTTCACAGACTTCAGACCTAGCCAGTGCAGCCTATAGTGAGCAGTATTGTGAATTGCAATCCAACAACATATGAAGGATCTGTGGTGTTGTCTAACATAACAGTGTAAAAGATATTGATTCCTGCGATTTTTAATATTCATAATATTTTCTTATTTCTAGGTTCTCTATCAATGTAAATGGATTTGTGAGAGCAAGTAAACAAAGAGCTAGATTCAGCATTGGGAGAAAGGTAAATTCCTGTGGTTGGTGAGGGTTCTGAGTTCACACAATTATTCAGCAACTGAGTTGTTAATATTTCCATTATTATTATCATCATCATCATTATAAAGATCACCCTCATCCTCTTTGGTATCCTGCCCTTTCCCCAATATTGTGGCTCAGGCCACCTTACAGCTCCACATACAAAAACACTAGTTAAATATGTTTAAAAGGTATTTTGAAAAGCAGTACATCTGTGAAATGAAAAATATTTAAACATTCATTAAAAGATAGGTTTAAAAAAAATTTAAGGACGTACAGAGTTTCTTTATGTTTTGGCATGGGAGCTACCATCTGCAGCCGAAAGTACATGAGTTTCCCATTTGGTTGTGCCACGTTTATAAACAGGGCTTTAGAGGGCAAACATGATATGAAGATAGCACAGAGAAGGATTCAACATAAATCTGGGTTATCCATGCTTCCTTCCTTCCTACCTTTGCGCACGGAGATTTGTCATGGAGCAGCATTACAATATATCACCATAGTCTGCCACCAAAAGTGGCACAGGCCATGCAGAATGTTTACTTTGTATTCTGTGGAATGTAGTATTTGGGCCTCCATGGCTTCAGTATGCAGGAGAAAGGTTAATTGTGTCCTGATGCTCTCCTCTCTGGCCTCTTTATGTCCAAATAGCTGGATGCTTTGAATCACTTCATGTCTCTGTCACATGCGTCGCGTCCCTTGTGGCACACCCACATCCGCGCCCCTGTGCTCATCCTTGGTGACTTCCCCATGAGCAAGGTTGTCCTCCTCTCCGACACGGGATTTGAAGATTACTTTCCAGTAGAGGTAAGAGATTATGGGGGTGAGTTGGGGGGGGGGGGTGCAGGACTCAGGGTAATCATGGCGGTCAGCCTCTCCTGGTTTCCTTCTCATGCAAACTACACGATAAAAGGATTGGAAACCCAGATGCAGCACAGATTGGTATTAGACTACCTGTTCAGAGAAGGAGGTCTATGGGTTTGGTTGAACATGACATCAATGAATCTGGGCAGAATGAGGAGGATGTTTCCAAGATACACCAAATAGTCATCAGAGTCAGATCCACATACACTCAGAATTCAGCTTGGTGGGGGTGGCTCACTTCAGGCTGCCTGGCTTGCAGTGGTTAAAAGCTTTGGTCATGTCTGGAATTGCAATGGTCATAATGTTACTGATATCTTTGTGTTGCTTCACTTTGATAATATGTGATTGTAAAGTTACATTATCCTCTGCAGTGACCTCTAGAAAGACTGAACAGTCACAACTCTTGGATGTCATTCCCAACTGGGATCAAAACAGAGAATACATCCCTAGGTTGGAAGAAACATCCTGAGTGGTCATAGATGATTGGCCAGAACAGGGGGTCATTGTGTGGCAATAGATTGAATGCTTTTTTGCGCTGCTTGTGTAAACCTGCTTGATTTGTATTGTTGAAGGCTTTCATGGCCGGAATCACTGGGTTGTTGTAGGTTTTTTTGGGCTACATGGCCATGTTCTAGAGGCATTCTCTCCTGACGTTTCGCCTGCATCTATGGCAAGCATCCTCACTACCTCACTACCTCATATAGCCCGAAAAAACCTACAACAACCCAGTGCTTGATTTGCTTCACTGAAGAACTTCAGCTTTGCAAAAAGAGAAAGTCAGGAATAAGGGAGATGTAGCTTTAAAAGGGAATTTTCAGGGATGTTCCAAATGCCCATATGTCATGATTGACTATCATATTGTCCTGCTTCTGCAGAGGGCCTTTGTTAGGGTCCCATATGTGCACTATAGACTATAGTTGTGCCATTGTTAGGGTCCCATATGTGCATTCGTGCCTGTCAAAATCATAAAGAACCAATGAACATCTGTATTGCCAGCTTAGACCAATGAACTGATGGATCTTTGAACAACAATGAAATGTGTATTCAATTTACTGCCAAAGTGATAAAAGCTCTGCATCCCCACTGAGGGGTGTGGCAAAACCTTTCGATTGCATTGTATGAGGGTTGGAATTATTTATTTACATATAATTCAAAAGTGATACATGCCACCAAGTTTTACAGTCCTTCAATATAGTTGCCAGCATTGTGTACAACCCATTTCCAACAATGTGGAAATCGTAGGACATTTGTTGCAGCTCCTGTTCTGTTGATAGTTCGAATTGAGCGGTCTACTGCTGTAAGAATCTCTGGAATAGTTCTGAAGCGAATGCCACGACATTGTTCCTTCATCTTAGGAATTAAGTCAAAGTCGCAAGGGCTTAAGTCTGGGGAGTATAGTGGATGGTACAGCACTTCCCAGCCCCATCGATCGAGCAAATCAGCCACAGTGTGAGCTGCATGTGGCCGAGCATAGTCATGCAAAGTGATAGGGGCATTCTGCAGAAAGTGTTGCTGTTTTCTTCTCAAAGCTGGTCTGAGATGGTGTTCCAAAAATGAGCAGTAATACTTCGCATTGACAGTCTGATGTGGGGAAACAGTATGCATTAGGATGACACCATCACAGTCGTACTCTAGAATCACCATAACTTTCACATTGCTAGGGTTCTGACAAAATTTTGAACTTTGCCATCTTGCTATGGCCACGCAATAAACAGCGCTCTCTTTCTCCCCCCCCCCCCTCTTTTTGCAGTTTTAAAGATCCAACTTGCATGGGGTCCTTTCTAGCCCTCTGCACTGGAAAGGGAGCTCCTGCTTTTCAGATTTGGATTTAAGGAGTATTTTGGATCTTTGCCCCTTCATTTTCAGGACCAATAAAAAATTCAGCCCCTTAGTTTGACCACAGTTGACTACACAGAACATACCTTCCTGGTTTGCAGGTAGCACCCCTAGGAAGGAAGTCTGAGGGCAGACCTAGGAAATACACTTCTTGTTGGAACTCAACCACATCCTTGTACAAGGACTTAGATAGGCAGATGAATTAGTTAGCAGAGAAAACCCTTCCCGCATTGGCCTCTCTGTCTGCCTGTCACTCTGTTCTCTCCTTCAATCACATTACTGTAAAGCAATGCTTTTGGGTTGGAAAGATTAACCATTTACAAGAAACGTTGCCTAGGGAATGCCCAAATGTATTGACTCAGTCTTCAAGGATGCTTTTTCCGTGTAAGTTACAGACAATGCAGTCACTGTTGCCCGTTTTTGATCTAAAATTGTCTAGCTGCTTGTGCTCCCTTTATTTTTTCAGTTTTATATTTGGTGGTTGTAGGTTTTTTGTGCTGTAGAGCCATGTTCTGGAGGCATTCTCTCCTGACGTTTTGCCTGCATCTATGGCAGGCATCCTCAGAGGTGAGACTTCACCCCCAACACCTCTGTCACACGGAACTGCTGCCACTGCCAGGGTCTGACCTCTGTGATATCACAAGCCCCAAAACCCCAGGTTTTGCCCCTCAAATCTCAGGGCCTGGGATAGTCCTGAAATGAAGGGACCTGGGTTCAAACCCAACAGGAAAAAAGCAGGCTCCTTTCCCGACCCTTTCATGGTAATGTCCTTGTTGCCTTCAGCTCAATAGGACTCATCTTGGTCTCTTCACATAAGATGCGCCTTGCCTCCTTTTCTGCTCTAGGTGGGCATCGACAGCTGCTGGATTGGCTCCATCTCCTGCCCACAGAGGGGTTTCTCCACTTCCATTGCTGACAGCATTGCGACAGAAAGCACCCTCTTCATCCGGCAGAACCAGCTGGTCTATTACTTTGTGGGGCATTACCCCATTCTGCACATGAGAGGCCCAGGTTCAGGTAAGTGAGCCTGAAAAAAGCAACAACAACACAGGCCATAACGACCTGTGTTTGACCAATATGCAAGTTCTTTGATTATATCTTTTCAATTCCTACCTGAAAGAATAAGTATTATCATCATCATCATCAAAGCTGCTTTACCCAGTTCTCACGCTCCACCCCACCCCTCGGACATACAATTTACATACAATAAACTACATAAATTACATTTCAAATATCAGTCTTAATCTCAATTTTTTCACTTCACATCTTAATACATTCTCTAAATAGTTCCTAATGATCCCACATACTCTTCACTATTATAACATTTTCTATTTTGTCTATATTGTTCAATTTACAATTTGTTATTTCCACATTTGACATATTTACTATATAATTATACCAGTTTGTCAGAGTCCACTTTGTTTTCTCTTTCCAAACTCTCACTAAAATCACTTGTGCATATGCTGTTAATTTGTCAGTCACTCTTTCCCTTTGCACATTATATACTCCTGGTATGCTTTCATGTAATACATTTCTATTGGCTATTATTAGTTGAAGATTTGACATTCTATTAATTTCTCCTTCAATCATTCTCCAGTATGCTTTATAGACATCCAATTCAAGAATTCCCATTTTTTTCCTTATTTGAATTTCCATTACAATTTCCACATTTTTATTGGATCCCCAATTCTTCTTCCCTTCACAAATCCATATTGATCTTCTTTAATTATATTTGGCATTATTATTTCCAGCCTATTCACCAATTTTTTTAGTGAATACAGGAAAGGAGATTCTACCTGAACATTAGGAAGAAGTTCCTGACTGTGAGAGCTATTCAGCAGTGGAACTCTCTGCCCTGGAGTGTGGTGGAGGCTCCTTCTTTGGAGGCCTTTAAATAGAGGCTGGATGACCATCTGTTGGGGGTGCTTTGAATGCGATTTTCCTGCTTCTTCGCAGAAGGTTGGACAGGATGGCCCATGAGGTCTCTACCAACTCAAGGATTCTGTGATTCTATGAATATTTTGTAGACTGATAGGTCTATATGACCCTGGCTGTGTTAAGTCTCTTCTCTTTTTTTGGTATTGTAAGGATTTCTGATAACTTCCATGCTTGGGGGACTTTTTGCTCAGTATAGATTTCATTAAATAACTCTGTTAAGTGTGGTGTTAGTTCATATCTGCTTCATAATATTCCACTGGAAATCCATCAGGCCCTGGTAATTTGGCTCCCTTTAACCCTTTTATTGCCCTTAATATTTCCTCTTGTGTTATTGGTTGATTTAGTAGCTCTCTGTCTTTCTCTGTCATTTTTTTTCTTTGGTATTTAAACTCACGAGAAGCAAGGAAAGCTTAGAGAAGACAATGATGCTGGGGGAAATGGAAGGAAAAAGGAAGAGGGGCCAACCAAAGGCAAGATGGATGAATGGTATCCTTGAAGTGACTGGATTGACCTTGAAGGAGCTGGGGGTGGTGATGACCTACAGGGAGCTCCAGCATGGACTGGTCCATGAAGTCACGAAGAGTTGGAAACAACTGAACGAATGAATAACAAATTTAAACTTCCTTGCTCTACTCTTTCCTCCTTATACAAACTTTTATAATATTTGGCCATGATCTCCCTAATCTTACTTTAATCCTCTTGTTCCTTCCCATTTTCATCTTTCAATCTGTTTATAATTTTTTTTCCTTTTTCAGGTAATATGCCATCTCCTCCATTTTTATATTCCAATTCTGGGAATAACTTTTTACACATAGGTACATATTCATTATATTCCTTTCCTCAAAAGCTTCTAGTTGTTTTCTTTTCTCTTTAAACTTTCTCAAAACCTTCCTACCCCTTGTTTTTGTGTCTGTCTTGCAGGATTTCTATTTCTTTTATTCTCTTATCTTTTTGATTTCTCCATCTCTGTTTAGGATTTACCTCTAAACTTATACACTATCCTCTTATAACAGCTTTGATGGCGTCCCATACTATATCTTTAGTTACTTGTCCTCTGCCATTAGCCCCAAAATACTTATTTATTTATTTCTTAACAATTTCATATTCTTCCTCTCTACTATTTAGAATTGTATTATATCTCCAGGTTTCTTCTGTTATCTCTGTTTCTATTTTGCTGTCACTCATAGTGGTGTGTGATCTGACCAATAGGTTTTTTGGGCTGTATGGCCATGTTCTAGAAGTATTCTCTCCTGATGTTTCGCCTGCATCTATGGCAGACATCCTCAGAGGTTGCGTCATGAGGATGCTTGCCATAGATGCAGGTGAAACGTCAGGAGAGAATGCTTCTTGAACATGGCCATATAGCCCGAAAAACCTACAGCAACCCAGTGATTCTGGCCATGAAAGCCTTTGACAATACATCTGACAGATATATTGGAAGAGTTTTTACCTGTAAGATCAATGACTTGTTTGTGTTTTTCCCCAGTACAAACCTATTTTACTATATATGTTATGTCTTCCCGAGGAATATGTCCATCTGTTATGCTCAGTCTCCCCTTCGAATAAATCATTCATATTGTATTCCTTTATGCTTAACTTTATTTTGTCTTATTGATACTAATTCCAAGTTGTAATCTCCCACACAATACAATTCCCTTTGTGCAAATTTATCCACCTTTCTAAATATGTGTTTTAGGTACCTTTTTGATTCTTGTTTGTTGCTTATATACACACAAGTTGTTATTTATTCATTCAGTCACTTCCGGCTCTTCTTGACCTCATGAACCAGTCCAGGCCACAGTTCCCTGTCAGTCGTGGCCACTCCCAGCACCTTCAAGATCAAGCCAGTTCCTTCAAGGATACCATCCATCCATCTTGCCCTTGGTTGGCGCTTTTCCCTTCCATTTTCCCCAGCATCATTGTCTTCTCTAAGCTTTCCTGTCTCCTCATTATGTGACCAAAGTACTCCATCTTTGCCTCAAATATCCTTCCCTCCAGTGAGCAGTCGGGCTTGATTTCCTGAAGTATGGACTGGTTGGATCTTCTCGCAGTCCAAGGCACTCTCAGAACTTTTCTCCAACACCACAGCTCAAAACCGTCTCTCTACATTCGCTCAGCTTTCCTTATGGTCCAGGTCTTTCATCCGTAGGTTGCTATGGGGAATACCATTGCTTTAACTATGCATATCTTCGTTGCCAGTGTGATGTCTCTACTCTTCACTCTTTTATCAACATTGATCATTGCTCTCCTCCAAAGAAGGAAACATCTCCTGATTTCCTGGCTGCAGTCTGCTTCTGCAGTGATCTCTGCACCCAGAAATACAAAGTCTCTCATTGCCTCCACATTTTCTCCCTCTGTTTTCCAGTTATCAATCAGTCTGGTTGCCATAATCAGCAATACATTGAGCAAGAGTTGCTAGATGTACAAGCTGGGTTTAGAAAATGTAGAGGAACAAGAGACCAAATTGCCCATATCTGCTGGATAATGGAGGAAGGCAGGGAGTTTCAGAAAAACATTTATTTCTGTTTTATTTACTATTCTAACACCTTTGACTGTGTGGATCATAATAAATTGTGGCAACTTCTTGGTGGTATGGGGATACCTAGTCACCTTTGTCAGAGTTTTATATTGTTTAGGTCATTTCTTAAGTGAAAACTGGGTGATTGTAAGAATCATGTCCAATCATTGTATGGAGCTGTGGTACTACTGTGGGAGCTGAGGTACTACTAATAGAGACTAAGTACATTGTATTTCTTGAGGTTGGAGTTTGGAGGTTGCAGGTTGGAGAGAGATTGGCTGGAGGCTGGAAAGAGGCTGGAAAGAGGTTTGGAATTGCTGAAGGTGTATTATTGCTGCAACGTCTGAAGAACAAGACTGTGAAGATAAAGACTTTTGTTTATAAGCTTTTGTGTGGATATTCCAAGGACTCTGCTTTATTTGTGAATATCTTTATATAAATATTTCTTTGCTTGAAGACAGTTTGCTTTCTGTTGGGTTTTTTTCCCTCTTTGGACGACGGGGTGCAACTTCTGTTGAATGTTGCCAGGAGGAGCTCAGGAACCAACCTCAGTTTGATAGCAGCGCCAACCTTGTCTCTCTCCTGAGGAATCTGTATAAGGACCAAGTAGCAACAGTAAGAACTGACCATGGTACAACACACTGGTTCAAGATTGGGAAAGGCGTATGGCAGGGTTGTATACTCTCACCCAACCTATTCAACTTGTATGCAGAACACATCATGCGATGTGTGGAGCTTGAGAAACCTAGGCTGGAGTTAAAATTGCTGAAAGAAACATTAACAACCTTAGATATGCAGATGATACCACTTTGATGGCCAAAAGCGAGGAGGAGCTCAGGAACCTTATCACCAAGGGGAAAGAAGAAAGGGCAAAACCTGAGTTGCAGCTAAACATAAAAAAACAAGATGATGGCAACCAGACTGATTGATAACTGACAAATACACATCAGAGTAATCTCTATTTTTTCTATTTTTCCTTTTATTAATTTTTCCTATTTTTACTGAAAGAATAACGTTATAGTTTTAAAGGCTTCACTTCCTTCGGATCTTCCTATTTCGCACTCGCCAACCGTTATTAGAGATAGTGCAGACTGAAACTTTTGCTTGGCACTAATTTGTTTGATTCATACTGCAAAGAGGAATGAGCCCATTTTTAGGCAATGATTGTCACAAGAAATTGCAGCCTGGATCAATGGCATTTTGTCGTATTTCTCCACTCTGTTTTAACTGTGGCATTGTTGTTGTTTTCTTATTTTTCTGCTTTTCCTTTAGAGATGTGGACACGTGTATTGAACAACGTCTGTGTGAAGAAACTAAACCCTGTGTTTTTTGTGAAGAATAACACCGAATACGTGATTGCTCTTGGTGGCGGCGGGCAAGAAGGGCAATTCTTTCTTATTTCTGTGCAAGGTATTTTTCTTAGATTGCGAGAATTCAGAGCAGAATTGATGGCCTCTGTCTTAGCAGGCCGGTCCTGCTCTCTTTTTGTCCCATGTGAGGAAATGGGCCAAGATGGCTTGAATGGAGTCAGTTGGGTGTAGAATGTCCTGGTGATGGACAAAAGATAGGATTCAAGAAAAGTAGATCCAAAAAGCAAGGAAAAATTAGCTTCTGTAAGATATGGAGAATTTCCATTGAATTATCTGTATGACAGTGGTGTTCCACTGCTTTTTTAGGGTTTCTAGATGAGTGGGAGGATGGATGAGGTAAAAAAAAAAGAGAGAGATGAGTAGATAATGTCCTCCAGACAGCAGGGGAAAAGGTAAAATTGAGAATTTTTGCACCGGGATTGTGGCGCAGCTGGCTGAGTGTCAGCTGCATTAAGATCACTCTGACCAAAAGGTCATGAGTTCGAAGCCAGCCCGGGTTGGAGTGGGTTTCCAACCAATTGTGTAGCCTGTTGTCGACCTTTGCAACCCGAAAGACAGTTGCATCTGTCAAGTAGGAAAATAAGGTACCACCTTAAAGTGTGGGGAGGCTAAATTTCCCCGCGTGGTATGCCTGTGATTCACACCAATGGTATTCCCTGCGCTCGCGCAGGCCAGCAACGGACACTCACGAGCTACTCACTGACCGTTACAGTAGCCCCGCCCTCTTCCCCCCACTCCATAAATAGCCCTGCCGCGGGGCTACCAGCCAGTTCTGTTAATCCGCCTCAAAAGGCAGCAAGGACAACACGAGTTTAAAAAAAGAAGAAGAAGATTTACGATGACTACCTCTTTTAAAAAATGCATTCTGTGTCCGAATAAAATACCGGACAACGACGCACATTTGGAGTGCGTTGCGTGCCTGGGCGAAGCTCATCTCTCTCAGGCATGCGGAATATGTGAAGCTTTTACTCCTCAAACCAAAAAGAATAGGGAAATAAGGCTTAAAGCGGCTCTTTATGAGCAGGCTTTACTTCCCACTATTCAAACTGAAAGCGTGGGGACAACAAAACAAAAAATAAGTAAAAATTTGCAGTTGGCAAAGCGCCCTAAAGACGCTCAGGATGCCAAGCTTACCATTGCTAAGAAAAAGAAGATCAAACCCACAGGAGGGGACAAAATGGCGGCGCAGCAGATAAAGAGTAAAACTCAAGCGGCAAAGGACTCCCCTTTGTCAAAAGAAATTGTGGGAGAGGGGGCGACCCCTAAACTGCCCACAGACTCAAACAAAAGAGACTATACAAATGAAGCAGAGGCGTCGGAGTCCTCAGCGACCCCTCCTGCTTTGTCAAGAGCAATAAATGAAGCTCAAACCTTGATGGAGGCTCTGGCTCCCAAACAACCTCCTCTCCAAGCAGGGTCGAATATGGAGATTTCCCCTCGACGCTCGAGGGACCGTCCTCCATCTCGAGACCCAGATGCAGTGAGGCAGCGTCGGCGTCGGAGGCGGTCCGCGTCGAGGAGTGCGTCAAGCTCCGGCTCTGACTCCTCCTCCAGCTCCACCCCTGCCCCTAAGAAAGGAAGGAGGAAGGCACGGCGAAGCTCCTCCTCTAGCTCCTCCCCAGCACGTAGAAAGGGGAGGAAAAGGGCAAGGCGAAGCTCCTCCTCTAGCTCCTCCCCAGCCCTGAAAGGAGGGAAAGGGAAAAAAGCTAAAAGAAGGCACCGAAGAGCCGATCCCAAGGCTTCATCGATACGGAGGAGCAGGCTAGACTGCCAACAGGTTTCTTTGCCCCCAAGTGGGGGATTTTGGCAGATGACTCCTCAAGGGCAGATGGTCTATTATGCAGGCCCTGCCCCCTGTCACTGTCAGCCAGGTGGTTACCCACGAAGAAACCACAGAAGGGGACATTTATTGGGTCATGACCATGCATTAAGTCAGGATGAGGACCCATTAGAAGGTCCTTCTACACCTAATGCCCAGCAAGACGCAATGATTGATCCTTCTGAATCCTCAGATGAGAATAATTTTCTTCTGGAAGGATCTAAGGATGTGGATAAAGATAAATCTATGGCTGAGGAATTTAAGAAATTCAATGCATTGCTGGCCAGGATGATTAGAGCTTTGGATTTGCCAGCACCAAAGCCACAGGAAACAGTGGAGGATCCCATGTTTCCAGGCGATGAGCAGAACACTCCAAGTAGCACGGCACTCCCTTCACTGCCATACTTATTAAAGCTGACCAAGGTGCCTGAAGGTTCCCCTGCATCAACACCGGCCATGCCTAGAAAGGTGGACAATTTCTACAGGGTAGATTTAACGAATGCAGATTGGTTGGTTCGTCCATTTAGACCCAACACTGTTATAGCAGAAGTTGGCCAAGGGAAAAAAGCCAAGAAAACAGCATCAGCACCTGCAGATAAGGAAGGAAAGAAACTCGACGTGATGGGAAAGAAAATGCATATGGCGGCAGGACTTATCACGAGGATGGCGCACTACGCAACATATCTGAGCGCCTACCAGTCTTTCCTATGGAATAAGATGACACCATACATTACTCTCCTGCCAGAGGAGGAGAGACGTCTTCCCAGGGCGTATAGCACAGAAGCCCTGCTGTTATCAAAATACCAGAAAGACTTTGCAAAGCATTTAGCAGAGTCTGCAGGGAAAATGTTTGCGATAGCCACGTCAACAAGACGTCATGCATGGTTGAGAGCATCAGATCTTTCTGAAGAAGGTAGATCCTTGGCGGAGGAACTTCCAATGAATCAGGAAGGCTTATTCAACCCAGTGACGGACGAGAAGCTTAAGCATAATCAGGAGATGAAGAAGACCATCCAGGTCTATGGTTTTCCCAAGCAAAGTACATATCAACAAAAGCCAAGGTGGCAGAGTTCTTCTCCATACTACAGGAGGAATTTCGGTAACTATGGGCCTCCTCAACAACGCCAGCAGTCTTCTCAGTACAACAGGCCTTTTGGGCAGCGGAAGCAATCGTTCGGGGCTAAGAATCGCTTCCAGCCTTATCAAAATAAACCTACTCGCCCAGGGGCCTCGAAGCAGCGCTTTTGACAGTGCCTCTTCTGCTGATTGTTCAATAACAGATCTCCCCATGAGGGAAGTTGGGTTAAGCGTTAAAGTTAATTTTATTAATAAAGTTGCTCAAAGCCGCTGTTCTGCAATACAGCCTTTGTTTGAGAACCGTTTGGCACCATACTTTAGGGTCTGGTCAGAAATAACAACTGACCAGTGGGTTTTAAGAATTGTTGAGAAGGGTTATTTCATTGAGTTTGATGAGTTACCTCCAGTGGGTAGTATAAAGGTGACAACTCCTTCTCCTTTGCTGCAAGATGAAATTGACATTCTTTTATCCAAGGGAGCAATCTCTCCTTTATTACCAGGAGATCTTAATCTATGTTTCTATTCGAGATATTTCCTGATCTCTAAGAAAGGAGGAGGACAACGTCCCATATTAGATCTAAGGGATGTGAATTCTTTCATAACAACTAAGAAATTTCGGATGTTATCTTTGAAAATGTTACTTCCTTTGATAAATAAAGATGACTGGTTTGCAACGGTGGATCTTAAAGATGCTTATTTCCACATTTCAATAGCTAAAGAACATAGGAAATATCTAGCCTTTATGGTAGGGAATCAGGCCTATACTTTTAATGTCTTGGCGTTTGGACTTGCAACCGCGCCAAGAGTGTTTACTAAATGTATGGCGACAGTTGCAGCTTATCTACGTACATCTGGGATTACGGTTTATCCGTATATAGATGATTGGTTGATAACAGCGAGATCTAGGGATGAACTCATTGACCATGTCAATACTACGTTATGTTTTCTCCAGTCCCTAGGTCTGATCGTGAATTGGGAGAAGTCCCAGCTCACACCAACGAGGAGAATACAATTCATTGGTGCAATTCTGGATTCGCAGCTGCAAAGGGCGTTCCTTCCAGACGACCGCTTCTTAAACCTAGTCAGACTGATACGCGAATTACTCCACCGAGACAAAATACAGGCCAGGAAAATACAAGTAATCTTAGGTCACATGGCCTCTACAACGGCGGTGACCCCCTTTGCAAGACTACACATGAGGCCGTTACAATCCTGGTTCCTGTCAGTATTCGACCCTTTGATACATACCCCGCAGTTGCTCATTGCTGTGCCTGTTATGATTCGAGACTCTCTGGTATGGTGGTTGGAACACGACAATGTCTGTGCAGGACTGCCATTTCGGGAGACTGCTGCTTCCAAAATCATAACCACAGACTCCTCGCTAATGGGGTGGGGAGCTCATATGGACGACCTTACGGCTCAAGGGAAGTGGACATCTCTAGAATCTACCATGCACATAAATCAGTTAGAACTACTGGCAGTGGGCAAGGCGCTAAAGGCCTTCGAACTGGTTTTGACAAATCGAACTGTCCAAGTTCTCACAGACAATACAACAGTAATGTATTATGTCAACAAGCAGGGTGGCACACATTCTCCCACTCTTTTGTCGTTAACACAGCAGATATGGCACTGGTGTCTCAAAAGGGGGATCCACCTCACAGCTGTCCATCTGCCAGGAAGGCAAAACACACTGGCGGATTCCCTAAGCAGAAACCCATTAGGCCAGCACGAATGGACTCTGAACGGGGAGGTAACATCCCTCCTCTTCAGAGCGTGGGGGACGCCAGTAGTGGACCTATTTGCAACGCGGGAGAACAGGAAGTGCCACCTATACTGTGCAAGGACAAGAGGGAATGCAGGACAGGACTGTCTGGGAGACGCCTTCCTAATTCATTGGGGAGCACAAGAAGTGTATGCATTCCCCCCGTTCCCGCTGATTCTGAGAGTGGTTTCGAAGCTGAACCACGACAGGGCCAGAGGGATACTGATTACCCCTTGGTGGCCAAGGCAACCATGGTTCGCCCTGGTCCTTCGACTTTCCAGAAAGATATACAAGCCACTCCCCTGCAGGAAGGACTTACTGTCAGTTCAGGGCAGTCGTGTTCTATACCCAGATGTCCAGAGCTTGAGGTTAACGGCGTGGAGGATCCTCCCGCCCCAGGAAGATTGACCCTAGAATTGTCAGTGGATGTAAATAATGTCTTAGAGGCTGCGCAAAGAGCATCCACAAAGAAGTCTTACATGTACAAATGGTCACGTTTTTCTAAGTTTGCTCAAGAAAAGGGCACGGATCCGTGTACGGCTCCTACTGGAATGATACTAGATTTCTTGATGTCACTTGCGAACCAGGGACTTACCTTGTCTTCGCTAAAGTGTTATTTGGCTGCTTTGACTTGGTTTCGTAGGAAGGCGGGTCTGCCGTCTTGCTTTAGTGATCCGCTAGTGTCTCAATTTATGAAAGGATTCCGTAATATTAGGCCCCCAGTAACGCCAGTGGCCCCGGCCTGGAGCCTTGAGGTAGTTCTCTCGGCTCTGACGAGGCCACCGTTTGAGCCAATGGCGTCTGTAGATCTGTCTTACCTGTCGTGGAAGACAGCGTTTTTGGTAGCAATTACTTCGGCACGTAGAGCAGGAGAGATATGTGCGCTTAGGTGCGACGAACCGTATTTAAGACTTCATAAAGACAAAGTAGTTCTCAGGACAGATTTGGCCTTCCTGCCAAAAGTAGCCTCTAAATTCCACCTCTCCCAGGAGATAGTACTCCCTGCCCTTTTTCCAAAACCAACTTCTCCATTAGAGAAGACACTTCACTTGTTAGATGTGCGTAGGGCACTAGCCTTTTATTTGGATAGGACTTCGGCATTAAGGAAGTCCCCGAGGTTGTTTTTGAAGTACCGTAAAGACGCCTTAGGCCTCCCAGTCTCTTCCCAACGCCATGGATAGTACTAGTTATACGGAAGGCTTATTCTTTGGCGGGGAGGTGTTTACCATTACAGGTGAAGGCGCATTCCACAAGGGCGGTGGCAACGTCGACGGCGTTCTTGCGTGGAGTACCGTTGGATGTGGTGTGCAGAGCTGCGACTTGGTCGACTCCCTCAACATTTGTGGCACATTACAAGTTGGATGTGGCTTCTAAGAAGGATGCAGCCTTCGGTCGAGCGGTCCTTTTTTCAGCTGTGGCATGACGCCCTCCTCCAAGGTCAGCAGCTCGCTAGTCTACCATTGGTGTGAATCACAGGCCTACCACGCGGGGAAAATATGGGTTGCTTACCTGTAAACATAGTTTCCCGAGTGGTAGCCTGTGTATTCACACATCCCGCCCATCCTCCCCACTCTTTTGGTCATGCCCCAGGGCTTCGGGCTGCTTTTGCGGCTGGAGAACTGGCTGGTAGCCCCGCGGCAGGGCTATTTATGGAGTGGGGGGAAGAGGGCGGGGCTACTGTAACGGTCAGTGAGTAGCTCGTGAGTGTCCGTTGCTGGCCTGCGCGAGCGCAGGGAATACCATTGGTGTGAATACACAGGCTACCACTCGGGAAACTATGCTTACAGGTAAGCAACCCATATTTAACTGATTTATGAGGCCATAAAGAAGACTCCAGCAAAGCATTCCAGCGGGGAAGCATGCGGGGAATGCGGAAGTGCTTCATCAGCGTCGCAGATGGACGATGAAAGCGACAGCTCCCCTGGCGGCCAAAAAAGTTAAATAGCCTCTGTGTATGTCTGTATATGTTTGTATGTCAAAATTGGCATTGAGTGTTTGCCATATATGTGTACACTGTAATCCGCCCTGAGTCCCCTGCGGGGTGAGAAGGGCGGAATATAAAAGCTGTAAATAAATAAATAAATAAATAAATAACAAATTCAGTATGGAGAACTGCAAAGAATAACCACTTAGACTCAGAAAAGGCACTCCTAATCACTGGGTTGTTGTGTGTCTCCTGGGCTGTATGGCCATGTTCCAACAGCATTCTCTCCTGACGTTTCACCTGCATCAATGGCAAGCATCCTCAGAGGTTGTGAGGTATGTTGGAAACTAGAAAAAATTGGGTTTATATAATAATAATAATAATAATAATAATAATAATAATAAACAACTTTATTTGTACCCCGCCACCATCTCCCCAAAGGGGACTTGGAGCCAAGCCTGAACAAGAATTACAATATAACAACACAAATTGCAATCAAATAAACAACATAACATAAAAATATAAAACATCAAAGCATATAAAACAATATACACAAAACATAAGAACTAAGCATAATGACAGAAAGACAAATGATTTAAAAACTCAGGGTGAGATAAGGGGGGATAACTAATTGTAAGGGTAAACTCATAGAGAGACAGGAAATTAAGCCAAACTTCGTATGGGGGGGGGGGGTCTCCTGGGACAAGAACATTGGAGGAACACTAGCATAAAATTATGTGGCTACTCTTCGAAAGCGCGACAGCAGAGCCAGGTCTTAAGACTCTTTTTAAAAGTTTCCAGGGTAGGGGCTTTCCTAATCTCTCCAGGCATTGAATTCCAGAGTCGGGGGGCCACAGAGGAGAAGGCTCTCTCCTTTGTACCCACAAGGCGAGTCTGAGAGACTGGTAAGGGCGAAAGGAGGGCCTCGCCCGAAGATCGAAGGGTACGGGCTGGTTCATGGAGAGAGATATGGTCATGAAGGTAGGCAGGTCCCAAATCGTTTAGGGCTTTATAGGTAAGAACCTGTACCTTGAATTGTGATCAAAAGATGAACGGCAGGGTGGGAGAAATAACTCTTTTCTGTTTGAGGTAGGTGTGAATTGGCCACCTTGATTACCATTTAATGGCCTAACAGTTTTCAAGGTCTGGCTGCTTCCTGCCTTTGGGAATCCTTTGTTGGGAGGTTTTTAATACTGGTAACCAGATTTTGTTAATTTTCATGGGTTTTTTCCTGACAACTACCATGTCAGACTACACAGAGAAGGTATTGAAATCCGTAAGCATATGGACAATTTCAACAGAAAGGAAGAAGCCATGAAAATGACCAAAATCTGGCTACCAGTATTAAAAAAGACCCTCTAAAATCAAGACAGTAAATAAAGAACAACACTGAAAAACAAGGAAATTCCAGACAAGAAACAATCAGGGCCAGCTAATCGCCTCCCAACAAAGGATTCCCCCAGGCAGGAAGCAGCCAAACCTTGAAAACTGCTAGGGCGTTAAATGCTAACCAAGGTGGCCAATTGAAACATTCATACCTACCTCAAACAGAGAAGAGTTTTTCCTCCCACCCTGGACATTCCTCAGATATATAAACCCAAATTTCCTATTTTCCAACAGACCTCACAATCTCTGAGGATTCTTGCCATAGAGGCAGGCAAAAATGTCAGGTGAGAATGCTTCTGGAACATGGCCACATAGCCCGGAAAACACACAACAACCCAGTGTTTCCGACCATGAAAGCCTTCAACAACACACTCCAAATCAGTCAATAAGAGATCTATAATACAGTATAATATAAGGCAACAGATAGTAGCATAGTTTTAGGCACTGTTACTGAAGAACTTGACTAGTACTTCCTAATTTGCTTATTGTTTTTTGAAATTTATGTTTTCCCTTATTGGTCAAGAAGAAGATGTTTGCTGATGTGTGAATGATAGGACACATCTAAATAAATCCGCTGGATAGGATGAGATGGAGCCTGTGGAAACAAGACCATAAGCATCTTGCAAATCTGTTGACACTGGGTTTGTCTGTATGTTAAGAGGGCAAAAATAGCCCTCTTAACATACAGACAAACCCAGTGCAAGTTTAATGTTACCATTTTTTGTTTTTGTTTTTTTCCCCTTTTACAGATGGGATTGTGAACGCCACTACCTCTTTGAGGGCTCGGAGTAAGACGGTGTGCCAATATCTGAATTTAGGTCTCTCTACATTTCTGCTGTTTACCCCACACCTCCTGTCCTGGTCTGCTAAAGTGGGTAGGGGTGTTTTGGGGGTGGGGAGCAGGCAAAACCAGAATGGGCTAGTAGTGTCTTCCCCTTCTTCTTGTAATGATGATTATGGAGAGAAGAATCCAATGGGGAGTGCTCTTCTGGCACTAAAGACTATTCCAAACCAACTTAGCATGGTTGAGCTGAATGTAAATTCTACAGATCTTCCTTATACTCAGGGTATAATATAAAAATATTCAAAATATCATTACAAAAAAATAAACAAGCATTCATGAAAATGGTGATGATGATGATGATGATGATGATGATGATGATGATGATGATGAAAGGAAGGGTGGAAGGGAATGGAGGGAGGGAGTGGAAAGGAAAAAGGAAAGGAAGGAAGGAAGGATGAAAGGAGAAGGGAAGGAAAGGAAGTAAGGAGGAGGGAAGGGAGAAAGAAGAAAAGAAAAAAGGGAAGAAAGGAAGGAGGGAGAGAGTAAAAGGGGAGAGAAGGAAGGACGAAAGGGTGGAAGGGAAGGGAGGGAGCAAGTGCGAGAAAGGAAAGGGAGAAGGAAGAAAGGACAAAAGGGAAGAAAGGAAGGAGGGAGAAGAAAAGGGAGAGAAGGAAGGGAGAAAGGGTGGAAGTGAAGGGAGAAGGGAGTAAGCGCGAGGGAGGGAAGGGTGAAGGAAGAAAAGACAAAAGTGGAAGAAAGGAAGGAGGGAGAGAGGAAAAGGGGAGAGAAGGAAGGACGAAAGGGTTTTCAGTTATTCTTTGTGCACATATACAGACACACTTCTTATAGGTTGCTGCCAAATTGTTTAAATAAACAAGGAAGTATATAGAAGTATGAATTAGCTTGTTCTTTCTTCAAGAAGTAGAGACAAAACATCTGGATATTTGTAAAAAATGGCAAGAAAGGACAAAAGGGAAGAAAGGAAGGAGGGAGAGAGGAAAAGGGGATAGAAGGAAAGAGGAAGGAAAGAAAAGGAAGGATAGGATGGTGAGAGAGAGGAGGACCTGAGAAAAGAGCCCAAGGGCCTGGGTTTGCCCATACCCGCAGTAAACATTTGATTTTCATACCTGTTTTATATACATAAAAACAGGGTCTTTATGGGGTCACATAAAGAATAGTTGAGATCACACAAAAATTTCTCAGGCAGAAATGGGCCGTGAGTGGAAAAAAATTTAAAAGCCCTGATCTAGATGATAATGATAATAATAATTATTTTTATTTATTACTCACTTCTCCTTATGGCTCGAGGCAGGGCATAGCCTAATCAATAAATAAGGGCGCATATTAAAAAAACATGGAACAAAAATTAAAACATAGTAAGCATAGAAAGTGATTTTAAAATTTATAGTTAGGCTTATGCAAGCCACACAAGCCAAAATTTCTTTTACATTTGGCTTAGCATGGCATGTTCTGTTCTGGGTTGCAGTAGCATCATATCCAGATGTAAGCGCGCACACACACACAGTTTTCCACTTCCAAGATATCAACAAACTGTGAGTGATGTTTTTTTCTCTCTTCCAGGTTACTGCCGACTCGTGTGGGTTATCTTCTCTACAAATGACAACAAGTTCATTTTGCTAGTGCATGATCTTGGAGCACCGCTGCACTTGATTGTGGAGTACCAGAGAAGTTCAGGCATGAGCAAACTTTCTAACTTGGGGGCCGCATGGCAGGCTGCAGCAGGGTGGGTAGGTCAGGAGGGAGGGAGGGGGTCTCCTGAAGTCCCCTCACTGCCCTTTCCTCCCCTTCCTCTTCTCTTTCAGAGGCAGAAAGTGAAGGAAAGATGGGAAACGTTTGGATCCCAAAAGGGTTGGCCTTGGTCAGGATGAGATGGTGGATGGGAGAGAAAAAGTGTATCCATGAGACCCCGTATTGCCTACTCCTGATATAGAATCCTAGAATCCTAGAACTGGAAGAGACCTCTAAGGGCCATCCAGTCCAACCCCCTGCCATTCAGCAAGGCACAATCAAAGCACTCCCAATAGACAGCTTCTGCTGATAAGCCTCCAGAGAAGGAGACTCCACCACACACCGAGGCAGCCTACGACACTTTCCAACAGCTCTTACTCTCAGGAAGCTCTTCCTAATCTTTTCAGTAAATCTGTTTCCCTGTCATTTGAAACCATTGCTCCCTTGTGCCCTGGTCTCTAGAGCAGCAGAAAGTCAGATTTCCCCCCCCCCCCAAGGGACACCCTTTTAAATCTTGAAAGGTTCTCATGTTCCCTCTCTACCGTCTCTTCTCCCAGCAAAACATCCCCCAAGAGGAAAGGAGGAAGGAATAAGAGAAGGAAGGAAAGAAAGAATCGATGGATGGATGGATGGATGGGGGGAAGGGAAGGGAAGGGAAGGGAAGGGAAGGGAAGGGAAGGGAAGGGAAGGGAAGGGAAGGGAAGGGAAGGGAAGGGAAGGGAAGGGAAGGGAAGGGAAGGAGAATGAGAGAGAGGGGGAAGAAGGGAGGAAAGAAGGAAGGGAGAGAAGGAGGGAAGGAAAGAGAAAGACTATGAAGCATGATATGGGTTGTTGTAGGTTTTTTGGGCTATATGGCCATGTTCTAGAACAGTGGTTCTCAACCTGGGGTCCCCAGATGTTTTTGGCCTACAACTCCCAGAAATCCCAGCCAGTTTACCAGCTGTTAGGATTTCTGGGAGTTGAAGGCCAAAAACATCTGGGGACCCCAGGTTGAGAACCACTGTTCTAGAGGCATTCTCTCCTGACGTTTCGCCTGCATAGGATGGTGTGAGAGAGGAGGGCCTGAGAAAAGAGCCCACAGGGCCGCATCCTGCCCCTGGGCCTGGGTTTGCCTATACTTGGGTTAGATTGACTCTTTTAAGCATCATTCTTCAAGCCACCTGCCAACGCATGGCGACCCCATGCATTTTACAGGGTTTTCAAAGGCAAGAATGCTCTGAAGGTCATCGTCCTTTAAAATTCAGGTGGGAGTTGCCCAACAAATAATTGCTTTTGCATCAGAGAAGAATGGCAATAAAATCTATATGTTTGTATACATAAACAATTGCAATATTGGAGTGTTGTGTGGCTTCCAGGCTTTTTGTCGTGTTCTAGCAGCATTTGTTAAGATTAACTTCACAGTTCAGCAGCAGATCAGTTGCACAACTTCAGCGCTTTCCAGTAGCTTCTTTCTGCACAGCTCTTTTCAGTCAACTGCTCCCACAGCCTGCAGCCACGCTGGAACCTTTTACAAACACTTGAGCACATGCCTGGCCATTGTCAGTTTTACCATTGTCTTTCCCCCAGTCTAGATGATATTACAGATTCACCACAGCACACAGCCATATCTTGTCCTAGTAGACAGGTTCTTTAATTACATATAGCCTTCGACAAACAACATCACAACACAAGGAGAAATATACACTGTACATGGTTTCCTTATATACAATTCATTTACACATAGCAATCTCTGATTGGTTACCAACTAATTGACCCAACCCAAACCCAGGATTGCATCATTCAAAATCACCTGAAGTAGGCCAGAACACATTCCCCAAATGATTCCCTATATACAATCAATGCATATATACAATCAGCATTCCCAACAGAAGCCCATTAGCAGTGCATGACTCAGTTTATTACATTACAATACATTGTAAAACCTGACAGCATTTTTTCCTGATGTTTTGTCTGCATCTGTGGCTGGCATCTTTTTTTGTTGTTGCCTTTTCCCCTTGGCTGATGGTCATCAGACAGAGGATAGGTGATGTTGCTGGTGACGGAGCAGTATACGCCTCAAATCTTCATCTCCAGAGGTTTGGCTTTCAACCCCTTCAGCCTGGAAATCACACAACACTCCAATGATTCTGGTTGTGAAAGCCTTCAACAATATATCATGCCATTCCCTCCTCCTTCGCATCACGTTGTAGTGATTTCCCCTTACTTTAGGTTAGAGACAGTCATGTACTTCTTCCATCTTGTTCCTTCTTTCTAGTATGTTGTTGTTCATTCGTTCAGTCGTCTCCGACTCTTCGTGACCTCATGGACCAGCCCATGCCAGAGCTCCCTGTTGGCGGTCACCACCCCCAGCTCCTTCAAGGTCAGTCCAGTCACTTCAAGGATGCCATCCATCCATCTTGCCCTTGGTCAGCCCCTCTAACTTTTACCTTCCACTTTCCCCAGCATAATTGTCTTCTCTAGGCTTTGCTGTCTCCTCATGATGTGGCCAAAGTACTTCAACTTTGTCTCTAGTATCCTTCCCTCCAATGAGCAGTCGGGCTTTATTTCCTGGAGGATGGACTGGTTGGATCTTCTCGCAGTCCAAGGCACTCTCAGAACTTTCCTCCAACACCACAGCTCAAAAGCATCTCTCTTCCTTCGCTCAGCCTTCCCTAAGGTCCAGCTCTCACATCCGTAGGTGACTACAGGGAATACCATGGCTTTGACTATGCGGATCTTTGTTGCCAGTGTGATGTCTCTACTCTTTACTATTTACTATTTCCTTCTAGTATAATAGTTATTATTTTAACATTCTGTACAGAAATTCTAACAGATTAAATTACAAAGCCTTCATTTCCCTCTTTTTTTTCTTTTTACTAAATTTTGAAATGGTTCCCAGTCTTTGATAAAGCTTATTTTTTTGTTCATCATACCCAATTTATCCATTTCCGCTATTCTAAGACACTTTTACAGACTATTCTTCTATTGTGAGATCTGCTGTCTGGTTTTAGGAATAAAGCCTTGCAGGGCAATCTGGAGGTTGTGGGGGAGCTATTAACAAGCTGCGTATCTCCTAACATCACTTCAAATCACCAAATCCTATAATGCAAGTTGGTTTGACTCTGAATGAAGAAATTAAAAAAAATAACAACCCAAGTAAGGCCTTTGAGAGAATGAAAAAGAATGGGTCCAAAATTCATATAAGATCTATTAGATTTATCCAAGAGTGGCAGACAGTTTAATCGGCATGAAACAAAATCAAAGAAAAAAGACAGGTGAGGGCAAAATAAAAACAGAACAGTGCATAATTATGAGGTAAGATAGAATTGGGTTGCTGTGAGTTTTTCAGGCCATACTTGTAAAACTCTGGAAGATCTCAGAGTTAAATTCAAGCTCATAATAATAAAACACTGGAGACAAGTGGTTTATTTCTTCTTTCCACAATCCTAAAAAGACAGTTCTAAAGTTTCCCTGTTCAAACCTCCTGTATATATCAGTCCCAACTTCCATCCGCCCCCTAGTGGGCAAAGACTGTTCCTACTGCAGTGTTAATTTCGCTCACAAAACAAATGTCTTATTTACACTACCTTCCCTAACTGTACCAAGCCCACCTCCCTTCTCCATTGCAGACAACCGAAACAGCCAGTGCCAGGCTGATACAGTGATTCTGACATTGGTAATGCCATGAAGTTGTGAACACCAGCTCAAATCACTGGTCCATCTAGTCCAGGCATGGGCAAACTTTGGTCCTCCAGGTGTTTTTGACTTCATCTCCGGTAGGCTGTTAGGAATTTTAGGAGTTGAAGTCCAAAACACCTGGAGGGCCAAAATTTGCCCATGCCTGATCTAGTCTATAATCGCCCACTCTAATGAATGTCTGCCTTTCTGTACCTCTTTAAGTTCTACTAACTGAATGGACCCATCTGTTGGTCATCCCAAGGACATCCCAGCTCAGATGTTCTCCACATTCCTAAACAGTTCCATCTCAAATGTGTTGTTGAAGGCTTTCATGGCCAAAATCACTGGGTTGCTGTGAGTTTTTCAGGCTGTATGGTCATGTTCTAGTAGCATTATCACCTGATGTTTCTCCTACATCTTTGGCAAGCATTCTCAGTGGCCAGTTGACCAGTAGAATCATCTGCAAACCAAATCAACAAGTGGGCCAAAAGTTTACAGAAAATGTACGCACACTGGTAGATACCTACATAAGTACTCCAACCATCACAAAGGTTAAGAAAAGCATAATTAAAGCCCTGGTAGACCATGTGAACTGGATCTGCAAAGTCTAAGGTGAACTGAACCACCTCCTCCAAGGTGAACTGAACCACCTAAACTGGGCTCTACAGGCCAATGGAGACTCTATCACAGGCATCAGAAGAGCTGCAAGAGCAAGAACAAGCCGGTAGAGTCAAGACAAAGACCCACCCAGAGGAAAAGTATTCTTGCTATACATCAAGGGAACCACTGACCACATGGAGAAGCTGATGAAGAAACACAACCTACAAACAATCTACAGATCCACCAAAAACATTCAACAAATGCTACGTTCAGCAAAGGATAAGAGGGATCCTCTAACCACTGCAGGAGTCTATTGTATAGCATGCAGCTGTGGACAAGTCTACGTAGGAACCACCAAATGCAGCATTGCCCAAATACAAATCAAAGAACATGAAAGGCACTGCAGACTAGTTCTACCAGAGAAGTCAGCTATAGCAGAAGCCTTGACTAACCAACCTGGGCACAGAATATTATTTGAGAACACAGAAATGCTCGATCACTTAAAAAACCATCATTAAAAAAAAACAGACAAGCTATTGAAATCCATAAGCATATGGACAATGTCAACAGAAGGCAGGAAACCACAAAAATGAACAAAATCTGGTTACTAGTATTAAAAAAACACCAGAATCAAGGCAGTAAATAAAGAACACAACTCAAAAATAGGGGAATTCTAGACAGCAAACAATCAAGTGCCAGTGAACGCCGCCCAAACAAGGAGTGCCTTCAGGCACAACATCCAGGCTACCTCTATGCAAATACCCTCACTGATTGACTTTGCAAAGCTACTCAATGCTAATCAAGCTTGCTCGTTGCTACATTAACACTTGCTTCAAACAGACAAGGGCTCTTTCTCCCACCCTGGAATTCCACAGTTATATATTCATTCCACTTGCCTCACTGCCATCAGAACCTCTGAAGATGCCAGCCACAGATGCAGATGAAATGTCAGGAGAGAATGCTTCTAGAACATGGTCATGCAGCCCAAAAAACTCACGGCAACCCAGTGATTCCGGCCATGAAAGCCTTCGACATCACATTGAGATGGAACTGATTAGGAATGTGGAGAACATCTCTGCTGGACCTTGGGATGACCAAAAGATAGATCCATTTAGTAGAACAAGGTACAGAAAGGCAGACATTCATCAGTGAGTATCTCAGGATTGGATGGACCAATGGTTTGAGCTGGTGTTCACAGCTTCGTGGCATTCGTATGGCACTCATTTACCCTGTAAATCGACTGCCTTGCATCTTTCAAAGATGGGGAAGGGGAACAATTCAAAGAGTCATCAAATCAATTTCCCTACGTGGCTGTGCTGTGAATTCGCACTATTGGTACTTCTGCGCATGCGCAGCATCGCTCCGGAATCTTCAGTTAGAATTTAAAAAGGATCGGCGGTTGGCCCCGCGCACACTCCCCCTAACATTATAAATAGCCCGCGGCTGGCTAACCGCCTCCAGATCTCTTCATCCGTGCTAAAGACAGCAGCTCGGATCTTCTTTATTTCAAAAATCGAAATTTATTTATTTAATATGTCCAATACTAAAGGATTTAAGCGTTGCTCTGCCTGCCAGAGCAATTTCCCAGATAACGATGCGCATTCTTTGTGCATCGCCTGCCTGGGTGAAGGACATTTATCACAGGCATGCTCTATTTGCCAGTCCTTCACCCCTAAAACAAGAAAGAATAGGGAGATTCGTTTAAAAGCTGCCCTTTATGAACGGGCTCTTCTCCCTGATATACCATAAAACAAAGAAAAACTCTTACCTGAGATGGCGGTCTAGACTACAACACTTAAAAAGTTCAAAAGGAAGAAGATTATTCAGGGTAAAGCGGCCTCGGCAAAGCTCCCGAAAACGGCAGGATCCAAGGCCGCGACTTCCCAATTGGTCTCTCCTTTTGAGAAGGAAAAGAGACCCCGCCACGTGGCTTCAATGCTGGAACTGAGCCGGCATTGACCTCCGCTCGCCCCATGCGAGCACAGGAGGAAACTGAAACCGAAAGGGAGCTGAGGTCGGCTAAGACACGCCCCGCGCGTGCGCAGGAGGACACCATGACGCCCCCGATGCCGACGCTCTCAGCACCGGCTCCTCCTATAGTTCAAGCTGCAGGCTCAGGGGAGGAGCCGGGACGGGCGTCCTTAGCAACGCTCCCCTCCACATCGGGAATGCCTGTTGCTGAAGCCCTGACACGGCGCTGAGCGCGCGCTCCTTCGCACTCACGGAACAGCAAGAGGGGGCGTCGAGGCTCGAGCTCCAGTGACTCCTCCTCCTCCTCTTCATCTACATCGTGCTCTGACTCCTCATACTCTGCAAGGAAGCGCAGGCATGCGCGCACACACAGAGCAAAATCAGCCTCATCTGCAAGATCCTCCCGTTGGGGGGATCGAAGTGATAGAAGACGTTCTCTTCCTCACCCAGGAGTCTATGAGATAACCCCCCAAGGGCGATTTATCTACTGTGGTCCACCAGTTTCCCCAAACCAAGAAGATACTTACCATTCTAGATATGGTAAAACAGACTGTAGATCAGACAGACAGACAGACAGACAGTTGCAAAGACAAGAAACTTTCCCTGTACGATTAGGTCATAGACACCAGGGAACTTACTATACTCAAAGAGATACACCACTGCCATCAATTTCTGAAGACCAACTTCCACTTGATGATGGGGAATCAGATTCTTCGGTGGAAATGATAGACTCTCCAAATGCAGAGAAGGATCAGGTCTCCAATGCCAACCGTGCAGAGGACTATAACACGTTTGCACAAATGATTGGAAGAATGATAACTGCCTTGGACATTCCGGCTCCAAAACCAGTCTCCACAGTGGATGATCCTATGTATCCATCTGAGGAGCAAGACAATTCCCCATCCACACTACTTCCAACTCTTCCATATTTGTTAAAGTTAACTAAAGTTCCCGACATGTCTCCATCGGCTGCTCCTGCTATTCCTAGGAGGGTTGATCTTCTTTATAAAGCTGATTTATCAGTAGCGAGTTGGATTGCCCATCCCACAATACCAAATACAGTGGTGGCGGAGGCAGCTAGGTCAAAAAGACCTAAAAAGTATTCTATAACACCACCGGATAAGGAGGGCAAAAAAATTGACTCCCTTGGGAAGAAAGTACATGTGGCTGCGGGATTGTTTGCCAGAATGGCTCATTATGCAACCTATTTGAGCGGATACCAGAGTTTTCTCTGGAACAAAATGCTACCCTATATCAATCTCCTACCGGCTGAAGACCGACGTCTTCCTAAGGCCTTTCAGGCAGAAGCCCTTGTTCTTTCTAGATTCCAGAAAGACTTTGCCAAACATATGGCTGAGACATCTGGCAAGCTTCTTGCCTCTACCACAGCCATACGGCGCCATGCATGGCTTCGTGCCTTCACATTATCGGAAGAGAGCCGTTTGTTGGCGGAAGACCTTCCTATGAATGAGGAAGGCCTTTTTGATCCAACAACTGACGAAAAGATTAAACACTCACGGGAAGTTATGCAAGCAGCAAAATACCCATACCCATATCCATACCCATGGCAGCCAGGTAACCAACAGAAGCCTCGCTGGCAGCAAACAAACCCCTCCTATCGCAGGGCGAATTTTAGTGGGTTTAATGCGAATCAGGGTAATCGGAATATTTCATCAAAATTCCAATTTGGCTGGAAACAAAATTATAATACAAAGTCCAGGTATCAACCATACCAAACTAAAGTTAAAACTGCCGGTAATACGAGACGTCGTCTTTGACGACCCCTCTGTTTCTAATATCCACTGTCTCCGGGATACTGTGCCTGAATCTCCTGAACCCGTTAGTTGCGTTTGGTTCAAGGATAGACTTCGACCATTTGCGCAGGCCTGGGCTGCAATTACCACTGATAGGTGGGTCCTCCAAATTGTTGAGGAAGGTTATTCCATAGAGTTTATTTCGTTGCCCCCATTGGGCCATTTAAAACTAATCCAGAGTCTCCAGCATTGCTGGAAGAAGTTAAAACTCTCTTAGCTAAAGGAGCAATTTCCCGTGTTGACCGTTCTATGTTTAATGAATGTTTCTTTTCCCGTTATTTTTTAGTAACTAAGAGAGGAGGTGGCCTGCGTCCAATTTTAGATTTAAGAGGAGTGAACATGTACATTGATACAAAGAAATTTCATATGGTATCTCTCTCTATGATCCTTCCTCTTCTTAATAAAGATGTTTGGTTTTCAACCATTGACTTAAAGGACGCATATTTTCATATTTCTATGGCTGAACATCATAGGAAATATCTCGCCTTTATGGTTGAAGACAAAGCTTACAGATTTAATGTTTTGCCGTTTGTCCTTACTACAGCCCCCAGTGTTTTCACAAAATGCATGGCAGGATCGCTGCTCACCTCAGAACTCGGGGCATTACGGTTTATCTGTACATAGATGACTGGCTTTTGGTGGCTAGATCACGTGAACGCCTGCATGTGCATATCGACTCAACACTCTCTCTTCTCCAGTTCTTAGGTCTCGTGGTGAACAGAGAAAAATCACATCTACTACCTGTTCGCAAGATTCAGTTTATTGGAGCGGTCTTGGATTCAGTTCAACAAAAAGCGTTTCTGCCAGAGGACCGATTTGCATCACTCAAGTCCCTGGTTGCGCAAATTCTATGCTCAGGAAAGGTGTCTGCGAAGAAAATCCAAGTATTGCTGGGGCACATGGCGTCTACAACTGCGGTCACGCCATATGCCCGATTACACTTCAGGCCCATCCAGAATTGGTTTTTGTCAGTATTCCGCCCTGGTCTGGACAACCCCCATGTGCGGTTTTGCATGCCAGAGGAAGTGCGGCGCTCTCTTTTATGGTGGACGGAACCAGACAATGTAACTGCTGGCCTGCCCTTTCAAAATCCCGATCCGTCCACTGTTGTCACGACGGATTCCTCCTTAAAAGGATGGGGAGCACATTTCGAGGGCCTGACTGCCCAAGGTGTGTGGACTCCAGAGGAGTCCACATTCCACATCAATGTTCTGGAATTACTCGCTATAGAAAAGGCGTTAAAATCTTTCGAGATGGCGTTGTTAGGCAAAGTAGTGCAGGTGGTTACGGACAATACAACGACAATGTATTACATAAACAAACAAGGGGGAACAAGGTCACAGGTTCTGTCAAGCCTAACAATGCGCCTCTGGGAGTGGTGCATAGCCAGAGAGATTCATCTAGTGGCTGTTCACCTCCCAGGGGAGGAGAATGTATTAGCGGACAAATTAAGCAGATCCCCCATGTCGAACCACGAATGGTCCCTCAATCAAAGGGTACTCAGTACGATCTTCAAGATCTGGGGGCTTCCAACAATAGATTTGTTTGCATCACAGGAGAATGCGAAATGTCCCCTTTATTGTGCCCGCAGAATAGCAAATCAGAGGCAGGGATGCCTAGGGGATGCGTTTCTACGCAAATGGAACAACGATTTCCTTTACGCGTTTCCTCCATTCCCTTTACTTCCGAAGGTTCTTTCGAAGCTTTGGAGGGACAAAGGGAACTGCATTCTAGTGTCACCATGGTGGCCTCGCCAACCATGGTTCTCAGTTCTTCTAGAAATGTCCAAAGGAAGGTACAGGCGTCTGCCAAACAGGATAGACCTCCTAACTTCACAGGACGGGCAGGTTCATTACCCGGATGCCCATATGTTGAGACTCACTGCCTGGAGGATCGTTCCAGACAGTTAGGTTCATCCTTATCTTTGTCTGCTCAAGTTAAGGCTATTTTGGATGCAGCTCAAAAGCCGTCTACACAATGCTCATATGTGTATAAGTGGGCACGTTATTCCCGGTTTATGAAAGAAAGGGAGCTTGACCCCGTAAATGCGCCAATTTCGGCGGTGTTGGATTTCTTAGTTTCATTGTCTGATTCAGGTTTATCTCTCTCATCCCTGAAATGTTACCTGGCGGCCATATCGTGGTATAGAAGGAAAGAAGGAATGCCTTCCCTCTTTTCAGAATACTTAGTCAAGCTCATCCTTAAAGGGTTCGGGAATGTTAAGCCAGCAGTTGTCCCAATTATCCCTTCGTGGAGCCTGGAGGTTGTGCTTTCGTCTCTTCAAAGTCCACCGTATGAGCCTATGGCCACATGCGATATTTCACATCTCTCTTGGAAAACTTCTTTCCTAGTGGCGATAACATCAGCCAGACGTGTTAGTGAGATTTGCGCACTTAGATCAGATGAACTATACCTCCGGTTCCATAAAGATAAGGTTGTGCTCCGCACAGACATTTCCTTTCTTCCCAAGGTGACGTCTTGTTTTCATATGTCCCAAGAGATTATTTTGCTAGCCTTCTTTCAGAATCCAACCTCCCCTTTGGAACGTAGTCTTCATTTGCTGGATGTACACAGAGCAGTGGCTTTCTACCTCAGTAGAACAAAAGACATAAGGAAAACGCCAAAATTATTTGTTAAGTACAGGAAGGATACCTGTGGCCTCCCTGTATCGTCACAACGTCTGTCATCATGGATAGTCTCTGTGATCAAGTTGGCATACCAGAAATCTGGACGAGAGCTTTCTATTGGCGTAAAGGGACACTCCACGAGAGCAGTGTCTGCTACGACAGCATTTTGGAAAGGTGTACCCTTGGATACCATTTGTCGAGCTGCCACCTGGTCTACGCCGCTGACGTTTGTGTCACACTATAAGCTTGATCTGATGGCCAAGAAGGACGCGGCATTTGGTCGGGCAGTGCTTTTTTCTGCGGTGGCATGACTCCCGCCAACCAAGGTGGGTAGCTCGCTAGTCTTCTACCAATAGTGCGTATTCACAGCACAGCCACGTAGGGAAAATGAGAGGTTGCTTACCTGTAACCGTAGTTTCCTTAGTGGTGTGCTGTGAATTCGCACGGCCCCACCCATCCTCCCCGCAGTTTGTCATGCCTCCTCCTTCTAGCTGCATTAGCGGAGGAAGAGATCTGGAGGCGGTTAGCCAGCCGCGGGCTATTTATAATGTTAGGGGGAGTGTGCGCGGGGCCAACCGCCGATCCTTTTTAAATTCTAACTGACGATTCCGGAGCGATGCTGCGCATGCGCAGAAGTACCAATAGTGCGAATTCACAGCACACCACTAGGGAAACTACGGTTACAGGTAAGCAACCTCTCATTTCTCCAGCAACTGTAAGGGAGCAAAGGTGTATGTGTACATTGAGCAAGAAGGTATAAAACATGAGGTTGGGAAGGACTCAAAGATCCCAGAAGCAGCTGGTGACTGAAGTACAGGCAACACATTTGGGTCTTTATTGCACATCTTATTGTGCTTTTCTCTATTCAATGTTCAGGTGATCGTTTTCAGCCGATTTATACCATCCCTAAATTTATACCGAGAGGTAAGAACCACGGCATTTCGTGACAGGTCAGAGTCTATTGTTACATTTAAAAGATTTTACGTTCATTGACACCTCCCTGCAGATCATATAGGATCAAAAATTGTTGCAATCACTTGTTTGTATTCGGGGTGGGGTGGGTAGGAGAGATTTGAACATTGGGTGCCTGATAATGCTCTTGTTTCAAAAAATGTCTGACGTATTGAGAGTGTTGGAACTCAACCACATCCTGCACAAGTTTATGGTCCTCATCAAGGAAATAGATAATGCTGGTGGGTTAGTTGGCAGGGAAAGCCCTTCCCCATTGGCCTGCCTATCAGTCTGTTTTCTCCTCCTATCCCCTGACTGTTAGACTGATACTTCTCAGGGACACACCTCTTTTTCTTGAGCACATGGCAAGCCCTGGAGTCCTCCATTTAGTTCTTCTGTGAGCATGGAGAGAGACAAGATGTCCACTCTGATTTAGATAGCCAGGCCCTTTGCTTTCCTATCTAGAAATGTCGTTCTTTGAATGAAGTGTTTTACAATTTTTTAAAGCTTTATTCTGCTCCTGAATTGCCGAAGCTCATTTGCTCTAGTGCTGGCACAAGAAGCTTCTGATCTGCTAAACCGCTGCTGCTGTTGTTGCAGATTTCCTTTGGAAATTCAGTTTCCTTTTTGAAATTGCCCAACACTGTGGGAGAAGGCAGTGTCCCCTCCGCTGCATCTCTCCCACTCCCTTGCTGTCCTCTGTAACTCATTGCACTGCAAGACTTTTGTGGCTCCTTGTCTTTGTTGTTGTTGTCTTTTCCCCTTAGCTGTCTCAGACAGAGGTTACGTGCTGTTGCTGGGGACAGAGCAATATACTACTCGATTCCTCACCCCCAGAGGTTTGGCTTTCAACCCCTTCAGTAAGATATTCTACATCTGGGGGAATGCTATCTTGCAAAGGTAAGGCCTACTGCCTGATTTCAATGTGATCTCAGGTGGCTTCCCATTTCCATATTGTACCTTGATCCTTTTCTGAGTTGCAGGAATAATATTCTCAAATGAAGGCTGCAGTCATAGTGGGGAGCCCATCCACGTGGCTGTGGCTTCACACTCCTGTCCTGCAGACCCCAACATGTTTGTCTAGAGCCAGTCCCAGTCCCTGCTCTAGGCTCATGGCTGACCTTTAGTTCAATAGGAGGTAGAATTATGGGAGGAGAGTCTGCTGTAATTTTTCCCCTTTAGAATCAGCTTGGGTTAGTGGTTTTGGACTATGACTTGAAACCAGGGTTCAGATCTCTGCTTGGCCATGGCAACCCGCTGGGTGACTTTGGGCAAGTCACACTCTCTCAACCTCAGAGGGAGGCAAGTGCAACCCTTCCCTCTCTCTGAACAACTCTTGCCAAGAAAGCCTCGTGATAGTTTAGCCTTAGAATCATAGAATAATAAGAGTTGGAAGAGACTCCAGGGGCCATCCAGGCCAACCCCATTCTACCATGCAGGAAAAACACAATCAGATCACCTCTGACAGATGGCCATCCAGTCTCTGTTCAAAAGCCTCCAAAGAAGGAGCCTCCACCACTCTCCAAAGCAGTGAGTTCCACTCTTGAACAGCTCTTCTTACGGTCAGGAAGTTATTCCCAGTGTTCAGGAGGAATCTCTTCTCTGTAATTTGAACCCATTCCTCCAAGTCCTATTGCACAAGCCAAAAAAATCAAATCATCAGAAATGAGAGTGACACAGTTTAAATCCATTTTAATGCTGATTTTAAATATGTCTTTATTTTTTTCCCATCATATCAACTTTTTAAAATATGGCTAATGGTACATTACAGCAGACTACTGTAAAGTTTGCATATTTTGCATCATATTTGTGTAACACAAGCCAATAGTATTTTTCACCAGATATAATTTTGGTTATTCTTATAGAGGTTTTTTGTGCTGAATTCCGATCTGTGTTTATTTTCCCCTCGTGGTCAGCTGTGAATATTACACATATGGTTAATTCTTGTGCTCGCGCAGGCTGCATCGGATTATAAGAACTAACTATAATATATAGAGTTCAGGAATTAACCATATGTGCAAATTCACAGGTGACCACTCGGGAAACTATGTTTACAGGTAAGCAACCTATATTTTTTCTCTATCACTTTTAGCTTTTGCGCTGAAACTAATCGAATAATTCATGCATTTATGTACTAATATCAATTAGATTCTATTTTATTAGTCTCATCACAAAAACTATACATGATAGAGAAAAATGCAGATCTGAATTCAGCACAAAAAACCTCTATAAGAATGATCTAACATCATATCTGATGAAAAATACTTTTTGGCTTGTGTTATGATTATGATTGTTATTATGATAATAATTATTATTATTTATATCCTGCTTTTTCTCTCTACCAGGAGACTCAAAGTGGCTTACATTAAAAACATTTCCATACAATTGAAAATACAAACATTAAAACAGAATGAAATATCATTGGTATTTTTAAAAATCAGTTAAAACCCGTAAAAACATATTCGAAACTAAAAACCACAGCACCCCTGACTAGTCTCCAGGGCAGGAGAAAAGAACTGTGAATCAGAAAGGACTTGAAGGCACATAACAACAATCCTTTACTTGAACCATTTAAATAAAAAAAAAAACCCCACAGTAATATGAACTTTTTTTTGATTGACTTTGAACTTATTTTGCTTGGCTTTTCTTGACAGCAATGACATGGTGAGCTACATATATTTGTCTAACTTTCCGGGCGTTTCTCCTATCAAATATTTTGTTATGTCCTTTACTGGCCACATTGCTTTTGTGACAGACGCAAATGAGGTACGTGCATTTATTTTCCCTTCTGCAGAAGTGATTTGGCTTGGAACTATTTCTTGAGTGTAGTCTGTTGTTAATAAATGATCCTGTTTGCGTGGACTGGACTTTAGCACAGATGGTTAATTGCCAGTAGCAATAGATCTTTCCCAACCAAAAGGTTGGGAGTTCAAGCCCAGGTCAGGGTGAGCACCCAACCTTCAGCCCAGCTTACTGTCCACTTAAGGAGTTTGAAAACAGCTATAGCTATGAGTAGAGGAATTAAAATAAAATAAGCAGGGAGGTATTTTATGGCACCATTTAAAAAAAGCTGGCTATCAAAGACCAGGAGGAAAGTCTGTGAGCAAAAAAAGGCTCATTGTCATAGAACTGAGCATAACCTCCAGGATGCCAAAGTTGGAAAAATGCTGAGACACCTACGTCTATCTGCCTGTTTATCCTGAATGTCTAACGCAGTGGTTCTCAACCTGTGGGCTGGGCCACAAGAACAAAAATCCAGTCTGTGAAACTCCTTCCTCTTTATTTTATTTATTTATTTTATTTTATTTTATTTATTTTATTTATTTTATTTATTTTATTTATTTTATTTATTTTATTTATTTTATTTATTTTATTTATTTTATTTATTTTATTTATTTTATTTATTTTATTTATTTTATTTATTTTATTTATTTTTTCCGCTCCTTTCCGCAGAGCTAACCAGCCCCGCCCCTTTTGGTACTAATGTTGGAGAGTGGTCCCTGGTCAAGTGGACCTTGGTCAAGTGGGCCCTAGTCAAGTGGAACCTGGTCAAAGTGGGCCCTGGTCAAGTGGGCCCCGGTGAAGTGGGCCCTGGTCAAAGTGGGCCCTGATTAAAGTGGGCACTGGCCGAGTAGGCACTGGTTAAAGTGGGCCCTGGTCAAAGTGGACCCTGGTTAAATTGAGCCCTGGTCAAGTGGGCTTGGTCAAAGTGGACCCTGGCCAAAGTGGGCCCTGGTCAAAGTGGGCCCTAGTCAAGTGGAACCTGGTCAAAGTGGGCCCTGGTCAAGTGGGCGCCGGTCAAGTGGGCCCTGGTCAAGTGGGCCCTGGTCAAAGTGGGCCCTGATTAAAGTGGGCACTGCCTGAGTAGGCACTGGTTAAAGTGGGCCCTGGTAAAAGTGGGCCCTGATTAAAGTGGGCACTGGCCGAGTAGGCACTGGTTAAAGTGGGCCCTGGTCAAAGTGGACCCTGGTTAAAGTGAGCCCTGGTCAAGTGGGCTTGGTCAAAGTGGACCCTGGCCAAAGTGGGCCCTAGTCAAGTGGAACCTGGTCAAAGTGGGCCCTGGTCAAGTGGGCCCTGGTCAAAGTGGGCTCTGATTAAAGTGGGCACTGGCCGAGTAGGCACTGGTTAAAGTGGGCCCTGGTCAAAGTGGACTCTGGTTAAGGTGAGCCCTGGTCAAGTGGGCTTGGTCAAAGTGGACCCTGGCCAAAGTGGGCCCTGGTCAAAGTGGGCCCTAGTCAAGTGAGCCTACGTCAAAGTGGGCACTGTTACTGGTCAAGTGGACTCTGGTAAAAAAAAGGTTGGGAACCACTGGTCTAACGTCATTTAATGTTTGCCTGTATTTGTTCTGTGATCACACCTGAGCCTCCTTCAGGGTGAGAAGGGCAGAATATAAATGCTTTAAATAAATCTCTGGACCATTATTTTCATCTCAGTCTAATTAGCTCTGAATACGTTCAGTAAGATATTCTACAACTGGGGGAATGCTATCTTGCAAAGGTAAGGCCTGCTGCCCAAAACATACTGATTTGAATGTCTTCCCAGCTGGCAACAACTGACAGGGAGTTCTGGCATGGGCTGGTGCATGAGGTCACAAAGACTCGGAAGCGACTGAACAAATAAACAACAACAAAACATTTAAAATCATTTTTATTTTAAAACCATTAATATTTAATTTTATATTATTTTTTAAGGTTTTAAATTATATTTTGTAGTATGACCTTTGTTCTGTTACTCATGATGTCATTTGTTGCATTTCTTTTTTCTATCAGTGACTCCGGCAAAAAAAAAATGGAGGGGATGGGGGGATTAAAATAAATGTCAACCAGAAAGAGATTTTAGTTGTGCATTTCTCTCTCTCCCCACCCTTCAATTCAAGGTCTGGGTTATGAGTGAAAGCAGCACAGAGATCAAAAGAGCATATCCGTCCGAAGCCTGGTCCGTGTACAATACCCTGCAAGTGATGGAAGGCTCACCGGATCACGACTTGAATGCCACTCAAGCTATAGTCACGGTTTTCTTTGACAAGGATGGGATGCAAGAGGTGGGTGTCTTCGGTGTGTTTGTGACAGTTGGAAGTTCAAGGGGAGCGACGGTAGTAAGAAACAGCATGAGGGTCCTGATAGCAATAGCAGCAGGACTCTTGGAGATGAGAATTTCGGACCCTGGTTTGCCCACAGAAACCCACCGAGGGACCTTGATCAACTGGCACTCTCTGAACTCCAGAGGAAGGCAGTGGAGGGACAGCTCTCCCAAAGCCATTTTTGCAGCCCTTCTCTCTCTTAATATACTCCATTCCTTTTATTGGTAACCAAGTGATGCACCTTTGACACCTTCTTCTCATTATCATAGCCTGAGGTCTAGGAACCTAAATACTGAAAATCTGACAATGAAGAGAGATGTTATGGATGGAGCACTGTAACTCCTGATCATGGCTTCATCGGCCTCTTTTTCTCAGCGCTGGAATATGTATGAGCCAAGCTGAAGTTTTGCTCTTATCGGCATCTGTTCCCTTTTTGCTGATTCTGAGATCAGCCCTCTCCTTGTCACTGTGGCCCTTGGATATCTCAGAAAGCATCTTCACATCGAGCCTGTTGAGCTCAAATGCCAAGTGATCACTGTCATCAAATCACAAATACTGGGCTCACATCTCTCCATTTTTCATTCTTTGTTTCCCTCAGTAAATATTTACCCACTAAAGCGCATTAAACAAGTGCTGCGCCGACCCAACTTGTGTTAACAGGGATTGGGAGAGAGGCCAAGAAATGGCTGGGACATGTGTTGCCTGCCCCAAGAAGACTGCATGCTTGCTCTTGCTTCTGCTGTCCCTGGACAAATAAAAAGAGTAGGAGTTTTGGATTATATTGTATTGTTTTGAATGTTGGGAACCCTTAGATTCTCTCTATGATCAGCTCTTTGGGTCTCCAACTCCCAGAATTCCTAACCATTGAACATTGAAGGGCTTCTGGGAGTTGATGGCCCAAACAGCGGGCGGGTTGAAGAGGCCTGAATCAACTGCTCTTAATCCCTTCTTTTTCAGTTGGTTTATAGGGAGGATCCTGGAACCACTGGAAAGTTAATCAAGAGGAAATTCCCTCTGGATCATATACTGACCTACGACCAGGTGATCAGCACTCCTCACAAATGGATGACTCACAAGTGAGTGGTGGCGCACAAGGTGCGGCTGAATTGTTTCTAAACTTGTCCACCATCTCAGCAATAGTTCTACTGGCAATGGACTATATAGATTGTTGTAGTCCAGAGAATGGCTTCTCAGATCTAGCACCTGCTTCCACTTTATTTGAAAGTTTCTTTGGACGAGAGAGCATCGTTCGCTCAGACACAAACGGTGGCCTTCAAGGCTAGCCAGAAATCCCACTCTCAGTCAGTTGTTCCACAATGGTTCTCAGCACTTTCTTGTGCCCAGGGAAAGTTGTTCACTGTGAGGTGAAGTCTAAATCCAGACTATGGCTGGGTACTCCATTGGATCGAAGGACTCCAGTCAAGGATCGGGTCAAAGATGTGGAATGTATGACCCATCATGTATTCTTGGTTTCAAGCTCCATTGGCCCCATCCAACACATCCAGGTTGAGGGATGATGGGAGTTGCAGTCCATGTACTTCTGGAGGGCCATTCCCTTCCTCCACATTTGAGGTAGAATTCTCCTTGAGTTTGTGAGATTGAAATAGTTCATAGTCAGATGTAAATAATATGTATATTTATAGAATGTTTACAATGTTTATGTGTTTCAATTATGCTGTAACCCGCCTCGAGAAGAGGCAGGTAATAATAATAATAATAATAATAATAATAATAATAATAATAATAACCATAAATGATGGCTTGGCTTCTTTGTTCCCAGTGGCATAGACTACATCAGATTCACCCACCGTTGCCCATTTGCCGTGGTCCGCTTTGTGGACTTGCCGTTCCCGCAGCGCTATACTCGGATGGAGCATTACCGTGTCAAGCCTCCGGAAATCATGGTCAAGACAGGCTTCTATGACCAGAAGTCGCTGATTGTGTACCAGGGACTGGTCTACCAACTGCTACAGCTGCATTCAGCTTACCACAGAGTGAGGACAGATTTTTGATGTCAACTTCAGAAAGTGGTTTCCCTATGCACAGGCTTGTGCTCACTTATATCGGGCTTTTCTCCCGTCCACTCCTGGTACAAGGCCTAGAATTATCAGATTGAATCCAGGCCTCAGTGCAGGAAGAGGTCCTGGAAAACTCCACTGACTAGAATGAAAATGCCTCTCCTCTCTCACTTTTCAAACTCTAATTTTTTTCTGCCCTTGTTGTGTGTCATTCTTGGGCTGAAAGCTTGCAGAAGTGAGCAGCCTCTAGTTTCTCACCTGGAATCTGGGACATCCATTTGAAGCTTGGGAAACACTTGTTTCCAATTTGAAAACAGTAGATGCTCCTTGGCCTTGATGGTCTTGTGTAATATTTACATATTTATAGATGTATTTATAGGTCCCTCCCACTGAAAGGACCAAGAGGCCCACTTTGAATGTCAACCCTTCTTCTCCTGTTTTGGATTAAAACAAGCCAAGGGCGGCATTCATACTTTCTGGAGGTCTTTTGGGAGTTTAAAAAGGGAAGTCTTCTTTTCCAATGAGAGTGGGGCTCTTGTATGTGCCTGCATTTGAGCATCTTGTCCTAAGGGCAGCATCCCACAAGCCATGTCCACAGCAGAATGCCCAGGACCATTGCCTTTTTAGGCCCCATCTGCACTGACCAATTAATGCAGATTCAAACCAGTAGTGAAGAAAGTGCCTTTTGGTATGCAGATGATTACATAGGAAATGCTGGAACTACTCTGAGGCCCAGATAGTAATGGCAGAAATCACAGAGCACTTTCCTTCGCATGGTTTTTTGGGGGCATTTTTGTTGCCTATTTAGCTTTTAAATACCGTAAAAATCGGCATATTAGACGACTTTCTAAGCCAAGAAAGTCATCTTAAAAGTGGGGGGGGGGGGTCTTGTGTGTAGTTGTAGTTTTACAAGGTCCTTAGCCTTCCCTGTTTAAGAGAGCCAGTACCATACCAAACTACAAGTCCCAGTTTTCTATCAGATTGTTTTGAATTTCAACTCTCACAATTCCTAACAGCTAGTGGCTGGGTTGCTGTGAGTTTTCCAGACTGTATAGCCATGTTCCAGAAGTGTCCTCTCCTGATGTTTTGCCCAGATCTATGCCAGGCATCCTTGGAGGTTGTGAGGTCTGTTGGAAACATGGCAAGTGGGGTTTATATATCTGTGGAAAGTCCAGGGTGGGAGAAAGAACTCTTGTCTGCTTGAGGCAAGTGGGAATGTTGCCATTGGCTACCTTGATTAGCACTGAATGGCCTTGCAGCTTCAAAGCCTGGCTGCTTCCTGCCTGGGGGAATCCTTTGTTGGGAGGTGTTAGTTGGTCCTGATTTTTTATTGTCTGGATTTCCCCTGCTTTTGAGTGTTGTTTTTTATTTACTGTCCTGATTTTAGAGGAGTTTTTTTAAATACTGGTAGCCAGATTTTGTTCATTTTCATGGTTTCCTCCTTTCTGTTGAAATTGTCCACATGCTTCTTGTGGATTGCAATGGCTTCTCTGTGTAGTCTGACATGGTGGTTGTGAGAGTGGTCCAGCATTTCTGTGTTCTCAAATACTGTTAGGAATTGTGGGAGTTGAAGTCCAAAACACCTGGAGGGCTACAGTTTGCCCATGCCTGATTTAGATCTATCTCAAAAAGGGTATATTCATCAAACCCTTTGGGCATGACCTTGGAAATATCTGGCTGCAGTGCAAAATGTTCTCACGTGTTGGGTTTTGGAAGCTGCACAAGATGGCTTTATGACAACTTCTGTCCCCTCAGCTTACCACTAGCTGCTGCATTTCCCTCCCCTGGCTTATACTCAAGTCAATAAATTTTCCCAGTTTTTGGTCGTAAAATTAAGTGCCTCAGCTTATATTCGGGTCAGCTTATACTCGAGTATATATGGCAACTAGAACTGGATGGCCACCTGTTGGGGAGGCTTGCATTGTGTCTTCCTGCCTGGCAGGAGTGAGTGGGTTGGAATGGATGGCCATTGGAGTCCCAACTCTAGCGTTCTGTTGTTGTTGTTATTGTTAAGCAGAGTTGTATGGCCACCTGTTAGGAAGGCTTGCATTGTGTCTTCCTGCCTGGCAGGAATGGGGTTGGACTGAATGGTCATTGAGGTCCCTTCTATTATTATTGTTGTTGTTATTGCTATTATTGTTGCTATTGCTATTATTAAGTAGAACAGGATGGCCATCTGTCGGGAGGGCTTGGACATGTGTTCCTGTCTGGCAGAATTAGGGTTAGACTGGATGGCCATTGGAGTCCCTTCCAATTCTAGATTTCCATTATTGTTGTTGTTGTTGGGGAAAGGACATTGGACCCGGCCCTGGTCTCACTCTAGGTAAGGTAAGGTAAAAATTTATAGAACTTTATTACGCTCCATGGACCCACAACTGTTAAATAAATAATAAACATACAGGAGTTTACAGGTGAGGTAAAGGTTTTCTCCTGACGTTAAGTCCAGTCGTGTCCGGCTCTGGGGGTTGGCGCTCATCTCCATTTCTAAGCTGAAGAGCTGGATACTGCTTTGATAGTCTTGGATTTGAAATCAAATCTGATGTTTTTATTTTTTGTTTTTATTTGGTGTGCGATGGAAGAGGGGTGGTCTTATACGGCGAGTATATACCAAACTCTATATTTTAACTGGAAACGTTGGGGGGTCGTCTTATACGCCCAGTCGTCTTATATGCCGGAATATACGGTAGTCAGTGTGGATGAGCCTCAGTGTCTTGCTTCTTATCAGCCACCAGAGGCCACCACAAGCCCACAAGAACCTCCTGTCTCCAGTGCTTTCTCTGGAAGTCCCACTTTACACTAAAATCCAAGGCGGGATGTGGATTTTATGTTTCTGGCATGGCTTCTGTGCTACTCATAGAATCATAGAATCAAAGAGTTGGAAGAGACCTCATGGGCCATCCAGTCCAACCCCCTGCCAAGAAGCAGGAATATTGCATTCAAATCACCCCTGACAGATGGCCATCCAGCCTCTGTTTAAAAGCTCCCAAAGAAGGAGCCTCCACCACACTCCGGGGCAGAGAGTTCCACTGCTGAACGGCTCTCACAGTCAGGAGAGCCGTTCAGCTGTCACAGATAATGCTGGGTTCCTTCTGGCTGAGGCTGCTCTTGTACCTGGGTGGGGTCTTTTCTCTTTCTCTTTCTTCCAACTGTACTTTACCAAGTTTTCTTTTTTGTTATCTTGCTAGGCTTATGCTGACCCAGTCCATGACCCCACTTGGCGCTGGTGGAAGAACAAGAAACAAGATGCAGTAAGAAAAACCAGTCTTGGGGAATTGACATGGAATTTAGACCACAATTAAATGAGAGAGTTTGGATTGATGAGCTATACCAACCATAATTTTAAAAAACTCCAAGTTCCAGATTAAAAACTCACCAGTGAAGCAAAGGCATAAGACAGAGGAGGCATTTTATTCCATTTTGGCTGAGATGTGATGCATATCAGAGCTTCTGCTCTAAAAATTACAAGCATAAGAGAGCATGTGCTCTGCACAACAGTTTTTATACAAGAAGGTCCATTGTTTCAGTTTGAATGCTCCCTCTTTTGTTTCTGGTTGGCTGAGCTCTGATGATATGGCTGGAAATCTCCTCCCAGCCAGATGAGGAAAGCTCTCTGAGTGTAGCAGAGTCTCTAAGGAATGCTGGCTTTCCAGACCAGCCGGGGTTCAGGGCGGGGATGATGGGATTCTGAAACCCAGACCCTGGAGAACAGTGGAAGCTGTTCTCTGAGGTCTTGGCTTGGCTAGGTAAACAAAGGTGCCCGTTGAGGAGCTATCACTCTATTTTGTTATATTCTTTGCCTGACACTGAGAAGCATTCTTGACTGGCTTGAGTCAGACAGTTTAATTTATTTTAGTACATTTAAGAATAAGGTGGAATAAAAGCACAGTTTATACATTTCAAACTTGGGAAACAGACACATTATATAAAAGGATAAACATTGAAATTGATAAATATAAGTCTTGGGTTGTTGTAGGTTTTTCCGGGCTATATGGCCATGTTCTAGAGGCATTTTCTCCTGAAGTTTCACCTGCATCTATGGCAAGCATCCTCAGAGGTAGTGAGGTCTGTTGGAAGTAGGAAAATGGGTTTATATATCTGTGGAATGACCAGGGTGGGACAAAGGACTTTTGTCTGCTGGAGCTAGGTGTGAATGTTTCAACTGACCACCTTGATTAGCATTTAATGGCTTGGAAGTGCCTGAGGGGAATCTTTTGTTGAGAGTGATTTGATGTGCCTGATTGTTTACTCTCTGTTGTTTTGCTGTTGTAATTTTTGAGTTTTTTAATACTGGTAGCCAGATTTTGTTCATTTTCATGATTTTAAGTCTTAGCTTTGGACGTCTAAGCATAATTGTGTCTTATTTCCAGACCAGCCAGACAAAGGATGTGGCAATGACCCAAAGTCCCTTTTGTCTTGAACCACACCTAAGGCCATTCCCCAGTGTGAGACAATTGTAGGATAATTTGCCTCCTGACCTAGGTCAGGTAAAGGTTAATGTTTTCTGTCCCCGAAGTAAAATACAACACATTTTATAGGAATCAAAGTGGAATAAAATATAGTTGATAGAGGGAAGAGAGAGAGGTCTAGGGGTGGTGGGGAGGCCTGGGGGTTATACAAAAGGGTTAGGGTTAGCTCACTGTATATCTGGCTTATTGCCCTTGGAAAACTAAAAATCCCTAACTATAAATCCTTTTTTATTTGGGGTGGGGGTAGTGGTGTTCAATAACAGAATCATTCTTCAGTGAACCCCTCCCCACTGAGAATATTAAGTTTAGCCGTACCTTAGTCCCCTGGGGGGGGGGGGGTAAAATCTCCTGGTTTTAAGGCAAATAGCAAATTCAGAAAAGTCAATTCCAGAGCCTGCTTCTGATCTCTACTTTCTTCGAGTTAAACTAGGGACAATAGTAAAGGAGGAAATCCATTGTGGCAGATCTGAAATGGTTAAACCTCTGGACAGGTTGTATATAAGTTAAATCCTGTGAGTATTTACATACATGAAAGCACAGAGATTAAAATTTCACTCACCACTACATGTTTTGTCTACCTCTCCATATGGCTCAAAGCAGGGAGCAGCAGATTAAATATGCACATCTATTATCAAACACATAATAGGGGAAGGTGTGCATTGGTACTACTGTGGCTATAGACATACAAAGAATCGGATGGCTTATATCCCTCCTTACAATCACATGCAACTCTTTCCAGGAATACTACTACTACATGGCCAGCAATTGGAAATCTTCTGGAGGCATCTATGTTGACATGGCCAACTATGTGAAGATCTACAACATCATGCCCAATAATTTGCTGCCGAAAACTATCTACTTGGACAAGGAGCAGACTTTCCTCTTCTCTGTGTACTTGAGCCTCCGGACGACCAAACAGAGCAGTAAGATGTGGGAGATTAGAGATGTGAGACTCACTCAGGCCCCTTCTAAACTACCATATAATCAAATTTCTGAATCCACATTATCTGCTTTGAAGTGGATAATATGAGTCTGCATGGCTATATTTGTTGTTTATTCGTTCAGTCGCTTCCGGCTCTTCATGGGCCAGGCCAGGCCAGAGTTCCCTGTCAGCCGTGGCTACCTGCAGTCCCTTCAAAGTCAAGCCAGTCACTTCAAGGATACCATCCATCCACCTTGCCCTTGGTTTGCCCCTCTTCCTTTTTCCTTCCATTTTCCCCAGCATCATTCTCTTCTCCAAGCTTTCCTGACTTCTCATTATGTGGCCAAAGTCCTTCATCTTTGCCTCTAATATCCTTCCCTCCAGTGAACAATAGGCCTTTATTTCCTGGAGTATGGACTAGTTTGATCTTCTTGTAGTCCAAGGCACTCTCAGAACTTTCCTTCAATACCACAGTTCAAAAGTGTCTATCTTCCTTCGCTCAGCCTTCCTTATGGTCCAGCTCTCACATCCATAGGTTGCTACGGGGAATACTGTTGCTTTAACTATGCGGACCTTCGTTGCCAGTGTGATGTCACTTCTCTTCACTATTTTATTGAGATTGGTCACTGCTCTCCTCCCAAGAAGGAAACATCTTCTGATTTCCTGGCTGCAGTCTGTGTCTGCGGTAATTTTCACACCTAGAAATACAAAGTCTGTCACTGCCTCCATGTTTTCTCCCTCTATTTGCCAGTTATCAATCAGTCTGGTTGCCATAGTCTTGATTTTTTGATGTTTAACTGCAACCCAGCTTTTGCACTTTCATCCAGTTCAAAGCAGATAATATGGACTTTATATGGCAGTATGCTGAACAGCTCTCACAGGTAGGAAGTTCTTCCTCATGTTCTTCCTTTCCTGTAGTTTGAAGCCATTGTTCTGCGTTCCAGGGCAGAAGAAAACAAGCCTGCTCCCTCCTCTCACATTTTCATAAATGGCCATCACGTCTCCTCTCAGCCTTCTCTTCTGTATGCTAAACATGCCCAGCTCTTTTAAGCTGCTCCTCATAGGGCTTATTCTCCAGACCCTTGATCCTTTTTGTTGCCCTCCTCTGGGACTTCTCCCGTTCTCCAAGAACCCTCAAAGATGATTGCCAGTGGTTTCGAAATGACTTCCGCTAGTTCCTTCAATACTCTTAGATGTAGTTGATCTGGCCCTAGGGACATGAATTTGTTTAGACCAGCCAGGTATTGTTGTAGGTTTTTCCAGGCTATATGGCCATGTTCTGGAGGCAATTTTTCTCCTGACGTTTCACCTGCATCTATGGCAAGCATCCTCAGAGGTAGTGAAGTCAGACCTCACTACCTCTGAGGATGCTTGCCATAGATGCAGGCGAAACGTCAGGAGAAAAATTGCCTCCAGAACATGGCCATATAGCCCGGAAAACCCTACAACAACCCAGTGATCCCGGCCATGAAAGCCTTCGACAATACCAGCCAGGTATTCCTGGACAACTTGATCCCTGTTTGCGGGGTGGATTTCCCCTACTCTCTTTCATCCTTTCCATGTTGCTGAGGTTGAGGATGGCTTCCTTTTTGTGAGAAGACTGAGGCAAAGAAAGCATTAAGTACTTCTACGTTTTCCTTATCCCGTTAGCATTTCCCCATCATCTCCTCATAGAGGCCCTATCACCTTCTTGTTCTTCCTTTTCCTACCAACGTAAGCAAAGAAACCCTTTGTTTTTAATGTCCCTGGAAGAACGGAGCTCGTTTTGCATTTTAGCCTTGTGAACCTTTTCCCTAGAGGAGTTGGTTATTTGTTTGAATTCGTCTTTGGTGGTTTCTCCCATTTTCAACTTCTTGTGCATGTCATCAAGCAAAAGGTTTGAAATGACATACCTCCTAAGGCTTCATTTCACACACCATTTCAAACCCATCTTCAGATGCACCTCTCCCTTCCACCACACCAGAATACTTTGACTCTAGGATTCCAGTTTGGCTTTTGGAGCAAGGTACATGTTTTATCATTCAAAACCAATTCTTTTACTCCTGTCTGAATCAAAAGTGTCTAAAAACTTTTTTGCTGTTTTTAAAAATCTGAAGTAAATTAACTATTGCTATACACAGTGTTAATGAGCCCCCGGTGGCGCAGTGGGTTAAAGCACTGAGCTGCTGAGCTTGTTGATCGAAAGGTCGCAGGTTCGATTCCGGGGAGCGGCGTGAGCTTCCGCTGTCAGCCCTAGCTTCTGCCAACCTAGCAGTTCGAAAACATGCGAATGTGAGTAGATCAATAGGTACCGCTCCGGCGGGAAGGTAACGGCGCTCCATGCAGTCATGCCAGCCACATGACCTTGGAGGTGTCTACGGACAACGCTGGCTCTTCGGCTTAGAAATGGAGATGAGCACCACACCCCAGAGTCAGACATGACTGAACTTAATGTCAGGGGACTACCTCTACCTTTACCTATACACAGTGTTAAAAATGCAGATATACCATAGGGGTTGTAGTGGAGTCATAGGCCTTCTCTCGTTTTGCCTTTAGTGGGGGAAACGGCGGAAGAGAATTCTCTCAACTACATGTGGCTCACCATACTTTTATCCCATCCGGAATATGTTCATGCGGATCTAGAGAGGCACGAACTAATCAGCAGAGGCTCCATCCTCTATAAGGTAAAGTCCCCCCCATTCCCACCAGATGAACTGTGTGAATGGGGCCAAGAGGAGGGGGCTCCAGTATGAGTAGTAAACTTCTTGTGGCTATATCTGAAGTTCATTTGAGTGGTGCAAGCAGGGTCAACAGTGAAAAACAAAGCAAGAGGAGCCAGCTTCAAAATTGTGGAGTTAATTCTATGCATGGAAAAAGTGAGAATACAAATACGTTGGTCATTGATTCTGCACACTTGAAAGGCTTGCAATAAGGGGAAGCCGACATAGAAAATGGGGAAGCCTGATAGTGACAAAACCTTTCTTTTCACATTTTTTTTTGTCTTGCCTCACTTATAACAACAACTCCGCCTCCTCACAGGTGTCAATCTCAGACAGTGGCCATTACCCAATGCAACAGCTCAGTGGGAAGGAGCTGTTGAAGAGCTCTGCTAATTTAAAGGTAAGAGAACAGTCTTTATCAATGCCCGTTCTTTAATTTCAATGGCTTTCTTTCTGATTATCAAAGTGGAGCTCTTTGGTTGGAGCTAGCATGGCCCATCAGAGACGATTTGGTGTGCCAGGCTAGCCCTTCACTTGAAATGTGTTCAGTTTGTTTTGCTTCTCCCAGGTTGCACACTCAGGGATGAACTGCTACCACTACATGGATGACGGACCAGTCATAAAGGTAAGTGTGGCTTTACCTTCCTGATGGCAAGGGAGACGATCCCTGTTCTGTCCTTCTGCAAGAAGCCCCAAGAAGCATACAATCAGTGGGTTGCTGTGAGATTTCCGGGCTGTATGGTCATATTCCAGAAGCATTCTCTCCTGACATTTCACCCACATCTGTGGCAGCCATCCTCTGAGGTTGTGAGGTTTGTTGGAAACTAGGCAAGTGAGGTTTATATATCTGTGGAATGTCCAGGGTGGCACAAAGAACTCTTGTCTGTTTGAGGCAGGTGTGAATGTTGCAATTGGCCACTCAAAAAAATGGGAATTCCAGACAGGAAACAGTCAGGGCCAGCTAACACCTCCCAACAAAGGATTCCCCCAGGCAGAAGCAGCCAGGCTTTGACGCTGCAAGGCCATTAAAAGCTAATCAAGGTGGCCAATTGCAACATTCATACTTCCCTCAAAGTGACAAGAATTCTTTCTTCCACCCTGGACATTCCACAGTTATATAAACCCCATTTGCCTAGTTTCCTACAGACCTCACACCCTCTGAGGATGCTTGCCATAAATGGGGCGAAACATCAGGAGAGAATGCTTTTAGAAGATGGCCATACAGCCCAGAAAACTCACAGCCTCCCAGTGATTCCGGCCATGACAGCCTTTGACAACACATAGAATTAATATTTGATCTTCAGGAGCCCTGAAACAATTTGACAACCCATCTCCCTCTCTCTGCTGTTCTGCAAGCCGTTCTTCCCTTCATCCCTTTGCTACGGCATCCTTCCATCTGCCATCTCTTCCTGCCCTCATACATTAGCAATGCCAGTCACATTCTCTGGGGCATTCTGTATCCAAGAAGGAAAGTCCCTTGCATATCACTCCAAGTCTGTCTCCTCAAGGTGTTCCTCCGATTCCACCCTAAAATGCAAAAGGCTTATATTTTTACTCTCTGCCAACCTTGTAGGGCAGTGATACAATCAGCATCAATATTGGATGTCCTCCAGGCAGAAGGCTGGCTTTTGACATCACTTACACCAAGAATTACACTACCGAGAAGAACAAGCGCTACTTCGACTGTGTGAAACCGGACCCCGAGATGCCCTGCTTCTACTTCAGTGATGGTAAGGGCAGCAGGAGGAATACCTGGGTGTATTGGGTTTCTGCCATGAAGTGAGCTGGGAAGTCAGATGAGTGGAACAGACATGGTTATATATCTGATTGTTATGGCAGAAAAGATGCATAAATCGAGTGGTTCCTCAACTAGGACCAGTAAAAATTGATGTTTGGTTCTGGTCAGTAAGACAGTTTCAAGAGGGATTGTTCAGTTCAGCCCGCTCCACCTGGAACCATTCCAAGCATTCAGCATATTTGACACACTTTCTTCTTTCTTTTCTTTCTTGGCAGTGTTTTACCCTTTCTTCTTGATCCAAGACATGGTGACAGGGCACTCGGGGCGTTTCAATGGAAGGTGAGGCCTGAGCACAGCTTTGTGGAAATGCTGAGTCGGGATGAATACATTCTCAAGCCCTTCGTTCAAGTTCTTTGGAACAAGGCGGAGGCACCTGGGTCCAAACCCAATGCACTTGGACAGGGACACTCCTGGTTAATCCTTTGTTGCTCCACATTTTCAGCTACCTTAAAAATGTCCGGCTTTCTCTCGCTTCCTCACAGTTACTCCCTTAACTACAATTGCTGCAGAATGAGTTCAGAATGCAAAAGTTGTTTGTACTGAGTTAACTCAGGAGGAGGAGAGGAGGGGGCAAAATGTGGTCCTTCCCAGTAGGTATTGAGGTTTCAAAAGCATTCATGCCCAGCTGCCTTCTGTTTATTGGTTGATCATACTCCTTTCTCTTTGCCACAATTTTGGATTGGGGCTGTGGCCTTTTTGTGGCATATATGTTTCCTGTCGTAGTCACTGCGAATCATACATTTGGTAATCTCTGCGTCTGCATCGCAGCGTTCGGAACCCTTTAAAAGCAAAAAATGACAGTTAGCCCTTGGCCACGCCCACTCTCCCCCCGCATAAATAGCCCGTGGGCGGGGCCAGCCGGCAGTTCTCTTCATCCGCGCTGACAAGCAGCTGGAGAACCCTATATCTCGTGCGAGCTATCTGTGAAGTACTTATTTTAATCTTTGGATTGGCCTCTTGCATAGTCAGGATGGCAACTAATTCATTTAAGAAGTGTACAAAATGTCCTAATGTACTTCCGGACAACGATGGACACGATCTTTGCCTTGCCTGTTTGGGCGAGGCACATCTCTATCAATCGTGCTCAGTCTGCCAAGCTTTCACACCGCAGACGAGGAAGAATCGGATTTTGCGTTTAAAGGCGGCCCTATATGAGAGAGCCCTTCTCCCATCGACAGATCCGATAAAAATCGATCTGCCTGTTAATGAGGCCGCAACGGCTAAGAAAAAGTTTAAGAAGTCTAAGGACAAACTACTCCAAAATGGCCGCTCGGCCTTGAACAAAAAAACGGCCGCATTGGGGACGACGGTTGGTCCGTTAAGTGCCCATCATTCTGCTGAAACCCCTTCGAGATCGAAGGAGAAGGGCGAAGGTCTCCCCCTGGTGGCTGAAAAGAACGTTGCCGCCACGCCATTACAGGAGCGGCGCGAGGGTGACTCGAGATCATCTAGAGTTACCCCTCCTATGCCTGTACTTGTGCCTAATCAACCTCCACCTATGGGAGGACTGGGGACTGCTAAGCCAGGAGCCTCCACTCACCAACTTGCTCCCCCGATGGCCATCCAGGGCCAGGGCACGAATGGGGAAAGTACTAGCCATCTGGCCGCTCCTCGAGCTTCTCAAAACTCCACCGTCGACATCGGCAGGGCAGTCTCCTGCAGCCTCCAGCCCGCTCCTCGCTCTGCTACTGACGCCGACGTCGAGAGCACCATTAGGGCGGAGCGCGCATGCGCGACCCGGCCCAGTAGTGACGAGCGGGCTGTAGAGGCGGAGCGCTCAACCCAGACTCCTCCTTCTGGCATCGACGTCGAGGAAGGAGGAGGGCATTCAAGCTTAGCCCCTCCTATAGAGGGAAGAGCTCAGCAGAGCGAGCCGCAGCCCTTGATGCCTCCCGAAGTGCAGGAGGATTTTGAGAGACATTCGTCGAGACGTGCTTTAAGGAGGGGAAGCAAGCGCCCAAGGCGTTCGAGGTCCCCCTCCAGACGGAGCTCTCGTTCTCATCGACACCGCTACCGGTCAGCATCCAGGGGCGGAGCTCGGAGACATTCTCCCTCATCTACTTCGTCTTCTTCCTCATCCTCATCCTCGCGGTCCCCAACACCACCTCCCAGGCATTCCAAACGTGCAAAGAAACATAAGCACCAGTATTACCCTTACCCACCCTACTGGGGCAGACCCCCCATGGGATACTATCCCCACCCAGGCTGCTGCCATGAGGGACATCAGACCCAAAGCATGCCTGCGCACACTCCTGACGTTGCTGTTCACAGACGCAGAGCTGTGCAGTGCCAAACAGTGAGGGTCCCTGGATGTGGGATGCACCCTGCTGATGTGCAGGCCCCTTCAACATCTGCGACTATCCATGTTAGACCTCAACGTTCAGCCCAGATTGTTCGAGATGTAGGGGGTTTGAATGCAGCTCCTCTAGTACAAATGACTGAAACAAGACAACCTATGGACATTCAGAGATCTGAATTAACCCCTGCGAGACCACCGGGCTTGCAATTGAGTGATGTGTGCAATGATGACTCAACTTCCATTCAGGCCCAAGGTGAATCGACCCCTCAGGGTCCTGACTGTGCTTCCCAAGTAGAGGGAATTGAGCAGGCACAGGGACATTTGGACAGTTCATCAGAGGATTCAGAAGTACCTGATTACCTTTGCCAGGGGGATAATGAGGGWGCTTCTGCTATGCAAACTACTGAGATAAATAAATTTAATGTGCTAGTGGGAAGAATGATCAAGGCGTTAGATATTCCCRCCCCAAAGGCACCAGAACATGTAGATGACCCCATGTTCCCTTCGGATGAACAGGTGTCATCACCAGCCACTACCCTCCCAGTGCTGCCCTATCTGTTGAAATTAGCACGTGTGATAGATGTGTCCCCGTCCTTAGTGCCTGCGATTCCAAGGAGACTTGATACGTTGTACAAAATTGATGTATCCTCAAATAAGTGGGTGGTTACTCCTCCAAAACCCAACACTGTTGTGGCGGAAGTGGCAAAAACAAAACGCCCCAAAAACACCCTTACTACTCYGCCTGATAAGGAGGGAAAGAAGATAGACACCTTGGGCAAGAAGGCTCACTTATCCGCAGGCCTGCTCACGCGCATGGCACATTATGCCACTTACCTGAGCGRGTATCAAAGTTTTCTATGGGCAAAAATTTTACCATATATTGATATACTCCCTGTAGAGCGCCAACGCTTCCCTAAAGCCTTACAAGCTGAGGCTGTGGTACTATCAAGAATCCAGAAGGATTTTGCAAAACATCTGGCAGAGATGGCGGGAAATTTGTATTCTACTGCAACGTCAATACRACGTCATGCTTGGTTACGCTCAGCAAACTTATCAGAGGAAGGTAGAGCACTAGCGGAAGACCTTCCATTCCACGAGGAGGGTCTTTTTAACCCTGAAACTGACACCAGAATTAAAGAGAAACAGGATGTGAGGCAGGCTGCCAATAAGTTTGGCTATACCTGGCAGCCATACTCTCAGCAGAGACAACGCTGGCACCCGTATAGTTCTAACTTTYGAAGGAACCCAGGGAACTCGTTCCCTGGCCAGGGTAGGAACCGGGGTTACCCTTACAACAGAGGTCAAGCAGGTAGAYGCAATTCCTACTATTCCAGGCCGAGGTCCCAAAACTGGTCCAACAAGGGAAAACCACAAGGGAACCCTAAGAAGCGTCTTTGACGCCCTTAGTCTGGATTCCAATTTACAGCCTGATGTGCCTGTTGTTAGTTTAGAGGACACAGGTGTTAGTGTTAGTGTTTCGTGTGTTAATGTTAATGTTAATGTTAGTGTTGTTCCCCGGGATGTATCCTTAGGGGCGCCTATGTTTGGTGATAGGTTATCACCTTTTTATGATGTGTGGGCTAAAATCACCACTGATAAATGGGTTTTATCTATAATAGCCCAGGGTTATTTTATTGAATTCCTAGACCTTCCTCGAGTAGGTCATGTTCGTCATACACCATTCTCTCAGCCGTTATGGGAAGAGGTTCGGACGCTGTTGGATAAGGGTGCCATTTCTCTCATAGCTAATGATGTTTATTCTCAGTGTTTTTTCTCGCGCTACTTCCTCATTAAAAAGCGCAGTGGTGGCTTGAGGCCCATTTTAGATCTCCGACTGTTGAATAAACATGTTATACCAAAGAGGTTTCGCATGATTACTCTTACTACCATTTTGCCCCTGTTGTATAAGGGAGCTTGGTTTGCTACCATTGATTTAAAGGATGCGTACTTCCATTTGTCTATCGCTAGACATCACCGTAGATACCTTACCTTTATGGTGGGTGACACTGCTTATTGGTTCAATGTCTTACCTTTCGGGTTGTCCTCTGCCCCAAGGGTCTTTACAAAGTGTATGTCCGTGGTGGCGGCTTACCTGCACACGAGGGGAATTTCTGTCTACCCATATATAGATGACTGGTTAGTTGTGGCTGACTCCCGTGCCCATCTTCAGTCTCAACTCTGTCATTTTGTCTCTTATACAGTCGCTAGGACTCGTCATCAACGTGGAAAAATCGGCACTGACACCGTCTCAACGAATCCAATTCATAGGCGCCCTCTTGGACTCCACGACCGAGAGGGCCTACCTCCCAGAAGACCGGTGTGCCAATCTCCAAGACCTAGTCAGACAGGCTGTCCATGCTCCTTGTCTCACTGCCAGGCAGATCCAAGTTCTGTTAGGCCATATGGCATCTGCAACTGCTGTGATTCCGTATGCCAGGTTACGCATGCGCCCACTGCAATCCTGGTTCATATCGGTCTACAATCCCATCATGGACAGTCAGACGATCCAACTTTCCATCCCCGAGGATGTCCGCAGGTCACTCCTATGTTGGGTGGACAGGTCTTGGGTGTGCAAGGGTTTCCCATTCCATACCCCCAGGCCAACATGTACTGTTACGACAGATTCTTCCCTTTCGGGATGGGGTGCCCATGTTCGAGGCCTTACTGCTCACGGAGAGTGGACAGAAGACGAAAGAAGAGCTCACATAAATTTTCTCGAGCTTCTCGCCGTAGAAAGAGCATTGCAGTCGTTCGAAAGGGTTGTGAGAGGTCAAACCATACAAATTCTCACCGACAACACGACTGTGATGTTTTATTTGAACAAACAGGGCGGCACACATTCTCTGCCCCTCTTGAATCTCACGCTCAGGATTTGGGATTGGTGCTTGGAGAGGGGGATTCATCTCGTAGTGACTCATGTGCCAGGGGAGGAGAACACGTTAGCGGATTCTCTCAGCAGAAATCCGCTGGCGAACCACGAGTGGTCCCTAAACCAGGGGGAGGTGGACAGACTTTTTCGAGCGTGGGGACGTCCAGAGATAGACCTGTTTGCGTCCCAGGCAAACGCGAAGTGCGCCCTCTTTTGCGCACGGAGGCGCCCTTCTCTAAGGGAGGGGTGCATGGGGGATGCGTTCCTACAAGAATGGTCAGGTCGCCCACTGTACGCCTTTCCACCCTTCCCCCTGTTGTTAAAGGTAGTAGCAAAGATACAGAGGGAAAACGCACGTTGCATTCTAATAACCCCATGGTGGCCGAGACAACCCTGGTTTTCCCCACTGCTCAAAATGTCTCAGAGGATCTTCTTCTGTCTTCCCGGAAGAGTGGATCTTTTGTCGACTCAGGAAGGTCAGGTCCTGTACCCGGAGGTTCAGAAACTGAGGCTGACAGCTTGGAGAATCCAGCTGAGCCATTAATCCCCGTTTCGGCTCTATCTAGTAGTGTACGGGCTGTTATTGAGGCTGCCCATAAAACCTCAACTAAAAGATCGTATGTCTATAAGTGGTCTAGGTTTTGTAAGTTTGTGAGATCAAGGGAGGAAAATCCTACTACTGTCCCGGTCACGACAATACTAGATTTTTTAGTGTCTCTTTCTGATGCAGGGCTATCATGTTCGTCGCTAAAGTGCTATCTTGCGGCGATCTCATGGTTCCGAAGAAAGGAGGATTTTTCATCTTGCTTCTCTCACCCCCTAGTTAAAATGTTTTTAAGGGGTATGGCTAACACCACTCCACCAGTAGCGCCGATAGCCCCAGCATGGAATCTCGAGTTAGTGCTATCTTTTTTGACCAAACCGCCCTTTGAACCGTTGGCTACGACTCACATTGCGTATCTTTCATGGAAGACGGCCTTCTTAACAGCCATTACGTCGGCAAGACGGGCAAGCGAATTGTGCGCGCTACGGGTAGATCCTCCTTATTTGAGGATGCATAAAGATAAAGTAGTGCTCAGAACGGATGTTGCCTTCTTGCCCAAGGTGTCTTCCTTGTTTCATATGTCTCAAGAAATTATACTTCCCTCGTTTTTTTCAAAACCCGTCCTCGCCCATGGAACGAAGTTTACATCTCCTGGATGTCAGGAGGTCCATTGCTTTCTATATGGACAGGACGGCGTCCCTCAGGAAGACGCCGCGATTATTTGTTAAATACCGTAAGGATATGGAAGGCTTGCCCTTGTCATCCCAGAGATTTTCCTCCTGGATAGTTTCTACTATTAAGTTATGTTACCGTTTAGCTGGCAAAGACTTACCGTTGCAGGTCAAGGGCCATTCTACCAGAGCCATGTCGACCACGACTGCTTTCATGAAGGGAGTGCCATTGGATGTCATCTGCCGAGCAGCTATATGGACGAACCCCCTGTCGTTCGTGTCCCATTACAAGTTGGATATCGTCTCCAAGAGGGATGCGGAGTTCGGCAGAGCGGTGTTGTTTTCGGCGGTGGCATGACTCCCTCCAACCACGGTCAGTAGCTCGCTAATCTACCAAATGTATGATTCGCAGTGACTACGACAGGAAATTATAAGTTGCTTACCTGTAACTGTAGTTTCCTTAGTAGTCACCTGCGAATGCATACATACCCGCCCTACCTCCCCTCAGATGTCATGCCGCGCCTTCCAGCTGCTTAGCGGCGGAAGAGAACTGCCGGCTGGCCCCGCCCACGGGCTATTTATGCGGGGGGGAGAGTGGGCGTGGCCAAGGGCTAACTGTCATTTTTTGCTTTTAAAGGGTTCCGAACGCTGCGATGCAGACGCAGAGATTACCAAATGTATGCATTCGCAGGTGACTACTAAGGAAACTACAGTTACAGGTAAGCAACTTATAATTCTGTTGTGTTCCCTGCATCAAACATAAGCTTCTCCTGCTAGCTCTGCAAATATAAGCCTCCTCTATATGTGCAACATTCTTAGTCCCCAGAGAAAAAAAGATACAAATTATCATCAACTTCCTCCTCCTCCTCCTTCATAGCCCTCTCTGTCAAATTCATTCTCCTTCGCTCAGCAACATCCAGTTTTTCCTCTAATACCACCATCCTTGCAAGAAAGTGCAGGCTAGGTAACTCCAGGAAAAAGGAGTGAAGATTTTGTCCTAAGTGTTCAAAAGGCTTTGGAATAGTTAAAGCAGTGCTTCTCAACCTTCCTAATGTTGGTACCCTTTAATATAGTTCTTCATGTTGTGGTGACCCCCAACCATAAAATTATTTTCGTTGCTACTTCATAACGGTAATTTTGCTACTGTTATGAATTGCAATGTAATTATCTGATACGCATGATGTATTTTCATTCACTGGACCACCTTTGACACAAATACCCGATACACCCACATTTGAATACTAGTGGGGTTGGGGGAGATTCGTTTTCTCATTTGGGAGTTGTAGTTGCTGGGAATTATAGTTCACCTCCAATCAAAGAGTATTTTGAACTCTGCCAACCATGGAATGGAACCAAAGTTGGTGCGCAGAACTCCCATGAGCATCACGAAATAGTTGAAGGGTTTGGTGGGCATTGATCTTGAGTATTGGAGTTGTAGTTCACCTACATCCAGAGAGCACTGTGGACTCAAACAGTGATGGATCTGGACCAAACTTGGTACAAATACTCAATATGCCCAAATGTGAACACTGGTGGAGTTTGGAGAAAATAGACCTTGACATTTGGGAGTTGTAGTTGCTGGGATGTATAGTTCACCTGCAATCACAGCAGAAGGGGGGGGGGTTGGTGGGAGGATTTGCCGCCTGTTTCCAAAAAGGAAGAGAAAGACAGGTGGAGAGATCTTCAGCCTTCTCCGCCAAGGGGGTTCCTAAGATGATCAGAAATAATGTGTTTTTGGTGGTCTTTGGCAACCCCTCTGAAACCCCTTCTTGACTCCCCAGGGGTCCCGACCCTCAGGTTGAGAAACACTGAGTTAAAGCCTTTGCATGCAGACTCATTTTCTTTTTCTTCCCATTTTTTCATGACAGCTATATCTTCTCAGTCATTGGTGGGGGAGCTTTTTCAGTCGATAACATTGAATACTTCAAAGAGGAGGACCTTGCGCGCTACAACACCATGATTGGCAGGTGCATACAATGCATGGTCTCTCACACTCTTCTGCCATTTCTGCAGTAGTTGATTCCCAAGCGGCATTTGGTGGGTCTTGTGGTCATTCAGGTCATTGTTGGATTCAGGCTCTCACCAGCCCAAAACATCTTGGCCAGTGAGAGGGGATGCTGGGAGTTGTATGTGTCAGGATTTGTAAATTACATGGCATTTCTTAACTGCATGTAAAAGTTCTGTGTTCCTGTAATCAGAGTGTGGAGGCCGATGTAATGGGAGACGTATAAAATTGTGTTCTCCATGGTGAGGGTTGATGAGGGATGGATGGTGGGTGTTGGAGAGAGCTGTGTTAGGGAAAACTACCCTAAAATATAAAGCGGAACATCCAAAAACAAACAGGGCACATAAAGTTAAGCATCAGCTCACAGCATACGAAGTGTGAAGTGCCATGTGATGTGTCTGTAAAGAATTCAGAACTTAGGAGGCAAACATGCAGTATCCAATCTTTTAAAAAATCACAAAAAGTTTGTTTACAATAATAACAAATAACTGCATTTCTTAATAATCAAGAACTGAGTCAAGAACTAATCAACTAATCAAGAACCCATCTCTTCTAAGATTTCAACAGAGGGGGGAAATTCAATCACTATATCTCTCCACACACAGAATGAGAGAGATCTCAAAGCACACAGCACATTCTGTCCATACTACAGTGTAAGAAGGCAGAAGTCTGATCCAAAAAAGCTTGCAGTAGAAAAGTGTCCATTTTAAAGAATCCGAATGAGAGGAGAGAAGAAATTAGATATATTCCTACTGTCATACAGGAGACATAATTGAAGCTAAACCCTTAGTCTAGACCAGTAATGGGCAACCTTTTGAGCTTGGTGTGTCAAAATTCACCCAAAAGCTGAGCATAACTTGGATAGTGTGTCACGTTGAGAAAAAAAAAACCCCATAATTTTACGATATTAAAAGTTTAAATAACAAAAATAACAAAAATGCAATATACAGTATAACTTTAGGCAGTTAGGGGATAACTAGCCGAACTGACCACAAGATGGCACATGTAACTATTTTTTAGGAAAGGGCAGGGTTAATCAGAAATAGGGGTTCATAAGGATGCACAACAGTAATAGTGGTGAAATGGAGTCTGTACTATGCTGCAAGATGGCATTGTTTATTGTTTCTAATGGTGGGGAATGGCACCCATAGCACAGGCTCTTGCCTCTTCCAGTTTCCCCCTCACTTATCTTAGTAGGTAAAGGTAGTCCCCTGACGTTAAGTCCAGTCATGTCTGACTGTGGGGTGTGGTGCTCATCTCCATTTCTAAGCCGAAGAGCCAGCGTTGTCCGTAGACACCTCCAAGGTCATGTGGCCAGCATGACTGCATGGAGCGCCGTTTTCTTATCTTATCTTATCTTAGTAATGATCGTCAATTAGAAATCCACGACACCCTAGAACAGTAGATTGGGTGATGATTGCTGTGGTTATGTGGTTGCTGGTAATGGTGATCACAGGGCCCCCAGAGATGCATCCCCCGCGGCATTGCGTTGCTCCCTGCTCTCACCGGCCGGAAGTGAGGTCAAAGATTCTTTAACAGCCTTACTGGAAGTCCCAGAACTAGATGCTCTGTGCCAGAGTTCTGTTGTATTGGCCTACAGACCTCTGCTACAGAGTGACTACAATACAGTACAGCAAATGTTTCATCCTCGGCTACTGCACCTGGCATGCAGCCCCATACTTCTCTGTATGCGGCTGCGTGTCATTGAAAATGGCTACACGTGTCAGTGCTGATACACATGTCATAGGTTCGCCATCAGAGGTCTAGACTAAACTAAGTGCTCCTCGTTGAGAGTTGCTGTAGAATTGGAGAGGGAGAGAGAGAAACTAAAATTTGTATATGTTGTTTGCACTGTATATATTGCTGCAACTAAGAAGAGAAAAGCCTTCCTGCATATTTTTAGAAACTGTCTCTGTGTTCTTGTTCCTGCAGAAGTCCATTTCACCTATCTGTGGGTATCTCGTTTCGTAACGGTTGTTTTATTATTGTATAAAACTTCTGACAGTACACCAAATGCTTGAAAGCCCACAAATTTCCCACTCCTGGTTTAAAAGCATGTCTTGTGACAACAGGCATCTTTGTTGCCTATCCTGGAGGAATAACCTGAAGTGAGACCATTTAATGCAGTGGTTCCTAACCTGTGGTCCATGGAGCACCAAGAATGCAAATCTGGTCCACGGCCTCACCATTACTACATCGTTGCCTCGAAACCATGCAGCAACAAGAGCAACTGGTCTTGCGGAGCCCTCTTCTAGTGCCAAGGCAACGGGGATGTCGGGAGGGGAGAGATTGACTATCCATGAAAGATAACTACTACCACATCAGCACTAGATTATTAAATATGTTTTTTCTGTGGGCGAGCAGATGGAGACTACTGGATGGCATATGTTCTGTATCAGAAACTAGAGCTGATGTGGTCTAGCCAATGCAATTTTCTGTATCAGCACCCCAAATAATCAAACCAGATCTAAAGTTGACCAAAAACTGATTAGTAACCCTTTTGGCACTAATGTTGGAGAGTGGTCCCTGTCAAAGTGGTTCCTGTTCAGGTGGTACCTGGTGAAGTGGTCCCTGGTCAAAAATGGTTGGGAACCACTGATTTAATGTATTAATGAAATTTCTAATCAAAATCTCAGAAATATCTTAGGAAGGGGAACAGTTTGAATTGAACTGGTCTTGGAGGTTTCCTAAACTCCAGTTCAATCCATCTTCAGGCCTGGTTTGGCCTCTAACATAAACTTGCTTCCTCGATGGATGGACAGTGGCCTGTTTCTTAGAAGTGGTTCACATCATCAGTCAAGATATCCCACTGGATCATCTCTGGATAGGAAATTAGACACAGCGATATGGTGGTTCTGCCCAACCTACAGTGTTAATTTCAGGATTGGAGGTGTTTCAAACATCCCTTCCTCTTGAAAGTATTGTACTTTAGCGCCTAGCATTCTTCTCCATGGATTAGGCTGTTGTTGTAGTCCAGCAACATCAGGAGGGCTGCAGGATTCCCAACTACACCCAATTTCCAACTTGGGTTGTTTTCATTTTTTTCCCTAGCGTAACAAACAGTCTCATCTGGCTGAGGGCTGATGGTGAAGATAACAACACCGATGCCGAAGGTTTCAATGTCTTCTCTCAAGACAGCTCTGGGATACTGTAAGGCTCACGAAGTGTATTTATTCTGATTCTGCCTCTGATTTTCATCCTGAATAAAAGAGGCAATCCCCCTTGATTTCAATGTTTCCCTTCCTTCCCTGTTCGGCCTCCTTTCCTACAAGATATTATCTAAAAAGCTCTCCTGGACTCAACTCTGAAATGTGAAATGAACCTTCTTTCTCTCAAAGGTGGGTCTGCCAGAAGAATTCTCCCTGTCACGACATTGTTCCCAATGATGCCTCTGCTCCGGAGTACTTCTTTGTGATGAAGGTATCAAACAGGTATAACTGTTCACTTTCCAGTTTACCTTAGTTTAAAACTCTGTGCCATTTATATCTTAATTTATTATGCTTAGGAGCCCCCAATCGTGAAGTGGGTTAAACCACTAAGCTGCTGAACTTGCTGACCGCAAGGTCAGCGGGTTGAATCCGGAGAGCCGGGTGAGCTCCGGCTGTTAGCCCCAGTTTCTGTCAACCTAGCAGTTTGAAAACATGCAAATGTGAGTAGGTCAGTAGGTACTGCTTTGGTGTGAAGGTAACGGTGCTCCATGCAGTCATACCAGCCACATTACTTTGGAGGTGTCTACAGACAACGCTGGCTCTTTGGCTTAGAAATGGAGATGAGCACCAGCCCCCAGAGTTGGACACGTCTAGACTTAGTGTCAAGAGGAAAACCTTTACCTTTTACCTTTATCATCCTCTCTAAATCATCAGTGAACCCATCAATCTCAGGAGTCTCAGGCTGATCTCCAACAGGACTTCCATCCTCAGGGCAACACTCCATTGCCATCCATGGAGGCTGAGAGAATGTGACTTGCCCAGGATCACCCAGTGTGATTCTGTGGCTGAACGGGGATTTGAACCCTCATTTTGGTAATGCGAGGGAGCGAAATGAAAGATGTCAGGCGAGTGGCCTTAATGACAAAAGACCCTAATCCTAAATGTACAGCTGAGCAACTCATTGGCAGCAGATTGACCCAGCTCCAGGAGCCCAAAGTGGTAAAGAGAACAAAAACACTGGACCAATGTTATCTCTTCCATAGGAGGCTTTTCTTGGTGGTAAAATAATATAGTTGCACTATTTACAGTAACAAGGTTTCCACAACACGAACAAACAAATACATCGTAGCTTTATATACACAGCAGCCCTTATACACTGGAGCTCCCTCACACAAGGCTTCTCTCATATAGACATTTACCTCAAACAGACTGACCATTTCTCTCACTGAGGCAAACTACCATTTAACAGGCTTCGGCCTACTCCCTCTCCACAGGGCGACGCTAGCTTTGGCCCACTAACTCTGACAGGCTTCAGCCTACTAATTCTTTCAGTGCTTGCCTCACAATTTGTCACAGAGTGACCATTTCCCTCACTGAGGCAAACTGGCACTAACAGGCTTCGGCCTACTCCCTCTCCTTAGAGCGATGCTAGCTTTGGCCCACTAACTCTAACAGGCTTCAGCCTACTAACTCTTTCAGTGCTTGCCTCACACTTTGTCAAAGAGTGACCATTTCCCTCACTGAGACAAACTGACACTRACAGGCTTCGGCCTACTCCTTCTCCTCAGGGCAACGCTAGCTTTGGCCCACTAACTCTAACAGGCTTCAGCCCAGTRACCCTTTCACCGCTTGYCTCACACTTTGTCACAGAGTGACCATTTCCCTCACTGAGGCAAACTGACACTAACAGGCTTCGGCCTACTCCCTCTCCTCAGGGCGACGCTAGCTTTGGCCCACTAACTCTAACAGGCTTCAGCCTACTAACTCTTTCAGTGCTTGMCTCACACTTTTGTCATCAAAAATACCCAGTTGATCTTTAATATTCCTGACAAAAGAGGATCTTCTTTCCCAGCAGCCAACCTCCTTCTCTCCTTTTTGYTTCYGCAGGGGAGTGGACCAAACCACCTAYTGYGACTAYGCCTTGGAGTTCATCATCCACGTTCACGGCCTGCGCCTTAGCTATACCAGAGCCCTCTTTCTCTTGGAGGTAACAACWGCTGGGCCTCCATGCCTCTTGGCATTTATTCTCTAGCGTTCGATGTGCTTGCCATGGCTCCACCAGTAGCAGTTCATTCTCTCTAGAGTTTCCTAGCTTTGCAAAAGCGAGAAGTTAATGTATATATAGGCCATGCCTTCTCGTTTGTGATGTTAACATGCTTTCAAAACAACTCCGACCTTCTCCAAAGGTTTTCTTCAGAGGAGGTTTGCCCTGGACTCCCTCTGAAGCTGAGAAAATGTGAGTTTGCCCAAAGACACCCATTTCGTCTTCATTACTAGGACTCTCATCTCTCAGGCGGACTCTCAAGGAAATCCTAAAAAGCATAGGTTGTTGTAGGTTTTTTCGTGCTATATGGCCATGTTCTAGAGGCATTCTCTCCTGACGTTTCGCCTGCATCTATTGCAAGCATCCTCAGAGGTAGTGAGGTCTGTTGGAACTCGGAAAATGGGTTTATATATCTGTGGAATGACCATTGTGGGACAAAGAACTCTTGTCTGTTGGAGCTAGGTGTGAATGTTTCAACTTGTATGTGCAAAAATGACCAAGATAATCCACAAATCCAAAATCCAAGAGCAAATCGCCCCTTTCCCAGGGAGGGCGAGGAAGGACACCACAAAAGTTGAATCTTCAAAATTGCAAAATGCTATTTATTGCGCAGCTGAAGCAATAGTGACAAGCATATAGGAATGCAATCCAGGGGTTTGTCCAACCTAAAGTTGGTTGCATTGATTATTTATGACTTTCATTAAAACAGTTTGATTGGTATTATAGAAATCAATCATCTCATTGGTTGTGTCTGACAATTTGGAATCTTATTGGTTCTTCTATGTTTCTAACAGCAAAAGCCTATAACAATGGTTCTGTTGAAATTTCTGACCCTGAGTTGTGGAACTTCTGGTCGGCTTATCTATATGTAAATTGCTTTTCTTCTACGGCTGAGAAAATTAAGGGAGTGAGGGAGTGACTTACTGCTAGTATCTTTGACTGAACAAAGAACACAGAGAACAATCATTCTCCAGCAGACAAAAGTCCTTTGTCCCACCCCTGGTCTTTCCACAGATATATAAACTCATTTTCCTACTTCCAACAGACCTCACTACCTCTGAGGATGCTTGCCATAGATGCAGGTGAAACGTGAGGAGAAAATGCCTCTAGAACATGGCCATATAGCCCGGAAAACCTACAACAACCCAATCATTCTTTCTCTTTGCTAGCTTTCTCTATGCATCAGAAGTTTCTGGCAATCAAGGTTTTCTCTATAGACAGGGCTTCTGGGACTTGTAATGATTGGAACTTCATTTTTTCTAAATCATGTCCCTCTCAAACTGACCACCTTGATTAGAATTTGATGGCCTGGCAGTGCCTGGGGCAATCTTTTGATGAGAGGTGATTAGAAGTTCTTGTTTGTTTCCTCTCCGTTGTTTTGCTGTTGTAATTTCCTAGTTCCAACAGACCTCACTACTTCTGAGGATGCTTGCCATAGATGCAGGGGAAATGTCAGGAGAGAATGCCTCTAGTCTAGAACATGGCCATATAGCCCAATAAAACCTACAACAACCCAGTGATTCCGGCCATGTAAGCCTTCAACAATACACTAAAAAGTATATGTTGTATAGGCAGTCCTCAAGTCACAAACAAGATTCTGTGGGTTTGTTCTTAAGAGGAATTGATTTGTAAGTCAGAACAGGTCCATTTTAAAGTGGAATTCCAGTCTCTCATCTATATAAATAAAAGTATAGATGAGAGACTATAGAAATAAATAAGCTGTGGGGCCCACCTGGAGAGGTCTTCCACCACATTATCCATTCCTGAATACTCCCTCTCTTCTCATCCTCCTCCTCCTTCATGTCAAGGAGCAGTCCTGTTTCCTCTCTCGTGGTGTTTGTGCTGTCAGCTCACATACGGCTACAACTAACCGATGGGCAACAAATCAAACATCTCTTCTTTACAAATGTCTTTTCCTGCTCCCAGGTATCAATGGGCGTCATCTTTGGTATGCTCATCCTATACATAATGGTCCTTACTATGGCTCCCACATGCAAGTCCTACTTTGGCAAACTCATGAAGAGGATGGAAGAAGCATTGGTCTTTCGGACAGGTGAGTTGTCAAAACAATACATTGAGTGATATGAAAAAGAAGAAACATGCCTTGTTTTGAGAGCCTTCCTGACACTTCTGTTACCTTGAAGGCTTTCTGAAGTTGCTCTTCCCATTGCCGTGCTCATTTCAGCAACTCTTCAGTGACTGGTTTCCCCACCTACAGCATACTCTCCTATCCCTGGATTGTAGGATTGATCCATTTTTGACAATAGTTCCATTTCCCCCCATAATTGATCCATTTTTTTCATAATTGTGGTCTCTTATCTTGCTAAAATGCTGAAAGAATGGGGAACTAGGTTTTAGCCTGAAGAAGAGAAGGCTGAGAGGAGACATGATAGCCATGTATAAATATGTGAAAGGAAGTCATAGGGAGGAGGGAACAAGCTTGTTTTCTGCTGCCCTGGAGACTAGGACGCGGAACAATGGCTTCGAACTACAAGAAAGGAGATTCCACCTGAACATGAGGAAGAACTTCCTGACTGTAAGAGCTGTTCAGCAGTGGAACTCTCTGCCCTGGACTGTGGTGGAAACTCCTTCTTTGGAGGCTTTTAAACAGAGGCTGGATGACCATCTGTCAGGGGTGCTTTGAATGCAATTTTCCTGCTTCTTGGCAGGGGGTTGGACTGGATGGCCCATGAGGTCTCTTCCAACTCTTTGATTCTATCACAAATGAGAACCAGAGTACAGATAGTCAAGCAATATCAGAGTGTGTTCAAGATGGCAAAAAGTTATTAATGCGAAAGAACCCCGAAGCTAGGAGCAGCTGTTTGATTTTGCCTACTGAGAAAGATCCATCTTGCCCCATTCCTCCAGTTAATTGAGTGTAAACTGGTGGAATGAAAATTATGCGTAGTTCACGTTTTATCAGTCCACACACTGTCTTGCCAGAGAAAGAAAATATGCCATGCAGATGATCAGTAAAGAACAAGGAGTTTACTCTTTGTATTGTCAAACTGGGTTGTTGTAGGTTTTTTCGGGCTATATGGCCATGGTCTAGAGGCATTCTCTCCTGATGTTTCGCCTGCATCTATGGCAAGACCTCACTATCTCTGAGGATGCTTGCCATAGATGCAGGCGAAACGTCAGACCATGGCCATATAGCCCGAAAAAACCTACAACAACCCAGTTTACTCTTTGTAATGCAGAGCAACATATACCGTATATACTCAAGTATAAGCCAACCCGAATATAAGCCAAGGCACCTAATTTTACCACAAAAAAACTGGGGAAATGGATTGACTAGAATATAAGCCGAGGGTGGGAAATGCAGCATTTACGGGTCAATCCATATAAATAAAAATGTAATGTTCGTTTGTGGGATTAACAGAACTCAAAAACCACTGGACGAATTGACACCAAATTTGGACACCAGACACTTAACAACCCAATGTATGTCCTTCACTAAAAAATATATATATATTGTCATTTGGGAGTTGTAGTTGCTGGGATTTATAGTTCACCTACAATCAAAGAGCATTCTGAACCCCACTGACAATAGAATTGAACCAAACTTGGCACACAGTTCTCCAATGACCAACAGAAAATACTGGAAGGGTCTGGTGGGCAGTGTCCTTTGGTTTTGGATTTGTAGTTCACCTGCATCCAGAGATCACTCAAACAATGATGGATCTAGACCAAACTCTACACGAATACTCAATATGCCCAAATGTGAACACTGGTGGAGTTTGGGGAAAATAGAATCTTGACATTTGGGAGTTGTAGTTGCTGGGATTTATAGTTCACCTACAATCACAGAGCATTCTGAACCCCACCAACGATAGAATTGGGCCAAGCCTCCCACACAGAACCCCCATGTGGGCCACAGCAACGTGTGGCAGGGGATGGCTAGTATTTACATAAAAATGTAATTCAAGATAAGGCTGTCCAACTCTAATTCAACCATTATTCTAACCTTCTTCAATGTAAACATGCTTACGTATCCTTCCAATAATAATAAATAGAGTAAAATAATAAATGTAATAACAACATTAAAGTAAAACAACAACAACAACAACAAAGTAAAGTAATAAATAACCTTGACTCGAGTATAAGCCGGGGGAGACTTTTTCAACCTAAAAAACGGACTGAAAAACTAGGCTTATACTCGAATATATACAGTATATATAGTCATGTGAATAGTTGCATTGACTCACACAATGTCCTTTGAAAGAGATTCAAATGGTCTTTCAGTGTCCATGTGGAAGATCTTCTTCCAGCAGCCCTGAAGCAAGCCCTCTCTCTCTCTGTGCAAGCTCCTGCACAGCTAAAGCCTAAATATGTAACAGTTGCCAAAAGTCCCAGGCTCAGCTAGCTGCTTGGATGTGGCTCAACCAATCTGCTTCGTGTTTTGTATTTTCAGTTAACACACTCACCAACTGATTTTTTTTTACTTACCCTAACATAAACTTCATTTGCCTTTGGGATTCAGTTTGTAGTAACTGAAGTATGTTGAGGGCAAAGGGGAAACGTGGGAAGCAAAGAGAGGAACCGGAACATTATAAGAACAGCTGGAAATGTGGAATGGCAGAGAATTAATTGGGACTGTTCCTGCCAGACTGAGACATTTGAAGGATGTGGGGCTTATCTTCCTTTCTCTTGCATTGCAAGCAGGAAAAATCTATGTGCTGGTACGGCTGTACCAGAAGCTCCAGCTTTATTTGCTTTGTATTAAATGTTTGTTTGCAATCCAAGGTTTCAGGGACTCTGCAGATAGGTGACTTCCTTTGGTTGCAGTCGCAGGGCAAGTCACCTGTCCATCATCGTTAAGTTTTGGTCCAGCCCCTTGCTCAGGGCAATTGGGAAGGGAAGGGAGCCATTTTTTAGTTAGTCTCAGCAAGGAAAGCTAATGTACAGGACGTGTGCAAGCTTCCCCTGTACAAAAGCTTCAACCCTTAAGACTTTCCGGGGGAGAACAGTCTTAAGAACCTCCAAGGATTCTAAAGATTTCCAGGGAAACAGCCCTAAAGCTTTGAAGAATTTCGGAGGGTAACAGTTTGAAAGACCAAAGAACTCCAGCTGGAGAATATCTAAGCCTTTACTGGCAGGTCGACTCGGTGCTTCGAGACGCAGTTCGACCCGGTAGCGGAGCCCAAATCAGCAAGGGTTAGATTACAGTCAGCCTGGGAGAAGTTTAAAAGGAGCTTTTCCTTTAAAGTAAAGAAGAAGTTATTGAAGACAGTTGCCTGTCCTTCGTGGGCAAGTTTAGGAAGCCACCAGTTGCATAAAAGCCTGGAAGCATTTGGTTAACTTTATTGAAGACAAGAAAAGTTTCTGTTTGATTGTTCATTAATAAAGGACTTTGTTATACTTCAAGCCATCTAAAGATCGTTTGTGGTGGAAAACCTCTGAGAACTTCTCTTTGGGCCCCCTGGCTTCTCGCTGGGCAGAGGTTGCACGTCCTGTCCTAAAGGAAATTCTTTACAGGCCCAGCACGCAACAGAACAATCTATGTCAGGAAAGTTTTAGGAAACCAGCCTATTATCAGCACCAGCTGTACTAGTATGTCCACCATTTACCGTTATCGAATAGTCTGACTCTGTCCTTAGATATGCACGTAGGCATAGATGCCCCATCTGACTCTCCTTTTCTACACTGTCAGTCCCATACTCCATTGCGACAGTGTATGAACCAACACCTTGAGCCCCTCATTACCCTTTGTGTTCGCGATTTCCAGAATGTGTTTCAAAATGCTTTCTTTCCCCGTCTCTTTTTACGCCAGCATCCAGCCTCACCTTCACCTCATCGTTCACCAGCCAATCGTCACTGCACCATATGACTTCCGAAGGGATCCGAGGCAGTTTGGTCCAACACTCCTCCAGATCAAATCCAGCGGAAGCCTCAGGGATGCAGTAAGGCCAGCCAGCTGATTTCCTGCACTCCTCTGCCTGTGATGTGAAGGGCTCTTCCTTTCGTTTTCTGGACTCAGAGGATTTCTGGGACAAAGCAAGTGACTATCAGCATTGTGGCAATTTGGAGACTGTTGGATCCTTTGGGGAAATGTGGGGAACTTCAGGGAAGGCCACAGCCTCCTTGGAAGTGATTCCCAAAAGTTCACCTATGGATCCTTGTGCTGCATGAACAGGTTGCAGGAGGCATGCAAAGAAGTCATAGGAAGTGTTCCAGATGCCATTGGTTGCCCATAAAATTACTAAGACTGTTTAGGACAGGCATGAGCAAACTGCGGCCCTCCAGGTGTTCTGGACTTCAACCACCACAATGGGGAGTTGTAGTCCAAAACAACTGGAGGGCCGAAGTTTGCCTATGCCTGATCGAGGAGGTAACCTATAAAATCCACTTTTTAAAACTACGGCCAGAAAGGAAAACACCATCTTTCCCTTTCTGTTCCATTTACTGGTCCACTCATCGATACTCTAATAGTACATGCATTTTATTTTCTTGCCTTGGTAGTTTCTTACACACTGTGGCATGACACAGAATTATTCCAGACAGGATTGAATGGGTAAGATTAATTTATTTTCTGTTACATCCACCTCATGAAGTGTCTGGCCCTGCATGTCCCATTCCTGAGCTGGTTTGAGGTTTAAAAAGTACCTTGGTGTACACTATTTATGGGCCAAAAAACAAAAAACTTTATATCTTCCCAGCTCGTTTTCAAAGGTTTCTTGCTAAAATGCAGATTTCTTTTTAAGTACATATTCCTCTCGCTTTTGTTTCTAGGATTTATTTATGTATTTCTTTATTTGCTTGTCATTTGAAAAAACTGTCTAATTCAATAAAGACTTAAATTATTGTGGAATTTGTTTTGAGAAATAACTTCTCCAGTAACTATAGAATATAGAGCAAATCATAGTAGAGATAATCCCTTCGGCAACAACTAGTACATCCCTTTGACAGGAGAGTGGTTCAGTTCATCTTGAAGGAAGTGGGCTTCACAGATTCTTAACAGATTCTGGAACATCTGAACAGCATCCACCCAAACATCCAGTTCACTATGGAAAAAGAAAAGGAAGGAAGACTGCCTTTTCTAGATGTCCTAGTCATCCGCAAACCAGATCAACAATTGGGTCACACCGTTTACAGAAAACCCACACACACAGATAGATATCTACATAAAAACTCCAACCATCACCCAAGTAAAAAAAGAAGCACCATTAAAGCCTTGGCAGACCGTGCAAAAAGAATCTGTGAACCCCACCTCCTCCAAGATGAACTGAACCACCTCAACTGGGCTCTACAGGCCAATGGATACTCCACCTCAGACATCAGAAGAGCTGCAAGACCAAGAACAAACCACGAGAGCCAAGATGAAGATCCACCCAGAGAAAAAGTGTTCTTGCCATACGTCAAGGGAACCACTGACCGCATAGGGAAGCTGATGAGGAAACACAACATACAAACAATCTACAAACCCACCAAGAAAATCCAACAAATGCTACGTTCAGCAAAGGACAAGAGGGATCCTCTCACCTCTGCAGGAGTCTACCGTGTACCATGCAGCTGTGGACAAGTCTACATAGGGACCACCAAACGCAGCGCCCAAACAAGAATCAAGGAACATGAAAGGCACTGCAGACTACTTCAACCAGAGAAATCAGCCATAGCAGAGCACCTGATGAACCAACCTGGACACAGCATTTTATTTGAGAACACAAAAATGCTGGACCACACCAACAACCACCATGTCAGACTACACAGAGAAGCCACTGAAATCCACAAGCATGTGGACAATTTCAACAGAAAGGAAGAAACCATGAAAATGAACAAAATCTGGCTCCCAGTATTAAAAAATTCTAAAATTGCAACAGCAAAAACAGCAGAGAGGAAACAGGCAGTGACATCTAATTACTTTTCAAGAAGAGTTTGCTTCAGGCACAGTCAGCCTATTGTATGCTAATCAAGGTGGTCAGTTGAAAGATTCACACCTAGCCCAACTGACAAAAGTCCTTTGTCTCACCCTGGTCATTCCACAGATATATAAGCCCTTTTTCCCAGTTCCAACAGACCTCACCTCTGAGGATGCTTGCCATAGATGCAGGCGAAACGTCAAGAGAAATGCCTCTAGAACATGGCCATATAGCCCAAAAAAACCCACAAGAACTTAACATCTTCACTCTCACAGAGCCTCTTCTCACACTAAACTTACACAGGAGCTTCACACAGAAGCCTTTTACACACTGGATATATTTACACACGAGGCCTTCAAACGGGATTCTCTCACAGAAGCTTCTTACACCAGACTTTCTCATAGGCCTACTAACACTGAGGACTCTCTCAGACTGAGGCCTTTCTCCTACTGAGGCCTTTTCACACTGAGGACTCTCTCAGACTGATGGCTACTAAGCTACAGGCACGCCTGCTTATATTGAACTGCATCATTTGATGAGTTATTGCATCCATTTAACCCTTTCAGTGCTTGACTCATTTTTGTAATTAAAAATACCTACTTACTATTTAATGTTCCTGTCAGAATCCCACAGATAGGGTTGCCCTACCGAAAGTCAGAGAAAGCTCTTGTGCTTTTGATGTCTGTGCAGCATGACCCAGCACGAGGAGCCAAAAGTGATAAAAAGAGCAAAACCACACAGACCAACGTTATCTCATCTTTAGGAGGCTTTTCTTTAGAGCAAAATAATATAGTTGCACTATTTATAAGAACAAGGTTTCCATAACACAAATAAAGTTCTTTATACTTCCTACTTTGCTTCCACGCTGGGCTTCTTTCTCATACAGATAAACAACTTCGCTCTCACTGAGCTTCCTCTTACACCAAACTTACACAGGAGCTTCACACAGTTGCCTTTTACACACAGCAGCCTTCACACTGGAGCTTTACACACAAGGCCTTCAACCTGGGACTTCTCCCACCGAAACTTTTCACAGACCAGGTCTACTCACACTGAGACCTACTCTAAGGCCTACCTCACACTGTGAGTCCTTCTCACAGACTGAGACGTTTCTCCCACTGAGGCAAACTAAGGTGTGAAATCCTATGAGTGAACCCAGAAAGGGAGGTGAAAGATCCAATCAGTCAAGAAAATCAAGTTAAGCCTTCACTCTGTATGTCACAGATAATTAGGACCGCAGTTAAAGAGGATCCGTGCCTGGCGAGCACAAGCTAACCAAATAGGCCAACAGAGAAACACTCACCAAGGTGAAGACAAGCCACAGAGGTTATTTTCAATCTGGCCCAAAGAGATGTAAGTACATGCGGATGCTTCAAAGTGTGAAAGCATATCACAGAGAGAAAAGCATAGTTTTTTATACACATGACAACTAGTCAAAAATTCTCGCTTCCCTTCCTGATTGGCTGGGAAGGGGGCTGGTCTGAATCTGTACCCTGATTGGCCGAGGGCACTGCTGATATCACTGCCTCCAGGAGGGATTCCCTTTTGCAGGGAAATGGCAGTCGGGATTTGCTGGCCTTCTTCATGGATACAATAATGAGTCTTTGATTGACTCAGCAGTCCATTTCCAAACTTTGACGAAGGTGGTGATCCTGGCAATCAAGGATTGGGCGACAAGATACCTACTAACCCAAGGAGTGGCCATCACTCAAAAAAATTGATTTTGCGATTTGAGAGTTGTAGTTGTTGGGATTTATAGTTTACTTACAATTAAAGAGCATGCTGAACTCAACCAATGATGAAATTGAACCAAACGTGGCACACAGGACTCCCATGACCAACAGAAAAGGAAAGAAGGGTTTGGTGGGCATTGACTTTGAGTTTGGGAGTTGTAGTTCACCTACATCCAGAGAGCACTGTGGACTCAAACAATAATGGATCGTGACCAAACTTGGCACGAATATTCCATATGCCCAAATATGAACACAGATGGAGTTTGGGGAAAATAGACCTTGACATTTGGGAGTTGTAGTTACTGGGATTTATAGTTCACCTATAATCAAAGAGCATGCTGAACCCTACCAACGACAGAATTGGGGAAAACTTCCCACACAGAACCCCCATCACAAGGGCAAGAAAACATAATCAAAGCCTTCCTGACAAAGAGCCATCCAGCCATAGATATAGATAGATATATATGATCCACACACACACACATATGTATATGACAGATATAGTATCATAGACTTGAAAGGAACCCCTAAAGAAGGACAATTATATGTTGCATGTTCCCGAGTAGGCAAACCAGACACTCTCCACATCAACACTGACAAAGAAACAGCAAGAAATACTGTTTTACCCACAAGCATAAAGAAATAACATATATTAGAAAACAACACTTTCTCATTACTTTATTTTCCAGATCACCAGACTGGGCCACAGCAACACATGGCAGGGGACAGCTAGTGCTTAAATAAATATTTGCAGGCTTATGTGCTCTAACACGGAAACTGTCTATCTCCCCACATACACATACAATGGCTTATGATGGTTGTCCTGGCTGGGAATGGCCATGGGGATTTGCCCGACCTTTCCTGACTGGGAAATGTCCCCGCAAGGTTACAAAAGGGGGTTTACCTCTGGGCTCGGCCTTGCTATGTTTTGACAGGAAACATATACATTTCATATAAAGGGACAGATACAATATATATAAAGATACAACATAGGCAGGAAGTTAGAATAAAAAGATACCATTTATTAAAGAGTTGAAACGATAAAGTCTTTGTGGGGAAGGAGCCACTGCTGGTTCATTCACAATCTCCGATGCTCCTGAATAACAGAAGATTGAACAATACAAATACATACACAAATTCGATAATGCAAATTCATATATTGTATTGTCGAAGGCTTTCATGGCCGGAATCACTGGGTTGTTTTAGGTTTTTCAGGCTGTATGGCTATGTTCTAGAAGTATTCTCTCCTGACATTTCGCCTGCATCTGTGGCAGGCATCCTCAGAGGTTGTGAGGTCACAACCTCTGAGGTGACCTCACAACCTCTGAAGATGCCTGCCACAGACGCAGGTGAAACGTCAGGAGAGAATGCTTCTAGAACATGGCCATACAGCCCGAAAAATCTACAACCCAAATTCATATGTTCATTCGTTCAGTCATCTCTGACTCTTCGTGACCTCATGGACCAGCCCACGCCAGAGCTCCCTGTTGGCCGTCACCACCCCCAGCTCCTTCAAGGTCAGTCCAGTCACTTCAAGGATGCCATCCATCCATCTTGCCCGTGGTCGGCCCCTCTTCCTTTTACCTTCCACTTTCCCCAGCATAATTGTCTTCTCTAGGCTTTGCTGTCTCCTCATGATGTGGCCAAAGTACTTCAACTTTGTCTCTAGTTTCCTTCCCTCCAATGAGCAGTCGGGCTTTATTTCCTGGAGGATGGACTGGTTGGATCTTCTCGCAGTCCAAGGCACTCTCAGAACTTTCCTCCAACACCACAGCTCAAAAGCATCGATCTTCCTTCGCTCGGCCTTCCCTAAGGTCCAGCTCTCACATCCGTAGGTTACTACAGGGAATACCATGGCTTTGACTATGCCATTCATAGTCATATATTTATTATATTCATATATTTATTACCATATTCATATATTTATTATCAAAGCCCTTGGTAAGCTTTATATTTATCGGGGTGGGGGAAGTTATCGTGGTTTGACAACATGTACACCAGTACATGTTCTGTAGGCCCACAATATGCTGAATGAAGGATGTGTGGAATTCAATGCCAATTTGGTTTTGTTATTTTATGTATTTTATTTTGATGTTATTATTTGCTATTTTGTATTTTATTTTGTTGTATTGTAATTCTGGGCATGGCTTCATGTTAGCCACCCCGAGTCCCCTTTGGGGAGATGGTGGCGGGGTATATATAAATAAATAAATAAATAATAATAATTATTATTATTATTATTATTAATTCAAAGACTGAGGATGGCGTTAACCGATTCAAACCAGGGTAGGATCCTGTGCACTTAAGATATATCCCTTGCATGGATTAGGTCTGGCCATGTATTGTCAAGTAACATCTAAGATAGGTCATCATGGTATTATTATTATTATTATTATTATTATTATTATTATTTTGTCGTGTCAGGAGCAACCGCTCCTGTTGTGAGAGAATTGGTCGTCTGCAAGGACATTGCCCAGGGGACGCCTGGATGACTTTTGATGTTTTATCATCCTTGTGGGAGACTTCTCTCATGTCCCCGCATGAGGAGCTGGAGCTAATAGAGGGAGCTCATCCGCCTCTCCCCGGATTCGAACCTGCGACCTGTCGGTCTTCAGTCCTGCCGGCACAGTGCTTTAACCCACTGATGATCAGCAGGAAGAAGGCAGAGGTTTTTCATGGGAGATGTCAAATGCTGAACAGTTTACCCTTTAAATCAGTGGTTCTCAACCTGAGGGTCCCCAGGTGTTTTGGCCTACAACTCCCAGAAATCCCAGCCGGTTTACCAGCTGTTATGATTTCTGCAAGTTGAAGGCCAAAACATCTAGGGATCCACAAGTTAAGAACCACTGATTTAAATCTTCCCAAGAGCTTTGAGGAGGTACTTCACCACACACACTCTGGCCATGTCACACGCAGACAATTATATGGATATACATACTCTACTGTTGTCTTCTGTGGCAGCACTTCCAACGTGGGATATCCTTTTCTTGGAGGGTCATCTGATGCCAACACTAGGTTCATTGGGGTGCCATGCTAAAGCTGGTCTCTTCATGCAATCCCTTTGGTTGCAATGACCATGGTTTGACTTTTACCTGTTGTTTCGGTCCTCCTATCTTACCTTGTGGGATTGATTTACATTGTTCCGGGCACCACAGTTCAAGGATATGGACCAACTGGAAGGTGTCCAGAGAAGGGTGACTGAAATTGTCAAAGGTTTGGAAGCCAAGACTCTCTCTGAGGAGCAGCTGATCAAGGCAGCCAATTAAAATATTCACACCTACCTCCAGCAGACAAGAGTTCTTTCTCCCACTCTGGACATTCCACAGATATATAAACTCCATTTTCCTAGTTTCCAACAGACCTCACAACCTCTGAGGATGCCTGCCATAGATGCAGGCAAAACATCAGGAGATAATGCTTATGAAACATGGCCATACAGCCCAAAAAAACTTAGAACAACCCATTACATCTAAACTTTGGGGGAAAAGTTTTCTTTGGAGGATGGTGGGTGGGCTTATCAGGTCTTCAAAAATTTGGAGACCCCCAAAATAAAATACAACAACAATAATAATAGGGTTTTTTTGTAACCCATCCTATCTTCCTGAGGGGATTCAGGGCAGTTTCCAACAGAAAAATGGCAAACATTCAATGCCAAAGATGAACAATAACCAATAAACAACCAAAATGGATGTGAGGGCGATATGGCTGCGACATCTGTCACCCCATTGATCGCCAGGGTTGATTCGGCTGATCTGGCTGGCTAGGTGGGTGTCCCCTTCCTCCCTCACAGCTCCATGTGCGTCCCTCCTGAAGCTGCGCACTCGGTGGAAGAGGACGACGTTCCAGGTACAGAAGGAGTGTACCGAGGTCTCCAGTCTTCAGTCCCGGGTATACGATAGCTGCACTTTCCTGCTAGAACCTCCAAACAAGCTCAACCAAATTAAAACCAATAAACAAAACAACATAAGAACTTGTAACAATAAGGCAGTCAAATAGTTAAATAGAACGTAATCAATCCAAATCAAACATACACCCACATAATAAGGATCTAATAAAGCTAAAATACTTTAAAATTATTAAATAAGGACTGCAACTCCAACAAGCCTGAGTAGGTCAGCCTCAAAATACTTTTGATCCCAAAATGTCTCTGGGCCTCTCAAGGCCCTCTATGCTATACTTCTGGTCCAAGGATAATCAAAATAAACTGTTTGCTGTCATCCACAGTTTCAGGCATCCATGAAGTGTCTGGGATTGTATCCCCCATGGACAAAGGGTTGTTGTAAGCCTAGGACAGGGAAGAGGTAATTTCTAGTGGCCATGGCAAAGGTGGCATCTGGTTGCAAATGGAGTGTAGTTGCTGTAAATCAGGGACAACCTAGCAGCTCCATTGGGACATTTGTATTGGTTATCAGAAGATCCAGAAGTGTTGCTGGCATAGGATGGTTGCCTTGGAGGAGAGTTGTCTAGGGAAAGGCATAAAGCACTACAGCACATCTATCTTCCTTCCTTCCTTCCTTGCTTGCTTGCTGTTGTGTCACCACTTCATGGATGTAAGCAAAGTTAGAACAACACACTAAGGTTATCAATATCTGGCGTTCAACAGCACCACCCTTAAACCAGAGGGGCCGACATCCTGGGTACTCCATTTTACTCTGTCAGGAGACCATTTTGGAACTACCAATACTCTCTCTCATTTACTAGGCCAAATTGGCAATCTCAATTGGAGGGAGAGCCTTTGTTATCTTCTGAGTAGTGGGAGCTATAGCTGCTTGTGGGGACAGGAGCTTATCTGTGTAAGTGGATACCCCAGCTACACACACATACATATTTTCACTTTTATTATGTGTGTAGATTGACACCTGAGTCTTAGAGTTTAGTGGCTGGAGATGTAAAGTAAAAAAACAAATAGTAAAAATTCACGCAGTCCAGAAACGCTAGTCAAAGATGAAGAGAAAGATTCCTAGCTGCTGCAATGGCAGTGGATGAAAGGAACTGAGGCAGTAGCCTCTCCCACTGGCTATATATACTGAAGGGGAGAGTGGGCGGGGCTACCGCCTAAAAGTGTCTAATAAGTTTTCTAGAAGATTCCGAACTGTCTGCGCAGACGCAGGAAATACCATATGTGCGATTCACAGTGACCACGATGGGGAAAAGCCATGCAGAGTAAATGAGAGATGCCAAGTTTCGATGTGATTTTTGTATCTTGGTCTCTTGGCATCCTAAAGTTAACAGCTGATAGGACAATCCAAAACACTTCTGGTTGAAAACTATTCTCCAGATGTGCTGCCAATGAAATTTGGTACTTGTGGCAGTGGGATCACCTCTGCTTTAGGGGAGAAGATGATTTCTAGTTCTACGTTCTACAGTTCAGGAAAGCAAGACACTCTTTCTCAAAGCAGATTCCACAATAACTTATGTCTTTATTGAATTAGTCAGCTTTCTGAAATGACAGGCAAAAACTAGTAACAACGGAGAGGAATGTATAGTTTAAAACAATACTGGGAAAAATAGGCCTGCACTCTTATTAAGAAGTGAGGTGGGGAAAGGTGCAAATGCTCTCCTTTCAGCCACAGCCCATGCACTTTTTAAAAGGAATCTAGTTCAGGAACAGGCCACGCAGGAGTAGAAACTCACTGATCCCACTTTATGAGGTGGGAATAATAAGCACTTTAAAAAAACATTCAAACCATCCTGGATAATTCTGTGTCAGGTTGCATCCTATGAGAAAACGCAAGGGCAAGAAAATAGAAGGCACATGCGATTAGACAGTGATATATACTCCCCACAGGCCCAAAAAGTGTAAGAGAACTAGTAAATTAATAATAAAAAACCAAAGATACACATATGCTTCCAATTCCTTTTGGCCCAAGTAAAAAATAATGTATTTTATGGGTGACGATGTCCCTTTTGTCACCAACGGATCCAACAGTCGCTGAGTTGCCACAACCTGCTGCGTTGACACCAGCAGCCGCTGAGTTCATTCCGGATTATCCTTCGCATGAGGAAAGGCAAAGAGGAGCCCTTCGCGTCATAGTCAGGGGAGGGGAAGAAGCAAACTGGGGGGCATTAGCGCATAAACGAAGCTCGCGGCGCATCCGCTTTGGGAGAAGGCGGTGGCGAATGGCTTCGCAAGATTTCAGAGGCAACATGTTGTAGTGATGACTGGCTGGTGAACGATGAGGTGAAGGTGAGGCTGGATGCTGGCAGCAAAAGAAGATGGAGAAAGAAGGTATTTTGAGAAACACATTCTGGAAATCGCTAAGACAAAGAAGGGGTTCAAGGTGTCGGTTCATACACTGTCATTGTGGAGAATGGGACTGACAAGGTGGAAAAGGAGAGCTAGATAGAGCTTCTATGTCTGCATGCACACCTTGGGACAGAGTCAGCCTATTAGGTAAATGATGGACATACTACCACTCATAGATGGTGCTGATAATAGGTTTGTTCCCTAAAGCCTTCCTGACATGTGCATCTCTCTGGAGAGAAAGGAACATAGTTGCTTATCCAACCTTTGCTTATCCAACATTCTGTCTTATCCGATGCCCCCTTTTCCTCCAACATTTCCCCTTCAGTTAAAGGAGCGCTCCCCAACTCTCTCTTCATTCCCAATAAGTGAAAAAGGCAAGACAAAGAGGAGGAGGAGGGAGGAAAGGGGGAGAAGAGGCAGGACCGGAAGCGGAAGTGCCCTCCCTCCTTCCCTCTGGGATTTCCACGCTCCTCTTCCATATCCAGGAACTTCCTGCTGGGTCGCTCTAGCCCTGAGGCATTGCCTTGCCTTAACCCAGGCATCCTCAAACTGTGGCCCTTCAGCTGTTCAGGCCTTCAACTCCCAGAATTCTGGGTACCACAATTGAAGAGAGATGTTGACAAGCTGGAATGTGCCCAGAGGAGGGCGACTAAAATGATCAAGGGTCTGGAGAACAAGCCCTATGAGGAGCGGCTTAAGGAGCTGGGCATGTTTAGCCTGAAGAAGAGAAGGCTGAGAGGAGATATGATTGCCATGTATAAATATGTGAGAAGAAGTCACAGGGAGGAGAGAGCAAGCTTGTTCTCTGCTTCCCTGGAGACTAGGACGCGGAACAATGGCTACAAATTACAAGAAAGGAGATTCCATCTGAACATGAGGAAGAACTTCCTGACTGTGAGAGCTGTTCAGCAGTGGAACTATCTACCCTGGAGTGTGGTGGAGGCTCCTACTTTGGAAGTTTTTAAACAGAGGCTGGATGGCCATCTGTCAGGGGTGCTTTGAATGCAATATTCCTGCTTCTTGGCAGAATGGGGTTGGACTGGATGGCCCATGAGGTCTCTTCCAACTCTTTGATTCTATTATTCTAATTAAACAAGCCTATTAGGGCTTCTGGGAATTGGAGGCTCAAACTGCTGGAGGGCCGCAGTTTGAGGATGCCTGCCTTAACCCTTTGAATTCCTGTTGTTAGTATTCTAGATGTCTAGCATCATGTCGGACGGATAACAGTAGGAGACTCTGTATTATCCAACATTTTTGTTTATCTGATGTTCTGCCGGCCTGTTTATGTCGAATAAGCGAGACTCTGCTGTATGTTATATTCTGGTGCTGGCTTATATATTGTCAAAGTGGAGTATGGGATTGGCAATGCAGAGAAGCAGGGCCAGATATGGCACCTATGTCTCCATGCATACTTTGGGATCGACTCTATTTTAAAAATGTTCTCTCTCCTCCTCACTTTCCCCTCAACTTAAATTAGTTGCAGCAAATTGATTTCAACGTGCAAAAGTACTGTATATACTCGAGTATAAGCCTAGTTTTTCAGACCTTTTTTTGGGCTGAAAAAGTCCCTCTCGGCTTATACTCGAGTCAAGGTTATTTATTATTTTACTCTGTTATAAATACATAATAAATGTATTATTATTATTATTATTATTATTATTATTATTATTATTACATTTATTATTTTACTCTATTTATTATTGTTGTTATTATTACATTTATTATTTTACTCTATTTATTGTTGTTATTATTACATTTATTATTTTACTCTATTTTTATAGGAAGGGTACGCAAGCACATTTACATTGAAGACGGTCAGAACGGTTTAATCAGAGTTGAGCTGTCTTATCTTAAATTACAATTTTATGTAAATATTCAAAAACATTGAACCTCCTGATGCCTCAATTAATGTAATTTTATTGGTATCTATTTTTATTTCGAAATTTACCAGTATCTGTTGCATTTCCCATCCTCAGCTTATACTCGAGTCAATCTATTTTCCCAGTTTTTTGTGGTAAAATTAAGTGACTCGGCTTATATTCGGATCGGCTTATACTCAAGCATATATGGTATTTTCCACTTTACTGCCCTGGAGAAGGGGTAAGTGGGCAGGAAGGGATGAGATTTTCCCTTCCCAACAGACTCCGGCAAAACCAAACTGCTGCAGCTTTCTGCCACCTGGAACGCGCTCTGTTGTTTGCTCCTTGTGCCTTGAGTTTCACGTATGAAACATTGCAGGGGATGTGGGTCCCATTCTTTTAGCACTTTAGTAAGGTAAGGGGGCCCAATAATGAAAACGTGGCTCAATCCTGAAACCCAGGGGAAGGGGGGTTAAGGTATAAGTGAGCAAACTAAGACCTGAGAGTATGATTCTTATAATATGATTATTCTTATAGTTTTGCCGCCATTTTCCAGGTTCAATTTTGCTCAAAATGCCTCCAAGCTCACGGACCACCTTCTCTCCAGCAGAAGTGTCAGAAAGAAGCTGAAAAGAAATCTTGGAGGCCTCAAAGCACGTTTCTCTTCTTTAATGGTGCTTAGTAGATCGGTGGCCAGCTCACCTGTCCGGAAAACAATGGCTTGTTCCAGCCTCAAGAAGACGCCGCTGATTAAGGCCTTGACCTTAGGACCCACAGAAAGTGTGACTATGTATAGCAGAAGGATGCCAAAGATGGAAGCCATCGACACCTAGGAGCAGAAAAAATACATTTTTGAAAGGGGAGGTGTTTCCGCAGGAGTTTCCACAGCAAACAGGAGAACCTTTATCCCAGGGGATCACAGCCAGACACAGTGAAGACATCTGCCCTTGCGCTGTGCTACTCTGCTGCTGAGTACGCATGCCCAGTGTGGAACACATCTCACCACGCTAAAACAGTGGATGTGGCTCTTAATGAGACATGACGCATTATCACGGGATGTCTGCGCCCTACACCACTGGAGAAATTACACTGCTTAGCCGGTATTGCACCACCTGACATCGCCGGGAAGTAGCAGCCAATAGTGAAAGGACCAAGGCAGAGACATCTCCAGCTCATCCCCTGTTTGGGTATCAGCCAGCACATCAACGACTTAAATCTAGAAATAGTTTTCTAAGATCTACAGAGACACTCGCTGGAACACCTCAGCAAGCGAGAGTCCAAAAGTGGCAGGCTCAAACCCAGAACCTCAATCCATGGCTGATACCAAATGAGAGACTCCCCCCTGGGCACACAGACTGGGCGACTTGGAAGGCGCTGAACAGACTGCGCTCTGGCACCACGAGATGCAGAGCCAACCTCAAGAAATGGGGCTACAAAGTGGAATCCACGACATGTGAGTGTGGAGAGGAGCAAACCACTGACCACCTGCTGCAATGCAACCTGAGCCCAGCCACATGCACAATGGAGGACCTTCTTGCAGCAACACCAGAAGCACTCCAAGTGGCTAGCTACTGGTCAAAGGACATTTAATCAACTACCAAACTCACAAATTTTGTATTTTGTCTGTTTGTTTGCTTTGTTCTGTTAGAAATGTAATATAATTGACTGGTTGCCCTGACACAATGAATAAATAAATCCCAGGAGTAAACACGGAAGCAATCGCTACAAAAGGCAAAAAACGCAAGATTTCCAGGTGTGGGAATATTGTGGTTTTGAACTGAATATGCAGATCTTTGCATGTCTGTATGTCCCTGCAATTGGAAATCATGTTTTTTTTTTAAAAAAATGGTTTGTTCCCTGGTTTTACATGTTTGTTCCTGATCAGCCGGTTCCTATAAAGAAGGTGACAGTTAAGTAGACAATGAAACTTTGTTTGTGTGCCAGAAACTTCACGAAATGTGTGGAGGAAGTATTTTCTCTGGCCAGGACAAAGTTTGGCCCCCTAGTCAACATTGCACATGTTTTCACAATAAGAGTAATCAGGAGCAGACATGTATAACCCAGGAACAATACACTCTCCGTACAGATGGCCCCGCAGCTTATATAACCCAGAAACGAAACTTATACTGTACAATGACTTGCATCTTTGCATGCTTGCATCTTAAGGGTTTAAGAAAACCCGCTGAAATTTCCAACGGAAGTCCAGCAGCAGCCATCTTGGGAGCCTCTAAATCTTGTAACATTGTCCATCAAGTCTGGACAATGGAGGCAGAAATCCCAAGACCAATAGGTCTGTATGTGAACCTCTTCTGAAGTCCCAGGATTTTTTGCCCCTGATTAAAACCCGTGATTTAGTGCTGTCTGGAAGTACTCCAAGTCACTCCCACTGGCTATATATGCTCATAAGGGGAGAGTGGGCGGGGCTAACCGCAGAAATGTTTGACAAGATCTCTAGAAGGTTCTGAAGCTGTCTGCGCAGGCACAGAAATTACCATATGTGCAATTCACAGGGACCACGATGGGAAACAAACATTGCAAGAGAGGAAGGTTTGGGATGGTTGATTAGGATCTCATCACACTAGAGAAGGCTGAGCAAAGGAAGATAGATGCTTTTGAACTGTGGTGTTGGAGGAAAGTTCTGAGAGTGCCTTGGACTGCGAGAAGATCCAACCAGTCCATCATCCAGGAAATAAAGCCCGACTGCTCATTAGAGGGAAGGATACTAGAGACAAAGTTGAAGTACTTTGGCCACATCATGAGGAGACAGCAAAGCCTAAAGAAGACAATTATGCTGTGGAAAGTAGAAGGAAAAAGGAAGAGGGGTGGACCAAGGGCAAGATGGATGGATGGCATCCTTGAAGTGACTGACCTTGAAGGAGCTGGGGGTGGTGACGGCCGACAGGGAGCTCTGGTCCATGAGGGCTGGTCCATGAGGTCACGAAGAGTCGGAGATGACTGAACGAATGAATAACAACAACACTAGAGAAAAAATCCACTTTAAATCTGGTTTCTGCCTCCTGCAGAATTCTGGGGTTTGTAGTTTATGGAGGAGCCTTTAACAGCCTCACTAAACTACAAACCCCGGAATTCTGCAGGAGGCAGAAACTGGATTTTAAGTGGATTTTTTTCTCTAGTGTGATGAAGTGGTCAAATCCAAGTATTATTATTTTTTTAATTGGTATGAATTTTTACAACTCTAAATAATAATAATAATAATAATAATAATAATAATAATAATAATAATAAACATGCCAAACTCCTCTGGACTTCCGGATTCAGACATACAGACCTCACAATCGTGTTAAAAAACAAAGTATGGATCTGGGTTAATGTAGGTTTTTTTCGGGCTATATGGCCATGGTCTAGAGGCATTCTCACCTGACATTTCTCCTGCATCTATGGCAAGCATCCTCAGAGGTAGTGACATCTGTTGGAACTAGGAAAAGGGGCTTATATACCTGTGGAATAACCGGAGTGGGACAAAAGACTCTTGTCTGCTGGAACTAGGTGTGAATGTTTCAACTGATCACCTTGATAAGCATATAATGCCCTGACAGTGAAAGTATGGATCGTCGATGTCGCAATCCCAGGTGACCACAGGATTGAAGAGAAACAACTGGAAAAGTTGACACGATATGAGGATTTAAAGATCGAACTGCAAAGACTCTGGCACAAGCCAGTCAAGGTGGTCCCAGTGGTGATCGGCACACTGGGTGCAGTGCCTAAAGACCTTGACCTGCACTTAAACACAATCGGCACTGACAAAATTACCATCTGCCAGCTGCAAAAGGCCACCTTACTGGGATCTGCACGCATTATTCGCTGATACATCACACAGTCCTAGACCCTTGGGAACTGTCCGACATGTCATCCAATTCAACAACCAGCAGAGTGTCTGCTGAGGACTCATCTTGTTGTGTTTCAAATAATAACAACAACAACAACAACTTTATTCTTATTTCCCGCCACCCTTTCCCCAAAGGGACTCGAGACAATTTACATATGGGACAGAAAGTTCAACAGACATAAAAGCAACACAATCGACTAAAATAAGAGCATCGTAAAATACAACAATCCAGATAAAAACACAATTAAACATAAGAGGACAGCAGCATTGAAACTCAAAACAGAGAGCGGCCAAAAAACAACACAATCCACTAAAATAAGAGCATCGTAAAATACAACAATCCAGATAAAAACACAATCTATATATATAAATCTGTTAGGCTGGTTCAACGGGACAGCAAAACTCCACAACCCCCCAACAAAACTGCACCAAAATTGCCATGCCCCAAGGACAACCCACTCGGTACAAACTAATCCACTCAGAATTGAAAACAACACAACAACACACAGATAAATCGCCAAAACAACTGAGCATGCGCACTGGAGCAAAGTCCCCAGCGCACGCGCACACATGGCCGAACGGCCAAAGCACCCTCCGCACCTCCCTCCCTCGCCCCGCCCAGCACGAACACGTCGCTGCCCACACACACACACACACACAAACAACGCAACTTCCCCCTGCCCCCTTCCCTCCACCCCCTCCTTCATCTTACCCCTCCCACGCTGCCTCCAAGCCCCGCTCCGCACACTCCAAGCCTCGCCGCGCCGCATCCCCACTGGAAAGACACGCCCCCTCCCTTCGCCCCACCCCTTCCCTCCCTGAGACACTCCTTCCCTCCTCCCTCCCTCTCCGGAAAGACACGCCAAGGTTGGGGAAGGAAGGGGTGGGGAAGGGAGGCGTGTCTTTCCAGAGAGGGAGGGAGGAGGGAAGGAGTGAGTCACGGAGGGAAGGGGTGGGGCAAAGGGAGGGGGCGTGTCTTCAAAGTTGCCCCCTCCCTTCACCCCCACCCCTTCCCTCCCTGACTCACTTCTTCCCTCCTCCCTCCCTCTGGAAAGACACGCCCCCCCCCTTTGCCCCACCCCTTCCCTCCGTGACCTTGAGTATGGGAGTTGTAGTTCACCAACATCCAGACAGCACTGTGGACTCAAACAATGATGGATCTGGACCAAACTTGGCATAAGCATTAAATATGCCCAAATATGAACACAGATGGAGTTTGAGGGAAACAGACCTTGACATTTGGGAGTTGTAGTCACTGGGATTCAGAGTTCACCAACACTCAAAGAGCATCCTGAACCCCACCAACGACAGAATTGGGGCAAACATGCCACACTGAACCCCCATGACCAACAGAAAATACTCAAGTTTACACACAAGCATAAAGAAGGGGGAGGAAGGAGGGATGCCAGAGAGAGAGGGAAAGAGGGGAAAGGAAAGAGTGTGAGAGAGAGAAAGAGGGAAAGAGAGCGAGGGAAGGAAGGAAGAGAGGCCAGGCAGAGACTTCAAAACTCTTACTAAAGGCCACAGCAACACGCGGCAGGGCACAGCTAGTTAAACATAAAAGGACAGCAGCACTGAAACTCAAAACAGAGAGTGGCCAAAAAGCAGCTCTGAAGCTTCATGCTAGACTTCCAAGCCAGCTAACTCCTGCAATTCCAAAGGACAGAGTTGTCTCGAAAGCATGTTAACACCACAAAGCAGAAGGTAAGGTATACAAATCTTAAATCCCTGCTCCTACAGATCGAGGAATCTCTAGAGTCTAGAAAGAATAAACTGCTACTGGTGGAGCCATGCCAAGCATACCAAACTCTAGAGAAGAAATGCCAAGGAGCACGTAGGCCCAGCTATAGTTACCTGCAAGAGAAAGACGGACCTGGTACGGCTAAGGGGCAGGCCGTGGATGTGGACGATGAACTCCAAGGCGTAGTCGCAGTAGGTGGTTTGGTCCACTCCCCTGCAGAAGCAAAAAGGAGAGAAGGAGGTTGGCTGCTGGGAAAGAGGAGTTTGGGGTCAAGTCTTCCACTTTCTCTTTCTTTCTTCTCTCACAATATGATGGCTGGATCTTGGTCCCATTCTGACCACTTGCATCACATTGAAGCAATGAAACGGTTGGCTAAGTAGAGCTGAGTAGAGATCCCTTTTTCAATGAAATGGATGATTTCCCTACCATCATCACACTGTTAAATGTATCCATGCAACTCAGTAGCACTCCGCATTCTGTGAGTTTATTTGTTTTCACGTTATAGAGATTTGGCCCCGCCCACCATCGCTCCCCTTGCATTATTTGTTGAAAAGAAACCTCCTCTCATTTGAAATCCCAGCTTCCTAACAAATGCAAGATTACATGTCTTCAATTCTGGAAGCAGGAAGGGAGGGAGGGAAAACTGCAATTCCCAAGACTATCTCATGGAGACATGGCATTTAAAGTAAGGCCCGCCTGCATTCATTCCACAGTGTAGATGTATCAAGAGAAGGCTATGGGCATTGGGAAACTATAACTCCCAGGAGGACTACATTGCATGGAGAGAGGGTTCATGAACCTTCGGAAACTGCAATTCCCAAGACTATCTCATGGAGACATGGCATTTAAAGTAAGGTCCGCCTGCATTCATTCCACAGTGTAGATGCACCAAGAGAAGGGTATGGGGCTTGGGAAACTATAGCTCCCAGGAGGACTACATTGCATGGAGAGAGGGTTCATGAACCTTCAGAAACTGCAATTCCCAAGACTATCTCATGGAGACATGGTATTTAAAGTAAGGTCCACCTGCATTCATTCCACAGGGTAGATGCACCAAGAGAAGGGTATGGGCCTTGGGAAACTATAACTTCCAGGAGAACTACATTGCATGGAGAGAGGGTTCATGAACCTTCGGAAACTGCAATTCTCAAGACTATCTCATGGAGACATGGCATTTAAAGTAAGGTCCACCTGCATTCATTCCACAGTGTAGATGCACCAAGAGAAGGGTATGGGCCTTGGGAAACTACAACTTCCAGGAGGACTCCATCGCATGGAGCCATGGCATTTAAAGAGGGATGAAAGGGCATTCATTCCATGCTGTAAATGCACCAAGAGAAGGGTATGCACTTTGGAAAACTGACTCCCAGGACTGCACAGCATGGAGACATGGCATAACAACAACAACAACAACAATCCTTCTCTCCCAGCTTTCCCATGCAATACAAGGCGGAGACATATCACGGAAGGAAGAGAAGGGTAGGAAAGAACCCGGAAAGGCTGTTTTTTAAAAAGAAATTGTTCTGGCAAAGTAAAAACTCAGTGAGCAAAAGGTAATGCTTTCCCTAACAAGGGTACTTTTGGATATCATAATTTCCCCTCCCACAATTTCATTTCAAACCTGGGAGCAACAAATGCCATCATATTACAGAAATGGCCAATCATCCAGATCATTTTAAAAAATCCACTTCCCTACCAGCTCTTGAAATGTTTGAAAAGAATGCTGGTGCCCACACATAAAATACACAAAGAATGCTCTATCCTACACTTGAAGCCAAACTAATGTGATGAGGAATGTGGCTTCCCGGATTATAAGTGTAGCACTCAGTGGAATTTGGTAAATGTGATGGTCAGTGCTGCGGGTATCAAGTCAGAGGTTTGGAATTGTAGGCAATATGCCACAGGAGGCATCGCATCTTACACTGGTTTGAAGTCCCCATCCAGGATTTAGATACGCAGGTGACTTAACATCAAGGGGAAACCTTTACCTTTACCTTTAAAGATTTAATATACTAACAAAAACTCCACTGCCCCACCTTCCCCTTTTTACTCCCACCCTTTTTGTGTGTGTGTGTGTGTGGGGGGGGGAGAGATGGAAATATTTAAAATATATATTAATTAAAAAAAGAATGCTCTGAAAAGCAGATATCCTTCATGCTGGTTTCAGCACCATAAATAGCACTCAGTGCTTAACTAATTGTGCTCTAGCCAGGCATGCTGGTTTCAGCACTATGGATAGCACTCAGTGCTTAGCTAATTGTGCTCTAGCCAGGCAACACAGACTTTAGCCAAATACTTCAACTGATTTATTGCTCCCACGTCATTTAACTGTTTAATTGTGACCCGATTAAACATAACAATTGCAAAAGGATTTAAAAGCTGTTACCTCCAAAGGGCGGCCTACAAGTATAAAAGTAAAAGTTTTCCCTTGACATTAATTCTAGTCATTTCCGACTCTGGGAGGAGGTGCTCATCTCCATTTCTAAACCGTCCTGAGTCGCCTGTGGGCTGAGAAGGACGGTATACAAATATAGTAAATAAATAAATTTCTAAGCCGAAGAGCTGGCATTGTCCATAGACACCTCCAGGGTCATGTGGCCAGCATGACTGCATGGAGTGCCTTTACCTTTCCACTGAAGTTATAGCTATTGACCTACTCACATTTGCGTGTTTTTGATCTGCTAGGTTGGCAGAAGCTGGGGCTAACAGCGGGAGCTCATCCCGTCCTGAGAATCTGAACCACCAACCTTCACTTCACTTTATTTCTTAATTAGTCACTCTCCACCAAGGTGCTCCTTCCAGTCAACTAGAGAGTGTTTGAGGACCGGGACATCCATAGGGAGACCAAGGTGCTTGTTTATAAAGTTATTGTCCTCCCAACCCTGCTATATGCCTGCAAAACATGGACTGTCTACAGACGTCACATGCAACTCCTGGAACGATTCCACCAGTGCTGCCTCCGGAAAAACCTGCAAATCTCTTGGGAAGACAGGTGGACAAATGTCAGTGTGCTGGAAGAAGCAAAGGCCACCAGCATTGAAGTGATGGTCCTCCACCATCAACTCCGCTGGACCGACCATGTTGTCTGGATGCCTGACCACTGTCTCCCAAAGCAGTTGCTCTACTCCAGTGGTTCTCAACCTGGGGTCCCCAGATGTTTTTGGCCTTCAATTCCCAGAAATCCTAACAGATGATTAACTGGCTGGGATTTCTGGGAATTGTAGGCCAAAAACATCTGGGGACCCCAGGTTGAGAACCACTGCTCTACTCCAAACTCAAGAACGGAAAACGGAATGTTGGTGGGCAGGAAAAGAGATTTAAAGACAGGGCCCAAAGCCAACCTTAAATACTCTGGCATAGACACTGAGAACTGGGAAGACATGGCCCGTGAGCGCTCCAGCTGGAGGTCAGCTGTGACCAGCAGTGCTGCAGAGTTTGAAGAGGCACAAATGGAGAGTGAAAGAGAGAAACATGCCAAGAGGAAGGCGCGTCAAGCCAACCTCAAGCGAGACCATCTTCCACCTGGAAACCAATGCCCTCACTGCGGGAGAAGATGCAGATCAAGAATAGGGCTCCATAGCCACCTACGGACCCACAAGAATACTGATCCTGGAAGACTATCCTACTCGGCCAATGAGGGATCGCTAGTTCTGTAACTCAGCTGTTTAACCCGCTGCACAATCACAGCCCACTTGTAAGTATAGCAAGTTATAAATTGAATAAAACCCCAAGGTGCAGTTACCTGTTTGATACCTTCAGCACAAAAAAGTAATCCGGAGTAAAGGTATTAGTGGGAAGAATGTCGTAACAGGGAGAGTTCTGCTGGCAGACCCACCTATGAGAGAGAGAGAAAGAGAATAGGGTCTTATGACAGATCACGCAAGGAGTTTGTGTCACGTGCCTGAGTTGAGTGCAATAGAGCTTTGGGATGAGGGATTGTAGGAGAGAGGGTAGAACAATGAGGGAAGGGAAAAAAATTGGACTCGAAGGAAGCTTCATAACCAACGCACCTATCACTGCCTCATTGATTTCAGAGGAAGATCAGAGACCAAGGGCAGAATGAATGTACTCTATACCGTGAAGCTTACAGTATCCCAGAGCTGGCTTGAGAGAGGACATGGAAACCTTCAGCACTGGTCATGTTGTCTTCACCATCAGCCCTAAACCAGATAAGACTTGATGTTTCCCTGGGAAGAGAAAAGGAAATCAGCAAGAGCTGAGAGCAGTTGGGACACATATGGCCCTCCCAATATTGCTTGACTGGATCAACAGCAACTCCAATCAGGATGATGGGAGCTGTCGTCTAATTTCTGAGGGGCTGTACATCCTCAAATCAAGGGCTCCACAAACAAGTCAATACATGCTAATTGTTGAACTGTTACACTGTGTAACAAAATTTGAAAAGCAATTTTGTTCCTGGTTTGGAAGTGTTATTTTCTGTTTAATTGTGCGGTCCTTACTTTGAAAGTACTGTATATACTCGAGTATAACCTGAACCAAATATAAGTCAAGACACCTAATTTTACCACAAAAATCTGGGAAAACTTATTGACTTGAGTATAAGCCGAGAGTAGAAATGCAGCAACAATTGATACATTTCAAAATAAAAATAGATACCAATAAAATGACATTAATTGAGGCATCAGTAGGTTGTTTTTGAATATTTACATAAAACTGTAATTTAAGATAAGACTGTCCAACTCTGATTCAACCATTATTCTAACCTTCTTCAATATAAATGTGCTTACGTAGCCTTCCAATAATAATAAAGTAAAATAATAAATGTAATAAAAATAGAGTACAAAAATGGAAATGTAATAATAACAGTAATAATAAAGTAAAATAATAGAAATGTAATAATGATAGTTATAGTAGAATAAAATAATAAATGTTATAATAATGTAATAAAATAATAAATGTAATAAGAATAATACAGTAAAATAATGGAAATGTAATAAAATAATAATAGAATACAATAATATAAATGTAGTAATAACAATAATAGAGTAAAATAATACATGTAATAATAATAAAGTAAAGTAATAAATGTAATAACAAAAGTAGAGTAAAATAATAAATGTAATAAAATAATAGAGTAAAATAATGGAAATGTAATAAAATAATAATAGAATACAATAACATAAATATAATAATAACAATAATTGAGTAAAATAATACATGTAATAATAACAGAGTAAAATAATAAATGTAATAATAATAATAGAGTAAAATAATGTAAATGTAATAATAATAATAATAGAGTAAAATAATAAATGTAATAATAATAACAACAAAGTAAAATAATAAATAACTCTGACTCGAGTATAAGCCGGAGGGGGCATTTTCAGCCAAAAGAGGGGCTGAAAAACTCGGCTTACACTCAAGTACATAAGGTAGTTGTTCTGCTTCAGAAACTTCGTTATTGTGGCTGCCACAAACTATGTTGAATTGGTTGAGACTTAAGGAAGTATTCATTGAAAAGCTATAGCAAAATGTGCTGCAGGATGTTCCTCCCAAAAAAACCCCAAAGCTTTCTGTAGCTTAATACACGTTTCCATGTTTTTTGATAGAACCAATTAGGAAATGACATTTATAACTCAGGAACAAAATTCGTGTTACATAGTGTTATTAAAAGCAACTATGCATTGTGTGATACTTTAGAAATTAGCAAGTTTATTATGGCATTTCCCCCCAATGGGCTACTGCATATTGTACATACCTGCCAGTCACAGTGTTGTATTGCAAAATTTCCTCCGGGGTGAAGTATCGGATGTTATCTTCAGAAAAAGCTCCCCCACCAATGATGGTGAAGATGTAGCTGCCAGTAAAAAAAAAGCAGGGGAAGAAAAAGAAGGTGAGTTTGCAAGCAAAAGCCTTAACTATTGCAAAGCCTTCAATTTCAAACCTCAGTACTTACTGGGAAAGACAGCAGTGTCTTTTGTGGAGAGAAAAAGTGAGATGCAAAAAGACATAATAATCATAATCATAATCATAATAATTCTGCCCCTTCCTCTCCTCCTGCTAACTTTTGCATTTTGAACTCAATCTGAAGCAACTGAAGTTAAGGGAGAAACTGTGAAGAGTTGAGAGAAACCGGGACATTTTAAAAGTACCGTTTATACTCGAGTATAAGCCGGGTTTTTCAGCTCTTTTTTTTTTTTTTTAGGGTGCTTGGGTCTTACCTTCCATTGAAACGCCCCGAGTGCCCTGTCACCATGTCTTGGATCAAGAAGAAAGGGTAAAACACTGCCAAGAAAGAAAAGAAAGAAGAAAGTGTGTCAAATATGCTGAATGCTTGGAATGGTCCCAGGCGGAGCGGGCTGAACTGAACAACCCCTCTTGAAACTGTCTTACTGACCAGAACCAAACATCAATTTTTACTGGTCCTAGTTGAGGAACCACTCGATTTATGCATCTTTTCTGCCATAACAAACAGATCCTTCTTGGACACAGAATGCCCCAGAGAATGTCCGTTCCACTCATCTAACTTCCCAGCTCACTTCATGGCAGAAACCCAATGCACCCAGGTATTCCTCCCGCTGTCCTTACCATCACTGAAGTAGAAGCAGGGCATCTCAGGGTCCGGTTTCACACAGTCGAAGTAGCGCTTGTTCTTCTCGGTAGTGTAATTCTTGGTGTAAGTGATGTCAAAAGCCAGCCTTCTGCCTGGAGGACATCCAATATTAATGCCAATTGTATCACTGCCCTGCAAGGTAGGTAGAGAGTAAAGGTAAAAAGCCTTTTGCTTTACAGTTAGTAATTTCAAATTTCAAGCCTGTCTCACTTATTGTACACATTCAAAGATAAGCCAATATTTTCAGATCTTTTTATGGGCTGAAAAAGCCTCTCTCGTCTTAGAATGGGGTGAAGCCGGGCAGCGGAGCCTGGAGGCCATTGCTTGCCTTATATATTTCTTTCTCAGCTTCCCCTCCCTAAACAGTGTGTATTCTTTACTGCTTCTGCTTTTGCTTCTGCACTGCTTCTCTTCCCAGGCTGGAATGTTTTGTAAAGGGAAAGGAGAGAAGCGCTTGCAAGTCAGGAATATCCATTAAGCATTTTCCCCTGAAATATTTGTTAATATCTCCTACAGATATATAGGCATTTCCCCACGCAAGCCTTTGCAATCGCTATGTACCTATATATCTGTACCTATCTATCTATCTATTTATCTATTTTATTTATTTATTTCCTATATTTATACCCCACCCTTCTTCCCCCAAAGAGGGACTCAGGCCGGCCTAACAAAAGCATCATACGATGCTAGCATCATAAAAACAATCACAGTACAATCAAAATATTAAAAATTAAAACAACAATAATTAAGACACAGCCATTAAAGTTGAAATCCAAAAACCAGTCCGGGTCAATTCATTGCCATAAGTTGTGTGATCTTCTTCCACTTGTTGCTCACTGATCAAACACTTGGCCCCATAACCAGGTCTTGATTTTCCTTCTAAAAGACAAGAGGGAGGAAGCCAATCTGATATCTCTAGGGAGGGCATTCCATAGGCGTGGGGGGGGGGCACTGCTGAGAAGGCCCTGTCTCTCGTCCCCATCAACCATGTTTGCGATAGTGGTGGGATTGAGAGCGGGGCCTCTCTTGAAGATCTTAAACTTCGTGATGGTTCGTGGCAGGAGATATAGGACAGGTAGTCTGGGCCAGAACCGTTTTGGGCTTTAAAAGTTAAAACCAGCACTTTGAATGGTGCTCAGAAGCTGATTGGCAACCAGTGGAGTTGGCATAACATTGTATGTTCGCTGTATATCGCTCTGGTGAGCAACCTGGCTGCCAACCGTTGGACTAGTTGAAGCTTCCAGGCAACCTTCAAAGGCAGCCCCACATAGAGTGCATTGCAGTAGTCTATTCGGGATGTAACAAGAGCATGGACCACCGTGGCCAAGTCAGACTTCTCAAGGAATGGGTGCAGCTGGCACACAAGTTTTAATTGTGCAAAAGCTCTCCTGGCTACTGCTGAGACTTGGGGTTCCAGGCTCAGTGATGAGTCCAGGAATATTCCCAAACTGCGAACCTGTGTCTTCAAGGGGAGTGTAACCCCATCTAACACAAGCTGTAACCCTCTATCTATATACATTAATTTTATATATGAATTTCTCCTCATATGTTTGCAGGTCTTTGCAAATCCTATATACTTATACGTTGCTTACCTGTAACTGTCGTTTCCTTAGTAGTCACCTGCGAATGCGTACATTTGGTATTCTCTGCGCCTGCGTAGCAGCATTTGGAACCTTCTGAAAGCAAAAAGAATGACAGTTAGCTAGGCCACGCCCCCCTTCCCCTGGTATAAATAGCCTGTGGGCAGGGCCAACCGTCAGTTCTCTTCCTCCGCAAAGCAGCTGGAAGGCGCGGCATGACACCTGAGGGGAGGAGGGTGGGTATGTACGCATTCGCAGGTGACTACTAAGGAAACTACAGTTACAGGTAAGCAACTTATAATTTCCTGTCGTAGTCACTGCGAATCGTACATTTGGTAGATTAGCGAGCTACTGACCGTGGTTGGTGGGAGTCATGCCACCGCCGAAAACAGCACCGCCCTGCCGAACTCAGCATCCTTCTTAGAGGCAATATCCAGCTTATAGTGTGAGACGAATGACAGCGGATTCGTCCAGATGGCAGCACGGCAGATGACACCTAGCGGTACTCCTCTCATGAAGGCAGCAGTAGTCGACATGGCTCTGGTAGAATGGCCTTTGACCTGCAATGGTAAGTCCTTGCCAGCCAAGCGGTAGGATAATTTAATGGTTGAAACAATCCATGAGGAGAATCTCTGAGACGACAAAGGCAAACACTCCATATCCTTGCAATATTTAATAAAGAAACGTGGCATCTTTCTCAGAGATGCTGTTCTGTCAACGTAGTAAGCTATGGCTCTACGGACATCCAATAGGTGCAAGGTACGTTCAATAGGTGAAGAGGGATTTTGAAAAAAAGCTGGGAGTATTATCTCTTGGGACATGTGGAAAAAAGAAGAGACCTTGGGCAAAAAGGCAACATCTGTTCTAAGCACAACCTTATCCTTATGTATCCTCAAATAAGGGGGGGTCTACCCTTAGTGCGCACAGTTCGCTTGCACGCCTTGCTGATGTTATGGCAACCAAGAATGATGTTTTCCATGAGAGGTAAGAGATGTGTGTAGAAGCCATGGGTTCGAAAGGTGGTTTGGTTAGAAACGATAGCACCAGCTCTAGGCTCCATGCCGGAGCTACTGGGGCTACTGGTGGCCTAGTATTCGCCATTCCTCTGAGGAAAACCCTCACTAGGGGATGCGCAAAACACGAAGGGAGACCTTCCTTTCTACGGAACCACGAGATCGCTGCTAGATAGCATTTTAGCGATGCGTGAGATAACCCCGCATCTGCCAGAGACACTAGGAAATCTAACACCACTGAAATTGGGGCCGTGGAAGGACTTTCCCCCTTCGCGTTTACAAAAGCACAAAACTTAGACCACTTGTACACATAAGATCTCTTTGTTGCTGGCTTGTGGGCCGCCTCTATAATGGTCTGAATGTTACTAGACAGTGCAGATATTGGAATTAGTGGTTCGGCCGAATTCTCCATGCCGTTAACCTCAGTTTCTCTACCTCCGGGTAAAATACCCGGCCGCCCTGTGACGTCAACAGGTCTACCCTGTCGGGAAACCTGAAGAAAACTCTCTCAGACATTCGAAGCAGAGGGGAGAACCACGGCTGTCTTGGCCACCAAGGGGTTACCAAGATGCATCTCGCGTTCTCCCTCTGAATCTTTGCTATAACTCTCAATAGCAGGGGAAAGGGAGGGAAAGCATACAGAGGGCGACCCGACCACCCCTGCAGGAACGCGTCCCCCAAACATCCCTCCTGTTGGGAGATGTGTCGGCGCGCGCAAAACAGAGCGCACTTGGCATTGGCCTTGGACGCAAAGAGGTTCACCTCCGGACAACCCCACGCTTTGAAGAGCCTGTTCACCTCCTCTTGGTTGAGGGACCACTCGTGATTCGCAAGCGGATTCCTGCTGAGTGAATCCGCTAGCGTGTTCTCCTCCCCCGGAACATGTGTTGCTAACAAGTGTATATTTCTCTCCAGACACCAATCCCAGATCTGGAGAGTGAGATTCAACAGGGGGAGGGAGTGAGTGCCGCCCTGTTTGTTTAAGTAAAACATGACTGTGGTGTTGTCTGTGAGGATTTGGATGATCTGACCCCTTACGACCCCCTCGAAGGATTTCAGTGCTCTGTCTACAGCCAGTAATTCGAGAAGATTTATGTGTGATGTTTTTTCTTCTTCTGTCCACTCTCCGTGAGCGGTGAGACCTTGAGTATGAGCACCCCACCCCGAGAGGGAAGAATCTGTTGTAACTACACATGTCGGCTTGGGAGCATAAAAAGGGTGCCCCCTGCACACCCACCCTCTGTCTTCCCAACACAGAAGTGACTGGCGGACAGACTTGGGGATGGAAAGGTGAGTGTCTTGACTGCCTATTAGTGGGTTGTATGCCGATATGAACCATGATTGTAGCGGGCGCATACACAATCTGGCATACGGTATGACCACAGTTGCAGAAGCCATATGTCCCAAAAGTTTCTGGACCTGCTTGGCTGTAAGGCATGGAGCATGGACAGCTTGTTGGACCATGGCCTGCAGGTTGACAAATCGGTCCTCTGGAAGATAGGCCCTTTCGGTCGTGGAATCCAAAAGAGCGCCTATAAATTGGATTTGTTGAGTTGGGACCAGTGTCGATTTTTCCATGTTGATCACGAGTCCTAGCGACTGTATAAGAGACAAAATAATAGAAAGTTGTGACTGAAGTAGGACACGTGATTCGGCCACCACTAACCAATCATCTATATAGGGGTAGACCGAAATTCCCCTCGTGTGTAGGTATGCCGCCACAACAGACATACACTTAGTGAATACCCTTGGGGCAGCAGATAAACCAAAAGGTAAAACATTGAAACAAAATGGGCTATTCCCCACCATAAAAGAAAGATACCTACAATGATGTTTAGCAATAGATAAGTGAAAATAGGCATCTTTTAAATCAATAGTGGCAAACCAAGCTCCCTTAAATAATAAGGGCAATATAGTATTGAGAGTGACCATGCGAAACTTCCTTGGTCGAACATGTTTATTTAGTAACCTTAGGTCCAAAATAGGTCTCAATCCACCAGTACGTTTCTTAATCAGAAAATAACGCGAGAAAAAACAAAAGGAAACATCAACTGTAGTAAGGGGGGAAATAGCTCCCTTCTGTAGTAACATTTGAATCTCTTCCCATAACGGTTGGGAGAAAGGGGTACTTCGAACATGTCCAACCCTGGGAAGGTCTAGAAACTCAATAACGTAACCGTGGGCAACAATAGATAGGACCCACTTATCAGTGGTAATCCCCGCCCACATGTCATAAAAAGACGACAATCTGTCACCAAACATACATAACTGTGGAGTAGTGTCAACATAACTAGTGGAATTAACAACAGTAGCAACATCTATTGCCTTGATGGCCTCAGACCCAATGGTTGATGTGTCAATAGTAAGAATGTCAAAGACACTTTTTTGGATTTCCCTGTGGCTTCCCTTTGTTAGTCCAGGTCTGGGATCTCCCTCTGGAAAAATAGGAATTCCTTCTTCCCGATTGGAATCTATTGGTGGAGAAATTACGACCCCTATTTGATCCAGAGAAAGAATTCCCAGAATTCCTCCGGAAGTTGGAATTATAAGGATGCCAGCGCTGTCTCTGTTGAGAGTATGGCTGCCACGTGTAGCCAAATTTGTTTGCTGCTTGTCTCACATCCTGTTTTTCCTTAATCCTAACATCGGTCTCTGGATTAAAGAGTCCTTCCTCATGGAAGGGAAGGTCTTCCACCAGAGCCCTTCCTTCCTCAGATAAATTAGCAGAACACAACCAAGCATGACGTCTTATTGACGTAGCTGTGGAATACAAATTACCAGCCATCTCTGCAAGATGCTTGGCAAAATCCTTTTGAATCCTGGACAACACAATAGCTTCAGCCTGTAACGGTCTCGGGAAGCGTTGCTTGTCTAATGGGAGAAACTCAAAGTAAGGAAGTATTTTTGCCCACAAAAAGCTTTGGTACCCACTAAGATAGGTTGCATAGTGAGCCATCCGTGTAAGGAGGCCAGATGACAGGTGTGCCTTTTTACCCATGGTGTCTATCTTTTTTCCCTCCCTATCTGGGGGAGTGGTAAGTGTATTTTTTGGTCTCTGTCTTTGCTCCTTCTGCTACAACAGTATTGGGCCTGGGGGGAGTAATCACCCACTTATTAGAAGAGATATCAATCTTGTAAAGCACATCCAGCCTCCTTGGAATTGCAGGGACTGACATGGGAGATGTATACTACACGTGACAACTTCAGCAAGTAGGGCAATACCGGTAAGATAGTAGCAGGTGATGTTATCTGTTCATCAGAAGGGAACATGGGATCGTCTACATGTTCTGGTGCTTTTGGAGCGGGAAGATCTAAAGCTTTAATCATTCTACCTATCAGTACATTAAATTTATTAATCTCGGCAGTTTGCATTAGAGAAGTGTTATCATTGTCTCCCTGACAAAGATAATCAGGTACATCAGACTCCTCAGATGAACTGTCCATGTATCTGGTTAAATGTTCAACTTCCTCAATTTGAGAAGCAGCATCAGGACCTTGAGGGGTTGCATCACCTTGCGCATGAGTAGAAACTGGTTCATCATGTGCATCATTGATGGACGCTAGTGGCTCACTTGTTGGCCTCAAAGTGGCCATTCCAGCCATAGGAACGTTAATAGAATGTCTTGATGGATCCATCCCTACAGGAGATGAAGAAGATGCAGCTTGGCTCTGTGTTTCTTGTATCTCTTGAGACACACAATGGGGTCTTACACTTGAAATGGCTGATGTGGAGGGGCCCTGAACATCAGCAGGATGTACATCCAATCCTGGGTTCCCCACTCTTCTATGATGCGGATATCTCTGCCTTTTGTAATAGAGTCAGGAGTTTGCAAGGGCATCTCTTGGTTTAAACGCCCTCCTGACAGCAGCCTGGATGAGGATAGTAACCCATTGGAGGGTGGCCCCAATAAGGTGGATAATGGTAAAAACTATGCCTATGGCGCTTATGCTGCCTTGACCTCCTCGAAGGAGGGGAGGGGGAGCGTGAAGATGATGAAGAAGATGATTTTGACGATGATGACGATGAAGCAGAGGGGGAATGCCCATGCCCCCCCCCCCGCCTTGAAGCCGCCCGATGTCGGCGGCAGCAAGATCGAGAACTGCGCCTAGAAGGAGACCTGGAGCGTCTCGGGCGCTTGCTCCGTCTCCTCGATGTGCGTCTTGGCGAAGGCCTTTCTACAGACGCTGCAGCCCTTACTGGCGTTAATTCAATTGGATTGAGAGGTAAAGCCTCAGTCATTAGGGGAGGAGCTGAGCCCAACTGCCTCCATGCTCCATAAGCCTCAATATCGGCAGGAGGAGTCTTTGTGCGCTCCGCCACTTCAGCTGGAGCCGCAGCAGTAGGCGGGGCTGCGCTTGTGCGCCCCGCCCCCTTGTTCGGCTCGATCTCGGCGGCAGAGGGCTGAAAAGCAGGCAATGAGACCTCCGCCGCAAGCGTCTCTTCTCGAGCCCCAATCGCTGTCGGAGGCAATTTTGAGAGCGAAGCTGCTCCTGAGATCGAGGCCCCATCTCCCCAGAGGGTGGGGGTTGATTAGGCAGGAAAATCGGCATTGGAGGGGTGAGTTTTGCTGACCTCGGCTCCCCTTCGCGTTCCTTTTGGCTAGGAGTTATATTGACGCCTTTCTTGGCCAATAGAGGGGGTATGTCCCCCCTCTCCTTCGGTCTCGATAGGGTCTCAGCATTGTGATGGGCAGCTAACGAACTGCCCACTGCCCCAACAACGGCCGTTTTTCTGTTAACGGCCAAGCGGCCATCTTGGGCCCCTTTGTCTTTAGGCTTCTTTACCTTCTTCTTGGGGGCTATCAATTGCGCCTGAGGCGGGTCAATTTTAATAGGATCACTCGATGGTAGAAGTGCCCGTTCATAAAGGGCTGCTTTAAGTCTCAAAATCCTGTTTTTCCTTGCCTGCGGAGTAAAAGATTGGCAGACTGTACAGGATTGAAATAAGTGAGCCTCACCCAAACAAGCGAGGCAGAGGTCATGCCCATCATTGTCAGGTAAGACATTGGGGCATTTAGTACACTTTTTAAAAGAATTAGTCGCCATAATAGTAGGCAATAGATCATAAGAGATTGCTTTCCGTTAGTAAACTGTAGCTCGCAGAGCAGAAGGTTCTCCAGCTGATTGTCAGCGCGGATGAAGAGAACTGACGGTTGGCCCCGCCCACGGGCTATTTATACCAGGGGAAGGGGGACGTGGCCTAGCTAACTGTCATTCTTTTTGCTTTCAGAAGGTTCCAAATGCTGCTACGCAGGCGCAGAGAATACCAAATGTACGCATTCGCAGTGACTACGACAGGAAAATATAGATATCTAGAGATTTCCATTACCTGCATATCTGCATCTATATGTATACATTATTTTATATATGAATTTTCCTCTCACATGTTTGCAAGTCTCTGTAAATCTTATATATAGATATCAATAAGTATATAGAGGTACCTATATATCTGTATATCTGTGTATATGTATGTATATATACAAATAATTTTATTTATGAATTTTCCCTTCACATGTTTGCAACTCTTTGTAAATCCTATATAGATATAATTATCTATACATAGAGAGATGTCTCTATAGATATATATGAATATAGTTATATGGGGCTGGCAAATATTACAGGGGGGAAATGCACACACAAACATATATAAATATGTGTAGATATGAATATATTTAGGACATGCACACACACAAATAGAGAGATGACTAGACAGATATAAACATAGATGTATAGGGCTTGCAAATATTGCAGGAGGGAAAAGCACATATAGAGAGAGGGAATTTGCAAACGTTTCAGGGGGAAATGCATATGTGAAATTACTATATATAATTATAGGTCTATATCTATCTCTGCATTGTTTATATAGGCATCGAATGTTTGCCTGTTACTATGTTGGAAGCCGGTCAGAGTCCCCATGGGGAGATAGGAAGAGATAAATATAAAGTTTTTATTATTATTATTATTATTATTATTATTATTATTATTATTATTATGTTATTGTTGATACCATATTGTTTTCGTTGACATTACTTTTCCAATTACAGAGCTAGTTTACTGTTTTTCTTTGAAATACAGTAAATATTCAAAAACATTTCCCTACTTATGCCTCAATTAATGAAATTTTATTGGTATCTATTGTTATTTTTAAATTAACCAGAAGCTTCTGCATTTCCCATCCCCAGCTTATACTGAAACCAATATTTTCCCCAGTTTTTGGTGGTAAAATTAGGTGTCTCAGCTTATATTCAGTTTGGCTTATACTCGAGTGTATACAGTAATTTCAAATTTCAAACTGGTCTCCATTACCATGCTTCATATAACTGTGAGAATCACCATCAAGAAGTCAAAACCATAATTACCTGTGTGTCTGGTCCTTCCTCCGTGTACCTGTAGCAATTCATCCCTGAGTGTGCAACCTGGAAAAAGCAGGACAAACAAAACCTATCTCAAAGGACCAGCTAGTCTGGCACACCAGATAATACCTGATGGCCATCTTAGTCCTGGACTAAGAATTATCCTAAGAAACGTGACAACGGAATTAAAAGATTTGGAACTGACCAAGACTGTTCTCTTACCTTTAAGTTAGCAGAGCTCTTCAACAGCTCCTTCCCACTGAGCTGCTGCCTAGGGTACATGCCGCTGTCTGTGATTATCACCTGTGGGTTGTAAAGCAATGCTTTTGGGTATTGCTGTATGGCTATCCGTCTCCTCCCAGTAGACTTAAATCAAGCAAAAGTTTCATGAGAACCATCACTCCTCTTAATGATCCCCCAGCAAGAGCAAGAATATCCCTCTGGGCAGCAAAATCAGGCAATTCCAACTGGATTGCTCCCCACGAGGGTCTTCCTCTAGGGGTAAACCAAGAATGGGCAACTTGGAAGTCCCTGAACAGGCAAAAGTGGAGCAGGCAGATCAAAAGGCAACCTGGCAAAATGGCACGACCTAGAACAGTGTTTCTCAACCTTCCTAAAGCTGCATCTCCTTAATACAGTTCCTCATGTTGCACTGACCCCCAACCATAACATTATTTTTGTTGCTATCTGATAACTGTAATTTTACAATTGTTATGAATAGCTGCTGCATAAGCAGCGGATGAAAAGAACTGAGGCGGTGGCGCCGCCCACCTACTACTTATACTCGCAAGGGGAGAGTGGGCAGGGCCAACCACCAAAGTTTTTCAAATCTATCTAGAAGGTTCCGAAGCTGTCTGCTCAGGCGCAGAAACTACCATATGTGCGATTCACAGTTGACCACGATGGGAAATTTAAATATCTGATACGCAGGATGTATTTTCACACACTGGATCAAATTTGGCACAAATACCCAATACACCCAAATTTAAATACTGGTGGGGTTGGGGGGGATCGATTTTGTCATTTGGGAGTTGTAGTTGCTGGGATTTATAGTTATCCTACAATCAAAGAACATTCTGAACTCCACCAAAATTGGAACACAGAACTCTCATGGCCAACAAAAATACTGGAAGGGTTTGGTGGGAATTGACCTTGAGTTTTGGAGTTTCACCTACATCTAGAGAGAACTATGGACTCAAACAATGATGAATCTGGACCAAACTTGGCACGAATACTCAATATGCCCAAATGTGAACACTGGTGGAGTTTGGGAAGATAGATCTTGACATTTGGGAACTGTAGTTGCCAAATGTTCCCCCACAATCAAAGAGCATTCTGAACCCCACTGATGATAGAATTGGGCCAAACTTTCCACACAGAACCCCCATGACCAACAGAAAATACTGTGTTTTCTGATGGTCTTTGGTGACCCCTCTGACACCCTCTTGTGACCCTCCTCCCAGGGATCCCAACCCCCAGGTTGAGAAATGCTGACCTAGAACCCTCCACCTTGTGCGACTGCAGAGCAGAACAAACAATTCAGTATCTGCATGCTTGCCCACGATGCTCTGCTTCATGTACAGAGGAAGAACTGTTTAAAGCTACAGTTGCCTGTTTTTGGTCCAAAACCATTTAACTGCTTGTGCTCCCTTTATTTTATCAGTTTTGTACTTATTTATTCATGCAAGGCTTTTGACACAAAATAAATAAATAAACCTGAGGGTTTTCAATAGTATGAAAAAGGTGGAGCGGTGAGGCAAAACAGGGAGAGGTTTAATGAAATGCTGTTTCAATGCATGAGACGTAAACCTGTTCTCCATGCAAGCTTCACCTGAATGCAAACCCTTCAGGCATTCAGAATTGATAAAGGTAAAGGTAAAGGTAAAGGTTTTCCCCTGACATTAAGTCCAGCCGTGTTTGACACTGGGGGTTGGTGCTCATTTCTAAGCCGAAGTGCCAACGTCGTCCGTAGACACCTCCAAGGTCATGTGGCTGGCATGACTGCATGGAGCACCGTTACCTTCTCATAGAACCAGTACCTATTGATCTACTCACATTTGCATGTTTTCAAACTAGGTTGGCAGAAGTAAACTTATAGTAAACTTTATTTAATACCCCACCACCATCTCCTCAATGGGGACTCAGGGCAGCTTACATGAGGCCAAGCCCAACACTATATTGCCATAAAATAAAACCAAAACACAACAGCAACACAGTAAAATACATATGCGCAAGCGAACACTTCATACATCCAAGGAAACCATCTGCCAGGAGGCAGTTCTGAAATCTGCCACAGAAAAAGGCAATGTGGAATCCAGCATAACATTTCACGATGGACAAAGCAAGATTTTGCACACAAAATGCTGTGCCAAACAAAATGTTCCAGGCTTTCATATGCCATAAAACCCTTTGGGGTTTTAGTCTATGAAAGACAGTGCCATGGAATAACAAATAATAATAATCTATATAAATAAAAATGTAATGTTCGTTTGTGGGATTAACATAACTCAAAAACCACTGGGGGAATTGACATGAAATTTGGACACAAGACACCTAACAGTCCAACAAGTGTCCATCAACCCTAAACACACACACAACCCCAGCGGAACAGTCTTAAAAATACACTATCTATCTATCTATCTATCTATCTATCTATCTACATACATATACACTCATATACATATACACATGCACACATTCATTCATACACACACACACTGTTAGCTGGGGCTAACAGAGGGAGCTCACTCTGCTCCCCGGATTCAAACCTGCAATCTTTCGGTCAGCGAGTTCAGCAGCTCAGTGGTTTAACCCACTGCGCCACCGGGGTTTCACTGCAGAATCGATAGCCAAAAGGATTTGTATCGCTTTTCCCCCAGCTGAATTTTTTTCCAGTATAGGTTCTACTGGCCTCTGTAAAATCCACCAATCAAACAAATTTCAAAGATGGCTATTACTGGGAAAACCAGATCATTATCTCCTCTATGTTCCATTATCAAAGCTTTGAGAAGTTAGTTTTAGGAATGAAGCTTCCAGAACACCCCAACCAGCATCATTGGTCTGTTAAAAATCCATTTGTTGATCATCACACCAAGTGTTTTCCAGAATGGTAATGTGTACATGCTCAGAGATACACTGCTTTCCCAGAATGATGATTGGTGCATTTCTGACGTGCATAGCCTGACTTCAATTTATCTGACCTTATACAGGACGGAGCCTCTGCTGATGAGTTCGTGCCTCTGTAGATCAGCATGGATATATTCCGGATGGGCTAAAAGTATGGTGAGCCACATGTAGTTGAGAGAATTCTCTTCCGCCGTTTCCCCCACTACAGGCAAAAAAAGAAGGCCCTTTGCTCCACTTCAACCCATATGAAGCATTTATACTTATATAGAAACAGTTCCTTCACTGCATAAAAACCAAAATCCATAAATTTAAAGCAGAAAGCAATTTGGGATGCTATATTCAAAACGGAGTCAAAGCCTTGGTTTTAACAATAAAATGTGCACTTTGTGCTGTTGAGAGCTTTCATGTCCAGAATCACTGGGTTGCTGTGAGTTTTCTGGGCTGTCTGGGGCCATGTTCCAGAAGCATTCTCTCCTGGAGTTTCACCCACACCTATGGCAAGCCATCCTCAGAGGTTGTGAGGTCTGTTGGAAACTACGCAAGTGGGGTTTATATATCTGTGGAATGTCCAGGGTGGGAGAAAGAGCTCTTGTCTGTTTGAGGCAAGTGCGAATGTTGCAATTGGCCACCTTGATTAGTATTAAATGACTGTACAACTTCAAAGCCTGCCTGGTTGCTACCTGGGGAAATCCTTTTGTTATTTGGGAGTTGTAGTTGCTGGGATTTATAGTTAACCTACAATCAAAGAGCATTCTGAACCCCACCAATGATGGAATTGAACCAGACTTGGCAGACAGGACTCCCATGACCAACAGAAAATACTGGAAGGGTTTGGTGGGCATTGACCTTGAGTTTTGGAGCTGTAGTTCACCTGATGGGGGAAATAGACCTTGACATTTGGGAGTTGTAGTTGCTGGGATTTATAGTTCACCTACAATCAAAGAGTATTCTGAGCCCCACCAATGACAGAATTGGGTAAACTCAAACAGTGATGGATCTGGACCAAACTTGGCACGGATACTCAATATGCCCAGATGTGATCACTGGTGGAGTTTGGGCAAACAGACATTAACATTTGGGAGTTGTAGTTGCTGGAATTTATAGTTCATGTACAGTCAACGAGCATTCTGAACCCCAATGGTAGAATTGGGCCAAACTTCCCACACAGAACCCCCATAACCAACAGAAAATACCTTGTTTTCTGATAGTCCTTGGCGACCCCTCTGACACCCCCTCCTGACCCCCCCAGTGGTCCCCACCCCCAGATTGAGAAATGCTGCCCTAATATATAGAAACTGTCCCTACAAATCAACTTCTGCTTCAGTCCCCATAATTCCAGCAATGCAGGGAGTGAAACCCTGAAAATCCTTCAAACCTAGAATTCTTCAAATGCTTTTGGTCAAATGCGCCAGTTCCTTTTCTCTGGATGGTGTTTTTAAAAAGTCAAGTGAACCTTTAAGCTACTGCGAGGTTAGGAATGTGAGGCAAATGCCGTGGGGAGGGGGGATTTTATTGGGGGACAATGCCATTATCTCCCGCATCATCTTACTGCTCTGTTTGGTCGTCCGGATGCTCAAGTACACAGAGAAAAAGAAAGTTTGTTCCTTGTCCAAGTAGATGGTTTTTGGCAGCACATTATTGGGCCTGAGATTGTAGATCTTCACATAGTTGGCCATGTCAACATAGATGCCTCCAGAAGATTTCATGTTGCTGGCCAAGTAGTAGTAGTATTCCTGGAAAGAGTTGAATGCAACTCAGTTAGGCATATCAACCATCCAATCTATATATATATATAATGGTTCCTGTCATAATGAGTGGCTTAAAAAGAAAAGAACTACTGGGCCAATACCCATCAAATTTGGCAACAAAACTCCTCACCATACAAGGTGTGACCATCAATAATAAATAACAAAAGAAAAAACTTACAAATCCTAAAAAAGGAGAAGATGCCACTGGGCATGCGTACAGGGAGGGGGAGTGCGCTCGCTCGCACACAGGGCAGCTCCACGTGGCGAAGCCTGTGCTGGCAACGGCCTGGAGTCAGCCTCAGCTCCTCGAGGTTCTGCAGCGGGAAGGCACTCACCAGCCTGACCAAGTCAGCTGGAGGCAGAGAGGCCTCTTCTTCCTCCTTCTCCCTCCTGCCTCGGGAGTAGGGATTGGAAATCAGTATGCCGGAGGAGAAAGAAGAGGAGGTGGTGGTCCGATTTTCCAGCAGGAAGGAAGGCAAGGCCAAGGAAAGGAACTTCCATTTTAATGCTCTGCCATGCAAATTGTAGTCTACACTCTTTCCCTTTCCTCTTTCATCCCCTTCCTTCCTTCCTTTTATTCCTTCTTGCTCTCTCCCTCATCCTTCTCTCCCTCCCTTCTCTCTTCCCCCATTTCCTTCCTTCATGTCTTCCCTTCCTCCTCTCCTCCCTCATCCTTCCCCTCTTTCCTTCTCTCTTTCCTTGCCTCCCTCCCTTCTCTCCTTCCCTTCTATCATTCCTCCTTCCCTTYTTCCTCCCTCTTTASCTCTCCCCTTGGGTGCCGCCATCATGGRGTTCCAGTAAGMCYYGCCCCTAATGARGCAGAGTGTGCCGAGGAAGGAAGAAGGAAGGAAGGAAGGAAGGAAGGAAGGAAGGAAGGAAGGAAGGAAGGAAGGAAGGAAGGAAGGAAGGAAGGAAGGAARGGGAGAGCCCAGTTCYRCCTCCTCATTAATWRCAGSTGAGCTGGACATCCAAGCAGCCCCCAAGGTCAATTTCCCCCAATTTCYACCAGAATTYAYATTTGGCCATGTTGAGTATWMAWCCCAAGTTTGGTCCCRATCCAGCYTTCTTTCCCAKTGCTATCCRGATGAACAATTTCTCCTCCCCCTCCCCCTCCTCATTCTCTCATCCACYCCAACTCCTCCTTCCTTCCCTCCTTCSTTCCTTCCCTTCCTTTCTCTACTTCCTTCTCCTTCCTTTAATTCTTTGCCTCCCTGCCTTCCCTCCTTCCTCTCCCTCCTTCTTYSCTTTCCTWTTCTCCATTACTCCTCYCACCMTTWCTTTCCTYCCMTYMYTTYCCTTCCYYCCTTTCTTTCCTTCCTTTYYCTYCCCCCMCACACCATATATAATTACAATACTTTTTATATTACTGTTATATATACTGCTATATAATACATAAATATTATATATATTATTGCTATATGTATTACTATATAATATGTTACTATTATATATTACAATATTAAATAGACTTATAGAATAGAGTTAGAAGGGATTCTACCGTGTTATTGGGGGAGAACAGACAGGAAAGAAGGAAGGAGGGAAGGCAGGAAGGAGAGAAGGAAGGAAAGAAAGGTACCAAAGAAAGGAAGGAAGGAAGAAGATAAGAAGAAATGAAAGGAAAGGCAGGAAAGAGGTAAAGAAGGAAGGAGAAAAGGAAATAAAAAGTGAAAGAAGCAAGGAAACAGAAGGAAGAAATGAGACAAAGGAAGAAGTAGAGAAAGGGGGAGGGAAGGAAGGAAAGAGAGAATGAAGGATGAAACCAAAGAGTGAAAGAAGGAATGAAAGAAACAGGTAGAGAAGGAAGAAAGGAGAAAAAGGGGAAGGGAAAGAAAAAGGGGGGAAGGAATAGGTTGGTACCTCTCTTTCATAACAGTCCAGATATCTACCTCTACTTCGAAAATTCTTACTACAGGCCACAGCAACGCGTGGCAGGGCACAGCTAGTCCTATATATGGCCATAGGAGTGCTAGTATTATTAATGGGTCGGTTTACACTTTCCTTTTCCTTATGTGTTTGTTATTATGTATTGAATCAGCTGCTCCTGCTTTGATTCAAATGGGAGAGGTAGGTAAGAAAAGAGGTAGGCCTTTTGCAGAAAAGGTGTGTCTGCAGCAGAACTTTTCAAAATAAAAGCAATCACTCCATTCAGACAATGATAATCCTGTAAGATGAGTACCTGAAATAGGAACTCTATGCCAACTATATAAATACGTCACATAGTCTTATTGCTATTAGTAAGGAGCCACCAGTGGTGCAATGGGTTAAACACTTGTGCCGGAAGGCATGCTGACCAAAAGGTCAGCGGTTCGAATCCAGGGAGTGGGGTGAGCTCCCATCTGTCAACTCCAGCTTCTCATGTGGGGACATGAGAGAAGCCTCCCACAAGATGGTAAAAGATCAATCATCCAGGCGCCCCTTGCAGATGGCCAATTCTCTCACACCAGTAGCAACTCATTATATTATTAAGATATGCCTGGAATTAATCTTTGGGGAGAGGGGTCTTTGTGGGGAATCATTCCCAAGACTGTTTTTTTTTTTCCTTACTGCATCTTGCTTCTTGTTCTTCCACCAGCGCCACGTGGGGTCATGGACTGGATCGGCATAAGACTGGCAAGATAAAAAAAACTTGGTAAGGAACAGTTTGAAGACAGAGGGAGAAAGAGAAAAAATCCATCTAGGCAAGAACAACTGTCCTCACTCTGTGGTAAGCTGAGTGCAGCTGGAGTAGCTGGTAGACCAGACCCTGGTATACAACCAGCGCCTTCACATCATAGAAGTTTGTTTTCTCCATGACTTCTGGTGGCTTGGCACGGTAATGCTCCATCCGAGTATAGCGCTGTGGGAATGGCAAATCCACAAAGCGGAGCACGGCAAATGGGCAACGGTGGGTGAATCTAATGTAGCTTATCCGACTGGGGAGAAAGAAGCAGACACATCAGACAAGGTTCTGAACATTGTGGTCTCTGCCCATTGGGAATGCTGCTTAGAACTAGCATGTGGAATATGGGGCCCTCCAGAACAGCGAGTTGCTTACCTCACACACACACAGCCTTTATTGGCATACAACAACAACACCACAACACAGGCACAGAAAAAAAAGAGGAAGTCACAGATAAAAATGAAAGCAGAATGAAAGTGTTACTAATCTCCAGAATTAAATTTGCAACACAAAAGAATGCCCTAGTATACCTTGCTATATTAGCCCAGCCCTCCCATAGTTATCGAGGCCCACTCTCGAATCTTGGCCGTAGGAAACCGAACTTGCCCAATGGAATTAGCATTGAACTGTTTTTTTTTAATTTTAAATATGTATGACTATTTTATAGTATTATGTCTATAATGATTGAAGCCCCCGGTGATGCAGTGTGTTAAAATGCTGAGCTTGTTGACCGAAAGGTCGCAGGTTCGAATCCGGGGAGCGGCATGAGCTTCCGCTGTCAGCTCCAGTTTCTGCCAACCTAGCAGTTCACTGCTATACAGATAAATAGCAGGGAAACGTAGTTTCAGTAGAATATGGGGAACTTAAAAAGCTTAAAAAGTTATAGAAGACTTTATTCAAAGAATTACATACCTAGGTAGGAAAGTTAAGAAGGTCTATCTATCTATCTATCTCCGCAGGGGAGCCCCCAGTGGTGCAGTGGGTTAAACCACTGAGTTGCTAATCTTGTTGACCAAAAGGTTGCAGGTTCGAATCCGGGGAGCGGCAAGAGCTTCCGCTGTCAGCCCCAGCTTCTGCCAACCTAGCAGTTCGAAAACATGCAAATGCGAGTAGATCAATAGGTACCGCTCCGGCAGGAAGGTAAGGGCACTCCATGCAGTCATGCAGTCCACATGACCTTGGAGGTGTCTACGGATAACACTGGCTCTTCGACTTAGAAATGGAAATGAGCACCACACCCCAGAGCCGGAAATGACTGGACTTAATGTCAGGGGAAAACCTTTACCTTATAATGATTACTTGTAATTTTTATGTCTGTAATTTCAGTGTTTGACCTATACTGGAAACCATCCAGAATCTCCTTGGGGAGATAAAGCGGTATACAAATAAAATATTGTTGTTGTTGTTGTTGTTGTTATAGTTGGACAGTAAGCTAGGCTGAAGTTTGGGTGCTCACCCTGACCCGGACTCAAACTGCCAACCTTTCGGTTGGGAAAGATCTATTGCTGGTGATTAAAAAGAACCTTAAAACCTGGCTCTTCTGCTGCGCCTTTGGTGAATAGGTATTCAATCCCACATTATCGCTCAGTCTCAATGCTCTGTCATTAGAGTATACGTCCGTCCGTCCGTCCCCCCGCCTCGTGGGAAAGCCTGATTCCATAACCCCCGCTATAATGAGCCCCCCTCCGCAAATAATCTGTTTCTCTTTTATCTCACCCGAGTTTTTAACTAGCTTTAATTAGCTCCTCTTTTAATCATTACATGTAGCCCGCCCATTGTTATTGGGTTGTTTCTACTGTAATTTTATATTATTATGTATTCACATGTTTTATGTAATCATGATGTTGTTTATTGTTCGCTTTTTTGGTTTGCGTTTCGGTTTCTCTTTATTGTAATTGTTGTTTGGGCTTGCTCCCATGTAAGCCGCTCCAAGTCCCCATTGGGGAGATGGTGGCGGGGTATAAATAAAGATTATTATTATTATTATTATTATTATTATTAACTAGCTGTGCTCAAGCCCGGCCCCACACCTTGTGCGTTCACAACTCACTTGTGCGTCATTCCTTTGTGTGGAGTGCTGATCATCTGGTCATAGGTCAGGATATGATCCAGAGGGAATTTCCTCTTGATTAACTTTCCAGTTGTTCCAGGATCCTCTTTATAAATCAGCTTTTAAAAAATGGGGCCAAGGACAATCATTTTAGCCTGGAGCGACCAGATACCCAACACACAAATGACTATCTCCACACTTCCTCCATAATGTATAATTATGCAACTCTGTAATATTTAGTTCCGCTATACTGCCACAGACTTCAAGCCAAAGGAAAGCTATCACAGGGTTTTCTTGGCATGATTTGTTCTGAGGGGTTTCTCCATCATCTTCCTCTGAGACTGAGAGAGGGTTGGTGATGAGATTGTTTTATGGTTTTAATAACTGTTTTGATATTTGATGATGTACTGTTTTTAATATGATTTATGTTTAAAGTGTGGCTTTACTGTTGTAGTTGTAAGGCATTTAATTTAAAGTCTGATCAAGATCTGAACATGAAACCCCTGGCCCTACCACTACTCCTTTTTGGAAAGTCTGATCTGGTCCACGCTCTGGTTACATCCCGAATAGATTACTGCAATGCGCTCTACGTGGGGCTGCCTCTGAAGACGGTTCAGAAACTTCAGTTAGTTCAACGGGCGGCAGCCAGATTACTAACTGGGGCTGCATACAGGAAGCATACCACCCCCCTGTTATGCCAGCTCCACTGGCTTCCGGTCCATCTCCGAGCCCATTTCAAAGTGCTGTATAAAGCTCTATACGGTTTGGGCCCAGCTTACTTGTCCGAACGCATCCACCCCTACGTCCCACCTCGCAATTTAAGATCATCTGGGGAGGCCCTGCTCTTGCTCCCGTCAACCGTGCAAATGCGGCTGGCGGGGACGAGGAGCAGGGCCTTCTCGGCTGTGGCCCCCCGCCTATGGAACACACTCCCAAAGGAGGTAAGATCTGCTCCCTCACTCCTGACCTTTAGAAAAAAATTAAAATCATGGTTCTGGGACCAGGCCTTCGGACAATAGATGTATATGCAGCTTTTAGTGGGATAAGGACTGGAACAGTAACTCGACTGATGAGATTGTTTTATGGTTTTAATAACTGTTTTGATATTTGATGATGTACTGTTTTTAATATGATTTATGTTTAAAGTGTGGCTTTACTGTTGATGTGCGAATATTGTGTATTATGTTTTTATGGTTTTAAATTGCATACTGTTGATTGTTGTATTTTGTTGTAAACCGCGTTGAGTCACCGGCTAGGCTGAGAAACAGCGGTATACAAGTATAGCAAATAAATAAATAAATAAATACTGTTGTAGTTGTAAGGCATTTAATTTTTGCCATTATCTATGTGTAAACCGCTTTGAGTTTTACACCCCTCGGGTGTAAAACCCCTCGGGGTGAGAAAAGCGGTATATAAATACTGTAAATAAATAAATAAATAAATACATTTTTCAAATGTCAAAAACCACAGCAAAGGAAACCCACCTCTTGCATCCCATCCTTATCAAAAAAAACAGTGACTAGAGAATGATTGGCAGCCAAATCATAATCTGGTGAGCCTTCCATCACTTGCAGTGTATTGTACACGTTCCAGGCATCTGAGGGATACGCTTTTTTGACCTCTGTGCTGCCCTCTTTCATAACCCAGACCTTGAATTGGGGGGAGAGAAGTGCTCAATTAAAATCTCTCTTTTCACACACAGAGAGCAGTGGGGCATTTCCCTGAATCTTTCCCCACCAATTCCTTTTTGCAGTGGTCACTGATAGAAAAAGAAAAGCAACAAACAACACGACTAACGCTAAAAACAGAGACCTGTAAAACATTAGCAATGAATTACTTTGAAAAACAATTTTCAATGATCCAGGCTTAGCTCACCCAGTCTCCGCACAACTAGGCCGAGAGAAAAGTATGGTCCATGACATTTTCAGAAACCATTCAAAAGTTGGGTTGCTGAGTTTTCCGGGCTGTATGGCCATGTTCCAGAAGCATTCTCTCCTGATGTTTTGCACACATCTACGGCAAGCATCCTCAGAGGTTATGAGGTATATTGATACTTACTTGCTTAGGCAATCCCTCATAGCCCAAGAATGGTGGTCCTTCAAGTCTGGTGTTTTGGTGGTGGGTTTGTAGCTGGCTGTGCAGCCCTATTCTTGATCTGCATGTTCTCCCACAGTAAGGACATCGATTTCCAGTCAACTCAGCTGGACTGGTCACTTTGTCGGAATGCCCGATCACCGTCTCCCAAAGTAGTTACTATACTCCCAACTCAGGAACAGGAAATGTAACGTTGGTGGACAGGAAAAGAGATTTAAAGGTGGGCTTAAAGCCAACTTTAAAAACTGTGGAATAGACACCGAGAACTGGGAAGCCCTAGCCCTTGAGTGCTCTCACTGGAGGTCAGCTGTGACCAGCAGTGCTGCAGAATTCAAAGAGGCATGAATGGAGAGTGAAAGGGAGAAACGTGCCAAGAGGAAGGTGCATCAGGCCAACTCTGACGGGGACCACCTTCCAACTGTATATTAGAACATTGCTTCTAACAAACAAGAGTTCTTTCTCCCACTCTAGACCTTCAACAGATATATAAGCCTCCCTTGTCTAGTTTCCAATATACTTCACAATCTCTGAGGATGCCTGCCATAGATGTGGGCCAAATGTCACAAGAGAATGCTTCTAAAACATGGCATACAGCCCGGAAAACTCACAGCAACCCAGTGATCCTGGACATGAAAGCCTTTGACAAGATATCTGTGGAACGTCCAGGGTGGGAGAAAGAACTCTTGTCTGTTGGAGGCAAGTATGAATGTTGCAACTGGTCACCTTAAAAAACAGAGGAATTCTTGACATAAAAAATCAGGGCCAGTTAACACCTCCCAACACAGGATTCTCCCAGGCAGGAAGCAGTCAGTCTTTGAAGTTGCAAAGCCATTCAATGGTAATCAAGGCCGGTGGCGCAGTGGGTTCAACCCCTGTGCCGGCAGGACTGATGACCGACAGGTTGCAGGTTCGAATCCGGGGAGAGGCGGATGAGTTCCCTCTATCAGCTCCAGCTCTTCATGCGGGGACATGAGAGAAGCCTCCCACAAGGATGATAAAAAAATCAAATCATTCATGCGTTCCCTGGACAACGTCCTTGCAGACAGCCAATTATCTCACACCAGAAGCGACTTGCAGTTTCTCAAGTCGCTCCTGACACAACAAAAAAAAAGCAACCAATTGCAACATTCACACTTGCCTCAAGCAGACAAGAGTTCTTTCTCCCACCCTGGACATTATTGCACAGATATATAAACCCCACTTGCCTAGTTTCCAACAGACTTCACAACCTCTGAGGATGCTTGCCGTAGATGTGTGCAAAACATCAGGAGAGAATGCTTCTGGAACATGGCCATACAGCCTGGAAAACTCACAGCAACCCAGTGATTCCGGCCATGAAAGCCTTCTACAACACATTCGAGAGTTGTAACCAACAGATGAAATTCAAGAAAAACATGCAAGCCAAATCTGGCCAAATTATGCCCACAGAGAAGAAGAGAACTCCTCATCCCATATCTATCTACAAGCAAACAGGAGCAGGCTAGCCTTGCTCAGCTACTTTGATAGTAAATAATCCATTAGTAATTAATTAATTCAATGAATCCTTTTCTTGTTTCAGTCATGGATGTCAACAGTGCTGAAAGCAATCAACTCTTAGTCTCCTTCCAACATGCTGCTACTGATTTTGCTATATTTAAGGTGATGTTTCACATTCTGGGAGCCCCATTGGTGCAGCAGGTCAAACTGCTGAGCTGGTGAACTTGCTGACCAAAAGGTCAGTGGTTCAAATTCAGGGAACGGGATGAGCTCTCGTTGTTAGCCCCAGCTTCTGTCAATCTAACAGTCGAAAACATGCAAATGTGAGTAGATCAATAGGTACTGCTTCTGGAAGTAGGTAACGGCATTCCATGCAGTCATGCCGGCCACATGACCTTGGAGGTGTCTATACACAACGCCAGCTCTTCAGCTTAGAAATGGAGATGAGCACCATCCCCCAGAGATGGATACGACTAGATTTAACGTCAGGAGAAACCTTTACCTTTACCAACACATCCTGACATAAATAAACAACAATGCCTCCACTTCCCATAACAATTAGCTACTGGGTCCACAAGGAAAATAAACACACGTACCTCATCTGCGTCCGTCACAAATGCAATGTTCCCAGTAAAGGACATAACAAAATATTTGATGGGTGAGTCTCCCCGAAAGTTGGACAAATATATGTAACTTGCCATGTCATTGCTGTCAAGGAAAGTCGGGGGGGGGGGGGGGGCGGGGTAGACATTTTGTACAAATGTTATCAGCAAGGGGTTGTTGTAGGTTTTTTCAGGCTATATGGCCATGCGTCTAGAGGTATTTTCAAAAGAGGTGAGGTCTGCTGGAACTTGCCATAGATGCAGGCGAAACGTCAGGAGAGAATGCCTCTAGAACATGGCCATATAGCCCGAAAAAACCTACAACAACCCAGTGATTCCGGCCATGAAAGCCTTCGACAATACGTTATCAGCAATATATAAAGATGAGCAGGTTCTTCTGCTCCCAGAAAGTGAGTAGGGTTGGGGCAGATGGGGGAATGTGAACATAAATGATAAATGTAGCCAGGTAAACTAGCAGTAGAAGTAGGAATAATGAGAAGAATGGGCAAGGAAAAATGTATCTGGAATTGGGAAGCGGAGGAAGGACAAAGAAGCAATAAGTTTAAAAAACGAGTGAGAGGAGTACAACTAGATCAGGTATGGGCAAACTTGGGCCCTCCAGGTGTTCTGGACTCCAACTCCCGCCATTCCTAACAGCCTCCGGCCCTTTTCCTTAAGCTTAAGCGCCGGGGGGAGGGGGGGAGGGGGGGAGGATGGGGCCTGAGGCTGTTAGGAATGGTGGGAGTTGAAGTCCAAAACACCTGGAGTGCCCAAGTTTACCCATACCTGTACTAGATGGAAGAGGAGAAGATGTTTCGTCAGTAGTTGTAGAAGTGAGAGTGAAGAAATGGAAAGAGGACAAGAGTGAAACAAAAGGGCGTAGAAAGAGAGGAATGAATGGTTTATTGTACTAGCCATAGGCCATGACATAAAATATACAACCTTTGGAAGTACAATAAGCACTTTTCAATATAAGTATTAAAACAAGTTCCGTACACAGGCTCTTTAAAATTATAGTAGTAGTGACATAATAACAATTACAAATGTCTGACTTGTATCATCCCCAAAATACCTTAATTTCCATTTCTAGCTTCTGCTGTGGGCTTTACGAGTTTGGCTTGAATTTTTTTGGGCTGCGAATGCCAATGTGGCAACCTTTAATGTTATATTTTTGGAATAATCTACTAACAAGTCACAGATAACTGCTGACTGTTGCCATGCTGCCCTTTCTCCCAAAAGGGCTCCCAGAAGATTGTTTCGAGGGTCATTATACAGTGGGCAATGTAAGAGATACTCAGTTCTTGTGGGTTTTTTCGGGCTATATGGCCATGTTCTAGAGGCATTTCTCCTGACGTTTCGCCTGCATCTATGGCAAGCATCCTCAGAGGTGAGGTCTGCTGGAGCTAGGAAAAAAGGGGTTTATATATCTGTGGAATGATCAGGGTGAGACAAAGGGCTTTTGTAAGTTGGGCTAGGAGACAAAAGCCCTTTGTCTCACCCTGGTCATTCCACAGATATATAAACCCCTTTTTTCCCAGTTCCAGCAGACCTCACCTCTGAGGATGCTTGCCATAGATGCAGGCGAAACGTCAGGAGAAATGCCTCTAGAACATGGCCATATAGCCCGAAAAAACCCACAAGAACTGAGTGATTCCAGCCATGAAAGCCTTCGACAATACAATGTTAGAGATAGTGTGTTAAATCCTCTCTTTCCCCGGACCCATAAATACAAAGACGTTGGGCATGAGGAATCCCTCTATGTCCTCCCTCTAACCAGCCTGATGGCATTGTTTGAAAGAGCAGGGCTGTAAATGCTTTTCTAAGGGCTAAATCTTGAAGATATTGTTGGCAATGTTAGTCACTCTTTAGTAGAGGATACCAAGTGGAGAAACCCTGCTGTTTACTAGTCCGCAAGTTGTCAATTACATCCATCTCAAAGATTTTGTCTCTAATCGCCTTCTTGTTCAACTGCATTAGGGTTATTGTTGACCCATCAAAATACTGGTGGAGCAGAGGATGTTTAGCTAGGAGTTGTGGGGAAAAGACTAATGCAAGAGGGAAAGTTGGGCCATATTCAAATCAGCAGGTTTGGAGCAGCAAGTCTTACCTTTGCAAGATAACATTCCCCCAGATGTAGAATATCTTACTGAAGGGGTTTAAAGCCAAACCTCTTGGTTCGAGGGTTCGATTTGTATAATGCTCGTTCCCTAGTAACAGTACGAAACCCCCATCGGAGGCAGCTAAGGAGGTAACAGAAAGAAAGGCATGGAACGTGGAAACGCGCCGTGACCTTATAGCTGTCCAGCAACAGCACATCCCAATAAACCAGACACAAAGTCTTCCTCGCTACAGTGCAAAATGGACTGCGTTTCTATTTAACTGCCTCCAAATAGGCAGTTATGCAAAGAACCATATGCAAATCTTTGTTTCCCCCTTTCTCATCTTGTCTTGATGATATATGATATGACTAGCCCTCTCAGCGTACACCATGTTTGCAGAACCGTGATATCCCATGAAAGCTAAAGCTAACAGCAAACACGAAGACACATTGAATATTAACTAGGTATTTTTAATTACAAAAAATTTGAGTCAAGCACTGAAAGGCTTAAATGAATGCAACAACTCAGCAAACAATACAGTTCAATATAAGCAGGTACACCTGTAGCTTAGTAGCCGTCAGTCTGAGAGAGTCCTCAGTGGAAGAAAGGCCTCAGTGTTAGTAGGCCTCAGTATGAGAAGGCCTGGTGTAAGAAGCTTCTGTGAGAGAAGCCCAGGTTGAAGGCCTTGTGTATAAAGCTCCAGTGTGAAGGTTGCTGTGTGTAAAAGGCTACCGCGTGAAGCTCCTGCGTATGTTTAGTGTGAGAAGAGGCTCTGTGAGAGTGAAGCTGTTTATTTGCATGAGAAAGAAGCCCAGCTTGGAAGCAAGAAGGAAGTATAAAGAACTTTATTTGTGTTATGGAAATCTTGTTCTTGTAAATAGTACAACCATATTATTTTGCTATAAAAATCCTCCTAAGGAAGAGATAACGTTGGTCTGTGTGTTTTTGTTCATTTTATCACTTTGGGCTACTGGTGCTGGGTCACACTGCTGCTGGTAAGTTACTCTGCTATGCACTTATGAGGAGGGTGTTTTGTTTATAAGACCACTCACCCAACAGATTCCTCATTCTATAATGTGATTTCAAGGGCTCATATCTTCCCCTGTCAAATCAAACAAATGAAGCAGGCCTGCCACAACTTTAGATTCCTACACAATTTCAGAGGGTGGGCTGCTGGCACTATCAATGAATGTAGACTGCCTAGATGCAGTCTTTTAAATGGAACATCGAAGTCTGCCCTGTTACAGATCCTGTGGTTCTTACCTCTGGGTATCAATACGGGGATGTCATATAGATGCTTATAATACATATCTGGAAATGGAATAGAGAAAAGAGGCACATGAAGATCTATATAAATAAAAATGTAATGTTCGTTTGTGGGATTAACATAACTGAAAAACCACTGGACGAACCAACGCGAAATTTGGACACAAGACACCTATCAGGCCAACGAGTGACCATCACTCATAAAAACACTGAAAAACACAGCAGAGGGGACTTAAAAAGCCCCAAAAGCTACAGTGCATGCAAAAATGACTCCCCTGGCAAACAAAACACACAATAGCATATCCACACTCTCTTCCGGACTACAGCTCCCAGCATCCCCTAGACCAGGCCCTTTAGGAGAGGATGATCCAAATGCACTGCTTCCAAGATGCAAGCTTTCTTCTCCTTGGATTTCTTTGAGAGCATCCCAATCCCTGCATATTTCCAGTTTACTATTCCTAGACTGCAACTCCCAGCAATCCTCCAGATAGATAAGATAGATAGATTACATATAGATAGGTAGGTAGATTGATCAGGAGGACTGCTGAGAGTTGCAGTCCAAGAATAGGGAGAGAAGGAAGAAAAAGGAGAAAGAAGCAGGGGGGGGGAGTGGGGTGGGGGGGGAGGAAGGGAAGAGGAAGAGAAGGAAGGAAGGAGATAAAGGAGGAGAGAAAGGGGGAGGGAAGTTTGGCCACAGCAACGCGTGGCGGCTATAGCTAGTGTGAAATAAAAATGCTAATTTGTTGCTCATTTCGGTCACTAGGTGCTCCTACGATCTTTGGCTCCTGCTCAGACCTAGGGTTTCGTTCATTCATTCATACACACAACAATAGTTCAGATCCCCCATATTTGAAGTATGCAGGGTGACAGTTTAACAATGGCAAAACAAATGGCACACTAATCAATCCCTTCACATGAAGTTGTTGTTGTTCATTCGTTCAGTCGTCTCCGACTCTTCGTGACCTCATGGACCAGCCCACGCCAGAGCTCCCTGTCGGCCGTTACCACCCCCAGCTCCCTCAAGGTCAGTCCAGTCACTTCAAGGATGCCATCCATCCATCTCGCCCTTGGTCGGCCCCTCTTCCTTTTGCCTTCCACTTTCCCCAGCATCATTGTCTTCTCTAGGCTTTCCTGTCTCCTCATGATGTGGCCAAAGTACTTCAACTTTGCCTCTAGTATCTTTCCCTCCAGTGAGCAGTCGGGCTTTATTTCCTGGAGGATGGACTGGTTGGATCTTCTCGCAGTCCAAGGCACTCTCAGAACTTTCCTCCAACACCACAGCTCAAAAGCATCGATCTTCCTTCGCTCAGCCTTCCCTAAGGTCCAGCTCTCACATCCGTAGATTACTACAGGGAATACCATGGCTTTGACTAGGCGGATCTTTGTTGCCAGTCTGATGTCTCTACTCTTTACTATTTTATCGAGATTGGACATTGCTCTCCTCCCAAGAAGTAAGCGTCTTCTGATTTCCTGGCCAGTCTGCATCTGCAGTAATCTTTGCACCTAGAAATACAAAGTCTGTCACGGCCTCCACGGTTTCTCCCTCTATTTTCCAGTTGTCCATCATTCTTGTTGCCATAATCTTGGTTTTTTTGACGTTTAGCTGCAACTCAGCTTTTGCGCTTTCTTCTTTCACTTGATTAGAAGGCTCCTCAGCTCCTCCTCGCTTTCGGCCATCAGAGTGGTGTCATCTGCATATCTGAGGTTGTTAATGTTTCTTCCAGCAATTTTCACCCCAGCTTTGCATTCATCCAGCCCCGCACATCGCATGATGTGTTCTGCATACAAGTTAAAAAGGTTGGGTGAAAGTATGCAGCCTTGCCGTACGCCATTCCCAATCTTGAACCAGTCTGTTGTTCCGTGGTCAGTTCTGACATGAAGTAGTGAATACCAAATTACACATGAAGTAGTGAATACCAAATTACACCATAGGTGCACCTTGCCCAGAATGATCTTTCCTGACTAATTGCAGCCTTTCTGTATCTTTCCACTTCTATTAACTCACTGGGAATAAGCTGCCTTTGTTCTAGTTTACGCAGAGACAAAATTGATTTATGCAAACTATGTGGCTGTGCAGTATATGGAATTGTCCATTTCACTTAATACTATTTCCTATGTTGATTGGCAGCAGCACTCATGTTTCAAACAAAAGTCTAGCTCAGCGCTTCTCAACCTCAGGGTTGGTACTGGGGGGGGGGGGGGTCAGGAGAGGGTGTCACGGGGTTGTCAAAGACCACCAGAAAACACATTATGAGTGTGTGAGGATGGAGGGAGCCGTGCGCCAGTGAGTCCCTTCAAGACATGGTGGTTCTGTGTGGAAAGTTTGACACAATTCTATCATTGGTGAGGTTCAGAATGCTCTTTGATTATAGATGAACTATAAATCCCAGCAACTACAATTCCCAAATGTCAAGGTCTATTTTCCCCAAACTCCACCAGTGTTCACATTTGGGCATATTAAGTGTTCATACCAAGAGTCCACAGTGCTCTTTGCATGGAGGTGAACTACAACTCCAAAACTCAAGGGCAATGCCCATCAAACCCTTCCAGTATTTTTTGTTGTCATGGGAGTTCTGTGTGCCAATCTTGGCTCAATTCCATCATTGGTGGAATTTAGAATGCTCTTTAATTGTAGGTTAACTATAAATCCCAGCAACTACAAACCCCAAATGACAAAATCAATACACTAGCCACCGGGATTGTGGCACAGCTGGCTGAGTGTCAGCTGCATTAAGATCACTCTGACCAAAAGGTCATGAGTTCGAAGCCAGCCCGGGTTGGAGTGGGTTTCCAACCAATTGTTGTCGACCTGTTGTCGACCTTTGCAACCCGAAAGACAGTTGCATCTGTCAAGTAGGAAAATTAGGTACTTATGAGGCCATAAAAAAGACTCTAGCAAGCACTCCAGCAAAAAGCATGCGGGGAATGCGGAAGTACTTCATGAAAGCGACAGCTCCCCTGGCGGCCAGAAAATTTTTTTAAATAGCCTCTGTCTATGTCTGTATATGTTGTATGTCAAAAATTGGCATTGAATGTTTGCAATATATGTGTACACTGTAATCCGCCCTGAGTCCCCTGCAGGGTGAGAAGGGCAGAATATAAAAGTTGTAAGTAAATAGCAAATAATAAATATTCAAATTTGGGCGTATCGGGTATTTGTGCCAAATTTGGTCCAGTGATTGGAAACACATCCTGCATATCAGATATTGACATGATGATTCATAACAGGAGCAAAATTACAGTTATGAAGTAGCAACAAAAATAATGTTATGGTTGGGGGTCACCACAACATGAGGAACTGTGTTATGGGGTTGTGGCATTAGGAAGGTTGAGAAACACTGGTCTAGTTGGACACAATAGGGATTGAATCAAGGACCTTCTGCAGGTAAGTAACTGTTTTTTTCATCAAACAGAAACCTTCTCTCTAGAACTGTCATTCATTTCTTGGTCAGGAGGGGTGTTCTCTGCATTCCTAATCAGTTTCACCTCACTTCGTAATCATGTAATTCTGATGCATCTGAAATTGCCTTTTTATTTTCTCCTGTCTTTTTTTTTAAAAAAACAAAACTTTGTTTCATAGCTATTAAACTGTCAACTGCTCTTGTTTGTTAGATTGTTAGTTTGCAGTACCCACCTGAATTTTAAGTGATGCTAGTGGAAGCAGGAATGATAGAGGTGATGGAGATGATGATGATGATGATGATGATGATGATGATGATGATGATAACGATAACAATGCTTAAGAAAGTCAGGCTAACCTTTCCGGAATTCCACAATGTAGAAGAAATGTGATCCTTGATCGTTCACTAGCAAAAAGAACTTGTTTTCATTTGTAGAGAAGACAGCCCACTCAATCTCACAATAAACTGGAAGGGAGAAAATGTCTCTCAAGGCTTGTTGATAATACACTGGGAGTGGGAATCATAAGTCGGAGGGATGGAATGACTTTTGAGATGACCATCCTATGAAAGAACTACCCGTATATATTCGAGTATAAGCCAACCCAAATATAAGCGGAGGTACCTAATTTTACCACAAAAAACTGGGAAAACATATTGACCCGAGTATAAGCCGAGGGTTGGAAATGCAGCAGCTACTAGTAAATTTCAAAATAAAAAGAGCTACCCATAAAATTACATTAATTGAGGCATCAGGAGGTTAAATGAATTTTGAATATTTACATAAAACTATAATTTAGGATAAGACTGTCCAACTCTGATTAAACCATTATTCTAACCTTCTTAAATGTAAATGTGCTTACATATCCTTCCAATAATAATAAATAGAGCAAAATCATAAATGTAATAATAATATAGAGTAAAATAATAAATGTAATAATAATATAGAGCAAAATAATAGATGTATGTAATAATAATATAAATAGATTAAAATAATAACTGTAATAACAATAATAAATAGAGTAAATGATAAATGTAATAATAATATAGTGCAAAATAATAAATGTAATAAAAATAATAGAATAAAATAATAAATGTAATAATAATATAGAGCAAAATAATAAATGTAATAATAATAATATAAATAGAGTAAAATAATAACTGTAATAACAATAATAAAGAGTGAATGATAAATGTAATAATAATATAGTGCAAAATAATAAATGTAATAACAATCATAAATAGAGCAAAATAATAAATGTAATAATAATATAGAGTAAAATAATAAATGTAATAACAATAATAAATAGAGTAAAATAATAAATGTAATAATAATATAGAGCAAAATAATAAATGTATGTAATAATAATAACATAAATAGAGTAAAATAATAACTGTAATAACAATAATAAAGAGTAAATGATAAATGTAATAATAATATAGTGCAAAATAATAAATGTAATAATAACATAAATAGAGTAAAATAATAAATGTAATAATAACATAAATAGAGTAAAATAATAAATGTAATAACAATAATAAATAGAGTAAAATAATAAATGTAATAATAATAGAATAAAATTATAAATGTAATAATAATAATAATAAATAGGGTAGAATAATAAATGTAATAAAAATAATAGAGTAAAATAATGTAAATGTAAGAATATTAATAAATAGAGTATAATAATAAATTTAATACAAATAATAACAGAGTAAAATAATAACTAACTTTGACTTGAGTATAAACTGAGGGGGGCCTTTTCAACCTAAAAAGAGCTGAAAAACTCAGTTTATACTCAAGTATATACGGTACATTGTCTGGGGGAGAAAAAACTATTGTTCTGATAATTTAATGAATGGGTACCTAATTTCACCTGGAGAATAACAGAACTGAAGAGACCACAATCTGCAAAGATATTTTAGCTGCTTTTTTATATTATGCTCCCAGTAGAAGGAAGATCTGTAAAATTAGTTTAAATTCAGTCCAGCCATGCCAGTAAATTTCATCGCATAACAGTTGCACTGTTATCCCTTTTTTAAACAAAATAAGGGGTGCAACTATTATAATAAAGAAATTTGCATTTGATTCTATGGTTTCTGTTTCTCTGAAGAAAAATTAATTGCCTTACTTCTGAGTCAAGAGGAGGAGGAACTGACCTGCCTCAGACAAGGGAGAAGATCTCCCATTCCTTCCTTTATTATTTCTCCAGAAAGCAAGGCACTTTCAAATCTGAAATGGGGCTGTTTGGAGGAAGGAAAAAGGAAGGAAGATCCAACTTCCAGAAACCTCCATTTCAGGTTTTTTAACTGCCTTGCCTTCAGAGAAAAAAAGGAAGGAAAAGGGAATGAGCCCCAAAACTGCCCTGCAACTATTATGTGAGGAACACAAAAATACCAATTTTGCCACACAAAAAATGGGGGTGCGACTGTTATGACGGCAATGAAATATGGTATTTCAATGGTGTCAGAAGAGCACTCCCCATGCCTTTTTCTGTCCATGTTCATGGGTGGAGAGGTAGACGACAAAAGTGTAGAAAAACCTACAATTCAGAAAATCGCACACTGTCTTCTCGCGTACCCTCAGAGAGCCAGAGGAATTCACAATCCCATCTGTAAAAGAGGAGAAAAGTGATAACGTTAAAATATTAAAGCTATTTTTTTCCTTCTTAACATATAGAGAAACCCAATGCAAACAGAATTGCATGATTGCTTAGTCTCATTTGTTTCCTTAGTTTCTATTTTATCTTATCCTGTGGATTTATGAAGTAATTTGTCAAATTCTTTACTAGTAGTGCCTAAAATTATGTACAATATGTTCTGCCATAACAAAGCGTTTCTGCTACTGTCTGTTGCCGTATTATATTATAACTAGCTGACCCCTGCCACACGTTATTGTGGCCCAGTCTGTGTATATGTGTTTTGTGTGTGTATATGTGTATATATGTGTTTTTGCAAATATATATATATGTGTGTGTATGTGTGTGGTTTTGCACATGTGTTGTAATGTATTTTTTATTTTTTAGCTTTTTAAGTCTCTTCCGCTGCGTTTTTCAGTGTTTTTATGAGTGATGGTCATTTGTTGGCCTGAGACGTGTATTGTGTCCAAATTTGGTGTCAATTCGCCCAGTGGTTTTTGAGTTATGTTAACCCCACAAACTAACATTACATTTTTATTTATATAGATTATATTATTTTATAGATCTGTTCTATATAACCCGCTGCACCCCGGGTGGTGCAGCAGGTTAAACCACTGAGGTGCTGAAGTTGCTGATCAAAAGGTTGACAGTTCAAATCCAGGGGAGCGGGCTGAGCTCTGGCTGTTAGCCCCAGCTTCTGCCAACCTAGCGGTTTGAAAACATGCAAATGTGAGTAGCTCAATAGGTACCACTTCCATGCAGTCATGCCGGCTACATGATCTTGGAGGTGTCTACGGACAACGCCGGCTCTTCAGCTTAGAAACGGAGATGAGTATCAACTCTCAGAATCAGACATGACTAGACTTACTATCAAGGGGAACCCTTTACCTTTACCTTTGTAGATCTGTTCTCAACCAGTTCATAGAATTACAGAATTATAGAGTTGGAAGAGACCACATGGACCATCTAGTCCAGTGGTTCTCAACCTGGGGTCCCCAGATGTTTTTGGCCTACAACTCCCAGAAATCCCAGCCAGTTTACCAGCTGTTAGGATTTCTGGGAGTTGAAGGCCAGAAACATCTGGAGATCCCAGGTTTAGAACCACTGATCTAGTCCAACCTCCTGCCATACAGGAAAATTAGGAATAATTATACTTTATTTGTAGCCCACCCTATCTCCCCGAGGGAACACAGGACGGTTTCTAATGAGTAACAAAAATGGCAAACATTCAATGCCAAAAACAGACGAATTACAAATCAAGTCAAAAACAATGGATAAAACAAACTCAACGTGACATAACACTGATCAAATAATAGCCAAGAATGATTATTTTTTACAGTCTACCACACTGACTTTGTAGTCTTTTTTCCCCTTTTTTCCCCTGCTGCCTGTGGGATGTTTGTCAGAAATATTTAAAACTAGGTATTTTTAATTACAAAAATGGGAGTCAAGCACTGAAAGGATTAAATGGATGCAACCATTCAGCAAAAGCTGCAGTTCAATATAATCAGGTGTGCCTGTAGCTTAGTAGCCATCAGTCTGAGGTAGTTCTCAGTCTGTGAGAGGTCTCTGTGGAAGAAAGGCTTCAGTGTGTTAATAGGCCTCAGTATGAGTTGGCCTCAGTGTTAATTCTCCTCAATGAATTAACATATCCAGGATTTTGATTCGGGGAGTGCTGAGTTTGATTCGGGGGGGGGGGGGGCTGAGGATCTACCCTAGCAAACCTTTTGTATCATTATCCCAATACCCCCATGCATATGGGATATATTGAGCATGGTGATCAGATCATGATATGAATAAACATAACAGTTTAAATAATGTACCAGTAAGGCCTTCTCGTGGACCACCATGAGAATTTTGGGGGGAGGGGCTGAAGCCCCCCAAGCCCCCCCCCCCCCGGCTACATGCCTGCATCAATGGAGAAAGGTGTCAGTCTGAGAGAGCCATCAGTGTGAGAAGGCCTCAGTGTGAGGTAGGCCTCAGTGTTAGTAGGGCTCGGTATGAGAAGTCCTGGTGTGAGAAGCCCAGGTTGAAGGCCATCATGTGTGAAGGTTGCTGTGTGTAAAAAGCTACTGTGTGAAGCTCCTGTGTAACTTTGGTGTGAGAAGAGAATCAGTGAGAGCAAAGCTGCTTATCTGCATGAGAAAGAAGCCTAACGTGGAATCAAAGAAGAAAATATAAAGAACTTTATTTGTGTTATGGAAACCTTTTTCTTGCAAACAGTACAACTGTATTATTTTGCAATAAAGAAAAGCTTCTTTTGGAAAAGATACGATTGGTCTGTATTTTTTTTTTTTGTTCTTTTTATCACTTTGGGCTACTGGTGTTGGGTCATGCTGCTGCTGCTAAGTTACACTGCTGTGCATTTATGGAGAGGGTCTTTTGTTAATAAGCCCACTCGCCCAATAATGTTTTCCACACATCTCTTTACCTCATCCTTCCACTCGTCCAGCAGCGCTACAAAAGCAGCTTTTCATCACTACCATACAGATAAATAGCAGGGAAGTGTGGTTTCTGTAGAATATGGGGAACTTCCAATATTCTAAAGAAACCATATTTTCCTGCTATTTAGATAATTTTTTTCTGGAACGTGATATTTTGTTAACATGTGCTGACCAGCTCCGGGAAATTCTACACCCAACTCACCCCATTCAGGACCCTATACAAACCACCTTGGCCCACTTCCTTGCACAGGGCAGAAAGCGAGCAGGCCTGACCCATCAAGCTAGCCCCATTCACCTGCATTGTATAGTGCAGAATGAACTCACTCTGAGTAGCAGAAGAAAAAATACCTTGTATTGTGATAAGAAAGAGTTCTCCTATATGTGTGCCCTCGCCAAGAACAATCACATATTCACTGTCATTGCCAGTGAAAAACACGGGGTTTAATCTCTTCACACAGATATTGTTCATTACACGTGTCCACAGTGCTGAAGGAAAATCAGGAAAAAGGAGAAAGAAGATAACAGTTAACTTAGTGTGGAACTGCTCTAGTCTACATTTTCTTCTAGCCACTAAAAAAAGAAAGATTTGATGCTCAGTTCCTTTCCTAGCCAACAATTAACCATCCTGAATTGTGTAAATCTGTTCCAAGCAAAAGTTTTCAAACTGTTCTAACTTTAATAGTTATTAAATAATGGGAGGTATATTTTGTTGAGCCACCAGCACTATTTAAAACATAACTGAAGACCTATCTCCTCTGCCAGGCTTACTCAGTCCGTTTTGACTATGAATTTTAAACTCACATTCTAAGGTTATTGTGTTTTAATTTTGTTCCATGTATTTTAATATGTGTCCCACCTCGAGCCATAAGGAGAGGCGAGTTATTAATAATAATAATAATAATAATAATAATAATAATAATAATAATAATTTTATTTCTTATCCAACTCTCCCCATAGCTCGAGGCTGGTCAAAGTACAGTAAAAAAAAACACAAAAAATACTATAAAAATTCTACAAACATACATTTTAAAATGCAGTTCCATAAAATATACATTTCAAAGCATTTCTGTAAGTGTTGTACTCCAAGGATGGGAAGCACCTCTGCACTTAACACACACACACCAGTCCAAGGTAAAACAGCAAGCAGTTTACTGAAGGATATATAAAAAGTAATTCAGCAAAATAGTATCAGAAACCAGTCCAAAAATCTGAGATAATCCACAAATAATAATAATAATAATAATAATAATAATAATAATAATAATAATAATAATAAATCTTTATTTATACCCCACTACCATCTCCCCGCTGGGGACTTGGGGCTGCTTACATGAGGCCAAGCCCAGACAACAAATTACAGAAGAATAAAACTGAAAACACAAACAAAACAACAACATCATAATCACATAACACATATGAATACATAACAATATAAAATTACAATAAACACAATCACAACGACAGTGGGCAGGCTACATGTAATGATTAAAAGAAAACTAATTAAAAACTGATTAAAAACTCAAGTGAGATAAGGAGAAGCAGGTTATTTGCGGAAGAGGGCTCATTAAAAATGGAGGTTGTGGAATCAAGCTTTCCCATAAAAGGAGGGGGGGACGTATACTCCAATGACAGAACATTGAGGCTACGCAATAGTGTGAGGTTGTATACCTAAAAACAAAGTATATGAGTAGCATCCAAAAACCAGGAATACAAGAGCAGAATAAATCCAAAACATGAAATTCAGTAACAGTCCTCAACACTTGTAAACATGAAATACGAACAAATAGGAAAACATGAACATGGCCTTAAAAATCCCTTGACTTGACAGGAGTTCGATTCTCAATCTCCAAGGTTGCTTCCACTGACCAAACATTCAGTTGGTCTAGCTAATATAGTGAGAAAAGTGTGCCCTTTCCCTTGGGAAATTGGTACAGACTTCCTAACAAGTGACTTGACCTTCAGACTTTTTCATGTGAAACTCTATGTTGACAAAACATAAATTTTCTATCTAATTGCTCATTCATCTGTCCACTTGGACTCCCACTATCATCCTCCACTGAGCTCAGTTCTGTTGGAATGTGGCCTTCAGACAAAAACTGCCCATTTTCAGTCTTTAGTTGTGTAACGATAGCCACCAATTTGCGAGGAAGAAGCCACCAGTTCGCAACGATTTTGTAAAGGAGCCACCACTTTGTAAGGGATTATTAATTTGATAGCGTAGCTAATAGCTAGTAATATTGAATTGGTCTTTTTTCAAGGTGTAAACCAGCTCCTTGGTTTACTGAGGAGCTGGCAGTGATGAAGCGAAGGAAGAGGGAACTAGAGAGCATGTGGCGTTCAGATCCGAGCGAGTCAAATCGAACACGGTTTGTGTCCTTTCTTAAGGGCATATGCCGCGGCAATAAAAGCCGCAAAGAAAACTTTCTTTGCGGCTACTATTGCGTCTGCAAGGAACCGTCCGGCGGAGTTGTTCCGGATTGTCAGAGGTCTTTTAACTCCCGCCACCTCAGGCGGGAGCCCTGACAATTCGGCCACGCGCTGTGAAGCATTTGCTCGGTTCTTTGCAGACAAAGTCGCTTTGATCCGTTCTGGTCTGGACACCATATTAAATGCAGTCTCTGAGGATGTGACACGAGCACCTGCTTGTCCTATTTTGATGGATTCTTTTCAATTTGTGAAGCCCGAGGATGTGGACAAGATACTTGGAGGAATGAGGCCCACTACGTCCATCCTAGACCCCTGCCCATCCTGGCTTCTGAAGGAGGCCAGAGGGGGATTGGCTGAGTGGGTAACGGTGGTGGTTAATGCCTCCCTTCGGGAAGGCAAAATTCCAGCGAGCTTAAAACAAGCTATAATAAAACCGCTGTTGAAGAAACCATCACTAGATCCCACTAAATTTGACAACTTTCGGCTGGTTTCCAATCTCCCCTTTTTGGGCAAAGTCCTGGAAAGCGTGGTGGCCTCACAACTCCAGGTATTCTTGAGAGACACGGATTATCTGGACCCGGCACAGTCTGGTTTCAGACCAGGGCATGGAACTGAGACGGTCTTGGTCGCCTTAGTGGATGATCTGCGCCGGGAGCTCGACAGGGGGAGTGTGTCCCTGTTGGTGCTCTGGACCTCTCAGCGGCCTTCGATACCGTCGACCACGGTATCCTTCTGGGGCGCCTTGCGGAAATGGGCCTCGGGGGCACTGTTCTGCAGTGGCTCCGGTCATTTCTGGAGGGCCGCACCCAGAAGGTGTTACTGGGGGACACCTGTTCAACGCCACAGCCTTTGACTTGTGGGGTTCCACAGGGCTCCATACTGTCCCCCATGCTGTTTAACATCTACATGAAGCCGCTGGGTGAGATCATCCGGAGTTTCGGGGTGCAGGTTCATCTGTACGCAGATGATGTCCAACTCTGTCACTCCTTCCCACCTGCTACTAAGGAGGCTGTTCAGATCCTGAACCGGTCCTGGCCGCTGTAATGGTCTGGATGAGGGCGAACAAATTGAAATTAAATCCAGACAAGACAGAGGTACTCCTGGTCAGTCGCAAGGCCGAACAGGGTATAGGGTTACAGCCTGTGCTGGACGGGGTCGCACTCCCCTTGAAGGCACAGGTTCGCAGCTTGGGTGTGATCCTGGATTCATCGTTGAGCCTGGATCCCCAGGTTTCAGCGGTGACCAGGGGAGCATTTGCACAGCTTAGGCTCGTGCGCCAGCTGCGCCCGTACCTCGGGAAGTCTGACTTGGCCACGGTAGTACACGCTCTGGTCACATCCCGCCTTGACTACTGCAACGCTCTCTACGTGGGGCTGCCCTTGAAGACGGCCCGGAAGCTCCAGCTAGTCCAGCGCGCGGCAGCCATGTTACTAACAGGAGCGGGACGCAGGGAGCACACAACGCCCTTGTTGTTCCAGCTCCATTGGCTGCCGATCTGCTACCGGGCCCAATTCAAGGTGCTGGTGCTGGCCTACAAAGCCCTAAACGGTTCCGGCCCAAAATACCTGTCTGACCGCATCTCGGCCTATGAGCCCACGAGGGCTTTGAGATCGTCTGGGGAGGCCCTTCTCTCGATCCCGCCTGCCTCACAGGCACGCCTGGCGGGGACGAGGGATAGGGCCTTCTCGGTGGTGGCCCCCCCAGCTGTGGAACACCCTCCCTGTAGACATCAGACAGGCGCCCTCCCTTATGACGTTCCGCAAGAGACTAAAGACGTGGTTGTTTGAGAAGGCGTTTGACTAAGTGCTACAACAACTGGTAATGATGACTGGAACGGAATATGGAAAACGAGATTGGATTGTGATTCTATGATGAGACGTCGCGAATGATTTAGTGTAATTGTATTATTGATAGTGATGTTGTTATTGTTGTTTGTGTTATTGCCTTTATTGTAAATTGTTTTTATATGTTGTACACCGCCGTGAGTCGCCCTAGGGCTGAGAACGGCGGTCTACAAGTGCAGTAATAAATAAATAAATAAATAGCGTGACTTAACTTGGAAAGGATTTGTAACAGAGACCAGGCTTTAAAAGAAACGGTAACAAGTTTATTGAAATGTAGCAGAAGCTTGATGGTTTCAATGTTTCTTACTCTTAGAGGCACGTATCTTCAGAGGTTACATTTATAACATTCCTTAAGACAACTCTGGAAAGGACTCTTCCTTCTACTAAACTGGTTTCAAACTTATTTTTCTTCAAACTGTGTTTCTTCCCTTATAGGTTACTTCAGATACAAGCTTATTCTTTCTTTGTGATATTTCTATTGCAATAAAGATTCTCACTGGGTTTCTCTCACCCCTTCTACTTACTCTAACTACTAATATAAATAAGTCAACTTGACTTATCTAAACTACCTAGGCTAAAAGCCAAAACCTTCCTGATCCTCACTACAGTAGAATCAGCCTTTCCCTGTAGTTTTTAAACTACAATCTACCTTCCTGGTTCTCACTACTAACCAGCCACTCCTGTAGTTCGCTGACTACAGACTGCCTTACTGGTTCTCAACACATCACAGAACCAGCCTCCCTGCAGTTCACTGACTGCAGACTGTTTTAAAATGGCTGCCCTGCCAAGTGGCAGTTGACTCTGCCTCTATTTCCATAGCAATCCCGCTCAAAGTGAGCTGAGCTGGCTCCCATCCCCCCATTTATGCTACTCTAAATACTTACCTCTCTAAACACCTATCTATAACTATACATAACTGTAGATTTAAAATTTACACTTCACCACAGCTGCCCCTGATGATTTCCTGCTGACTTGCAGACTCAGAATCCCTTGTGTCAACAGGCTGACTAACAGGCCCAGAATCCCCAGAGAGATTGGGTGCAGGAATAATCAAAGGCTGAACAGTAAGTTACACACTAATCACACAGGACAGAGACCAAAACACAGGAAAAGAGTTTAAAATTCATGCTTTCAACTGGCTTGGTAGGCAAAGAAAACTAAAGACCTTGTCAAACTACAACTCCCATGATTCCATAACACTGAATTATGGAAGTTAGTGATGTCAAACTGCATTAGTTCTACGTGTAGAACAGTGTTCAGTTTACAAGGCCATTCTTCCAAATACAAGTCAGATTTATAATATCTATTTAGGACTGGATTCCAGGTACCACGTCGTAATGACCACTCCTTCTCCACAGGAAAATCTTGAGAAGCAAAATCTCTTAGAGGACTGAGGACAGAACTCCTATCAAGCCATTGTGGCACTTAAACTGGCATAAAGTAGTGTAGTTCATATCAGTGTTATTTATTTTTCAGGCTCACTTACCTGAACTGGGGCCTCTCATGTGCAGAATGGGGTAATGACCAACAAAGTAATAGACCAGCTGGTTCTGCCGGATGAAGAGGGTGCTTTCTGTCGCAATGCAATCACGAACAGTATTGGAGAAACCCCTATGTCGGCATTCGATGGAGCCAATCCAGCAGCTGTCAATGCCAACCTGCGTTAGAAAAGGAGAAAAAAGAGGGAATCCATGTCTTTTATGTAGAGAAGGGGTCAAGTCCTATTGAGCTAAAAGCAACAGGGACATTCCCATGATAGAGTCAGGAAAAGAGCCTGTCTTCTTTCCTGTCGGGCCTGAATCTTAATTTCAGGACTATCCCAGGTCCTGAGATTTGAGGGAAAAAACCTGAGGTTTTGGGGTTTGTGATATCACAGAGGGCAGGCCCTGGCGGTGGCAGCAGTTCCGTGCGACAGAGGTGTTGGGGGATAATTGTCAAAAAGGAAAATGCATTTAAAATACATAAAGCAGCAACAACAGCAGGAGAAGCAGTTCAGCAGATCAGAAGCTTCTAATGCCAGCAGCAGAGCAACTGGGCTTAAGCAATTCAGCAGCAGAGTCAAGCTTAAAAAGTTATAAAATACTTTATTCAAAGAACTACATATCTAGATAAGGAAGTTAACAAGGCCTATCTATCTATCTATCTATCTATCTATCTATCTATCTATCTATCTACAGTATCTCTGCACATATCTTGTCTCTCTTCATGTTTCCAGGAGTAGAACAAAAGAACAAACGGAAGACTCAGGAGTTTGTCACGTGTCCCTGGGAAGTATCCATCTAACCAGCAAGGTGATCAGTGCCAGAAACTAGGCATTTTTAATTACAAAAATGTGAGTCAAGCACTGAAAACGTTAAATGGATGCAACGACTCAGCAAAAGCTGCAGTTCTGTATGAGCAGAAGAAGTAGAGGACAAAATTTGGAATATATATATTTTAAGGATATAAAAAGGAAAGAAATTAAGAGAATAAAAAACCCAATGTTGAGCCATGTGATAGGAATTTGGAATAGATACAAGGAAATATTATTATCAGAAAGTTCAACACAAACACCAATTATAATGGATAAAAATTTCCAATTTTTTTAAAAAAATTATTAGTTAAAAAATTAAGAGAGAAGAATATAGATAAGATTGGAGATTGGATAAAAGCAAATATGAGGAAAGAAACTATATTGAGAGAATTTAGAGATATTAAACTCTCATGGTTTCATTGCTTACAAATAGAGCAAAGATTCAAGAATTGGATAAAAAATAATGGGAAAGGAGGCAAACTTACGCAAGTTGAACAAATGATACAAAAAGAGAGAGCTACGGGAGGATACCACAAGCTGAAAGGAATAACTAGCAAATTATATAAGATAATAATTGACATTAAGGGGGAAAAATAAAGGATGTAACATTAAGAGAGATATGAGAGGAAGATCTAGGGATTAGAATAAAAGAAGCGAATTGGGTACAATTATGGGATCAAAGAAATTTAAAGAACTTATCGATACGTGTTAAAGAAAATTACTACAAATTGGTTTGGAAATGCTATTTAACACCAGTAAAGATTGCAAATATTAATAGGAATACTACAAAAAATTGTTGGAGAGGTTGCCAGGAGGTGGGTACATATATACATATGTGGTGGCAATGTAAATATGTAAATGAATTTTGGGGGAAGGTATTTGGAGAGACAGAAGCTATAATGGATATTAAGATAGGGAAAAGTGCATCCATGCATTGTTGTCACTATACAATGGTAAGAAATTGAAAAAAACAGAGAAAGATGCAATAGATAACTTGTTAACTGCAGCAAGATTACTGATAGCGAAGAATTGGAAAAGTAAAATAAATATATCAATTGAAGAATGGTATAAAGAATTATGGAAAATAGCAATAAATGATAAATTGACATGTAGGTTAAGAGTCAGGAAAGGGGTATGGAAGGAAAATGATTTTGATAAAGTTTGGGGAAAATTTATTGAGAATGGCTTAAAAGAAGTAGACGGGAAATTACCTCCACAAGAAGAAATGGTATTTTGGAAAGAGAATGTAAATTGAAGTGGCTCGGAAGGGGGGGGGGGTCGGGGGGCACAGAGGTGGGAAAAAAGTATGTAAGATATATATACATTTATGGTTGTTGTAACGAATTTAGAATGGAATGTAAGAGAATTGAAGGTATTGATGTATTGATGTATTCTAAGAACACCAATAAAAAATATTTGAAAAAAAGAGAGAGAGAAGAACCAATTGTTTCTGCTTAATGTGAATGTGGCAGCTCTGTGTTTTGTTGATATGTGTATTTGTTAGGTATACATTGAGTTAATTTAGATACTTTCACATCACCACAATCAGTGGATTTTGGTCTCCACAGTTTTAGGGGAACCCATTTTTCTTATCGGCAGGTGCATTCTAGGCATGAAAAGATTGCCACACAACCAGTAAGGTGACATGAGGAGAGAACAGAGTGACAGGCAGACAGAGAGGCCATTGGGGGAAAGGTTTTCTCTGCCAACTAACTCATTTGCCTATTTAGCTCCTTGATTAGAACTACAAGCTTATGCAGGACCTGATTGAGTTCCAACAAGAAGTGTATTTCCTAGGTCTGTTCTCAGATTTCCTTCCAGACAGAGACCTCGGAGCAATAGAGACTTGCAGAGTGTGTATGGGGGAGGGGGGAGGGCTCTCTACCTGCAAACCAGGAAGATATGCTCTGCCTAGCTACCTGTGGTCAAAGCAAGGGATTGAATTTCCGATTGCTACTGCCACTCCCATCAGATTTGCATGAGAAGGAAACCAGGGGAGGCTGGCCGCCATGATTATCCTGAGCCCGCATCCCACCCAACTCACCCCCACCATCTCTCACCTCTATTGGAAAGTAATCGTCATACCCCGTGTCTGAGAGGAGGACCACCTTGCTCCTGGGGATGTCACCAAGGATGAGCACAGGGGCTCGTATGTGGGTGTGCCATAAGGGACGCGACGGATCTGACAGAGACATGAAGCGATTCAAAGCTTTCATCTATTTGGACACAAAGAGGCCAGAGAAGAGAGCATCAGGACACAATTAACATTTCTCCTGCATATTGAAGCCACAGAGGCCCAACTACTACATTCCAAAGGATCTATGGTAAAATTCTGCATGGCCTGTGCCACTTTTGGCTGCAGATTGGAATGGTAAATTGTAATGTTGCTGCATAACAAATCTCCACGCACAAAGGAAGGAAGAAACCATGGCAAACTGAAAATTATGTTAAAGCAACAAGAGGATCAGGCATTTGGGATCTGATATTTTATTTTATTTCTAAGAGTTGGAAGAGACCTCGTGGGCCACCCAGTCCAACCCCATTCTGCCAAAAAGAAGGAAAATTGCATTTAAAGCACCTCTGACAGATGGCCACCCAGCCTCTGTTTAAAAGACTAGAAAGAAGGAGCCTCCACCACACTCTGGGGCAAAGAGTTCCAGTGATGAACAGCTCTCACAGTCAGGAAGTTCTTCCTAATGTTCAGGTTGAATCTCCTTTCCAGTAGTTTGAAGCCATTGTTCTGCGTCCCATTCTCCAGGGCAGCGGAAAATAAGCTTGCTCCCTCCTTCCTATGACTTCTTCTCACATATTTATACGTGACCCTCAACATATCTCCTCTCAGCATTCTCTTCTGCAGGCTCAACATGCCCAGATCTTTAAGCCGCTCCTCATAGGGCTTGTTCTCCAGACCCATGATCCTTTTAGTCACCCTCCTCTGGACACATTCCAGCTTGTCAACATCTCCCTTCAATTGTGGTTGCCCAGTGTGATTCCAGGTAATGTGGCCTGACCAAGGCAGACTAGAGGGGTAGCATGACTTCCCTGGATCTAGACCAGGGGTCCTCAAACTTTTTAAACAGAGGGCCAGGTCACAGACTCTCAAACTGTTGGAGGGCCAGATTATAATTTGAAAAAAGCATGAATGAATTCCTATGCACACTGCACATCTTATTTATAATCCAAAAGCACTTAAAAACAATACAATAATTAAAATGAAGAACAATTTTAACAAATATAAACTTATTAGTATTTCAATGGGAAGTGTGGGCCTGCTTTTGGCTGATGAGATAGGATTGTTGTTGTTGTTGTTGTGTGCTTTCAAGTCATTTCAGACTCAAGTTGACCCTGAGTGAGAGCTGGGTAAATTACCTTGGAGGGCAGTATTCGGCCCTCGGGCCTTAGTTTGAGGACCCCTGATCTAGACACTAGACTCCTATTTGTAGAGCCAAAATCCCACTGGCTTTTTTTTTTTTTTTTTGCCACCGGATGACATTGTTGGCTCATGTTTTACTTGTTGTCCATGAGGACTCCAAAATCTTTTTAACACATCCTGCTGTCGAGCCAGGCATCGTACCCCATTCTGTATCTTTGGATTTGATTTTTTCAGCCTAAGAGGAACATCTTTCATTTGTCCCTGTTGAACTTCATTGTGTTAGCTTTGGCCCATTATCTCTCTAATCTGTGCAGATCACTTTGGATTCTGCTCCTGTTTTCTGGAGTCGTGACTCTCTCTCCCAATTTGGTTCCATCTGCAAACTTGATGATCATGCCTTCTAACCCTTCAACTAAGTCATTAATAAAGATGTTAACCAATAGAGATGAATTAGTCAATGACATGGAACTAGTGGGATTCTTAGTTAGGCATGGCTATGTCCTCTTGGAATTTAATAAACAGAGGAACCTCGGTTTTGGAGGATAGAGTCGTGGTATTTGAAGCAGCATCTCACTGTTATAATAGACTAGCTGTACCCGCCACGCGTTGCTGTGGCCAACCTTCCCTACCTCTTTCTCTCCTTCCTTCCCTCTCTCTTTCCTTTCCTCTATTTCTTTCCCTTTTACTTTCCCTTCTTCTTCCTTCTCGACCTGTTTCTTTCCTCCCTTCCTTTGCTCTTTGCCTTCCTTGTCTCTTTCCTTCCCCTTCCCTCCCTTTCTCTCTTTCATTCCTTCTCTCCTTCCTTCCCTCTCTCTTTTTCCTTCTTTCACTTTTTTATTTCCTTCTCTCCTTCCTTTTCTACCTTTCTTTCTTTCCTTCCTTCTCTCCTTCACTCCTTCTTTCCCTCTTTCTCTACTTCCTGTTTTGCGCATGCGTTGTAATATATATTTTTGCATCTGTCATATACATATGTGTGTGTGTGTGTGTAATGGCTGGATGGCCCTTTGTCAAGAGGGCTTTGATTATGTTTTCTTGCCCTGGTGAAGGGAATTGGACTGGATGCCCAGAATTGGACACAATATTCCAGGTGTGGTCTAACCAAAGCAGAATAGAAGGGTAGCATGACTTCCCTCGATCTAGACACTATGCTCCTATTGATGCAGGCCAAAATCCCACTGGCTTTTTTTGCCACCACATCACATTGTTGGCTCATGTTTAAATTGTTGTCCACGAGGACTCCAAGATCTTTTTCACATGTACTGCTCTCGAGCCAGGCATTGTCCCTCATTCTGTATCTTTCGTTTTTTTCTGCCTAAGTGGAGTATCTGGCATTTGTTGAACTTCATTTTGTTAGTTTTGGCCAATCATCTCTCTAATCTGTCAAGATCGTTTTGAATCCTGCTCCTGTCCTCTGGAGTATTGGCTATCCCTCCCAATTTGGTGTCATCCGCAAACTTGATGATTATGCCTTCTAACCCTTCATCTAAGTCTAAGAAGGTGTGAAGTAAACGAAGAAGATGATGCGTCCTGGCCATCTTCCCTTTTATTAAGAATCTTTCTAAGCACAAAAGATTCCTTACCAACCCCAGGAATTTACCTTTGGTCCAATCCTGAAGGAAGCTCTGTTTCTTCTCGTGAATCCATTGATATTGATAGAGAACCTAGTATTAAGAAAATAGATTATGGAAAAATGTAACATTATGGGAATAAACGTATTTTAAAATATTTTCTGAAACATCAGAGGCATCAAGCAGCCATCTGTATATAATGGGATTGCAACTCCCAGTACACCTCACCTTTAGCTGAGCTAGCCAGAGGTGCCAAGTGTTGGGGAATTTCAAAAAGGAAGAAACATTTAAAATGTAAATCAGCAACAACAGCAGCAACAGTTTAGCAGATGAGAAGCTTCTTGGGCATAGCAGTAGAGTGAACAAGCTTCAATAACACAGGAGACAGAGCCAAGCTTAAAAAGTTACAAAAGGCTTTGTTCAAAGAACTACATTTCTATATAGGAAAGTTAGGGCCTAGCTATCAAACTAGCTCTCTAGAGACATCATGTCTCTCTTCATGCTCACAGGAGAAGAAAACAACAGTTTCAGCCATATGGGGGGCTTCCCAGATGGATGAAACTGAAAACGCTTTGTCCCTGAGAAGCATTAGTCTAACAAGGAGGAGGGAAGGGATAATACAGAGACAGGCAGACAAAGAGGGCAGTGAGAGAATGGCTTTCTTATCATCTAACTCAACTGTCTACCTCTTTCTATAGGATCCCCCGGTGGTGCAATGGGTTAAACCCTTGTGCTGGTAGGACTGAGAACTGACAAGTCAAAGGTTCGAATCCGGGGAGAGTGTGGATGAGTTCTCTCTGTCAGCTCCAGCTCCCCATGCGGGGACATGAGAGAAGCCTCCCACAAAGATGGTAAAACATCCGGGCATCCCGTGGGCAATGTCCTTGCAGACTGCCAATTCACTCACACCAGAAGCAACTTGCAGTTTCTCAAGTTGTTCCTGGCATGAAAAAAAAAATCTTTTTCCTTGATGAGGACTATAAACTTGTGCATGGTCTGGCTGAGTTCCAACACCCATTCCCATTCATTTTGAAATAATAGTTTGCATTTTAAGAGACGTCATGAAATATGAATGCAGAGGAGAGGGGCAAACTGGCCAATTTAATCACTATCATTTGGTGACATCAAAGTGCCAAGGACTGGTGAAATGGGCCTTATAGGCCTGAGAGTAAGCCCTTCTTTTTTTGCACTGGGCCTTTCCAAAAGGTTAGCGCACTTGAAGTTGTTCTCATTCAGTGTGTGAGTTAGTGAATGCTGCATCCCAAGCGCAAGCATTTCTCTCACCTCTTATCGTCCACTGTCATGCCAAGGTGATTGCTGGCCACAGTCACATCCATGACTACACTGCCATTCATGAAGGGCATCGGTGTGAACCAACACATCCTGCAAACCTCTTCACTGTCACAACCTTGTGGGAATGGAAGAAGCACAGAGACCAAGTCAAATCATACAGGAGGCAAAAGATCATAAACCTTACTTGCTCCCTCCAAACATATCAACGTGGATTCTTTTCCTTTGAAGGCCACAAATACACCAGAAGAACTAACACACGTATATGGTATTTGGAGTGTGGATCCAAATAAATATATCCTTGTCCAACACACCAACCACTACACTACGAACAAAAAGATAAAGTGGTCCCAAGTAAAAGTGAAGCAGAATCCCCACCCCTAAACTAGAATAATATTTTTATCTCTTAAAAGGAGCTGACTGATCACTCCTTTGTGCCCAGACCCAAGGGGAATCATAGAATCATAGAGTTGGAAGAGACCTCGTGGGCCATCCAGTCCAAACCCTTGCCAAGAAGTAGGAATATTGCATTCAAAGCACCCCCAACAGATGGCCATCTAGCCTTTGTTTAAAATCTTCCAAAGAAGGAGCCTCTACCACCCTCCGGGGCAGAGAGTTCCACTGCTGAACAGCTCTCACAGTCAGAAATTCTTCCTAATGTTCATATGGAATCTCCTTTCTTGTAGTTTGAAGCCATTGTTCTGCGTCCTAGTCTCCAGGGCAGCAGAAAAGCGGTAAGAGGCCCTTGAACATGCCACTTTCCATCACCATCACCCATCTCACAATTTTTGACAATTCCTGAAGCCACTGAAATATCCAAGTAAAGTGTCGGGGAGAAAATTATTATTTCCAAGACCAGATTTAATCATGATAAGCATACTTGGTCCCACTGGATCTCAGGATTATGTGTACCAACATACCTTCCATCCTGAACGGAGCTCCCGTCATTTCAATCTGCAACTGTTCTTGTTTCTTACGCACAGAGTGGACAGGTTCTTCAAAAGTGACAGTCACAACTGGTCTCAGTCCAGTGTAGTGAGCTGTTCGAAGTGCCATTTCAGAGTCCTAGAAGGGAAGAGAAGTACAAGCCTTCACACTAGAAAAGAGGTGGACAAAGCATAACTCATGAGCCATACATAGTTTCCTAGGGCTCTTTTTATAGGCAAAATGCATTTGTTTTGCACCAAAATGCCCTCTGGGGCATGTGGAGGACATTTCCACCATGTGCTCTTCGGTACGAAAATAACAACACAAATCCAGTTTGCAAAATGTTTCCATTTTTTTTTTGCCCCAAATTGCCTTCTGAAGGATTCAACAATAATATTTGCCATACATTTCATACAATGTTTTGGAAACTTGGAAAATCAAAATGTTGGTCATTTTTATTTGAGAACAGTAAAGGAACTCAACGAATCAACTCAACTACTGCCAACCAATGACTTAACAGTAACATGAGTTCAAAGACCAACATGTCACCAAAAGAGTAGATAAGCTTCAGAAAGCACCCTTAAAATTTGAACTCGTTTCCCACCAAGATTTCTTAGACCTTTCGACATGTTTGTAGTCTTGTCCTTACCACTGTACTGCAGCTCAGATTAATTTTCAAGTAATATGGAAAGCTCAGGTATTTCTATTTAAAAGAAGAAGAAGAGGATTATTTCGGTAGCACTTTCTATTCCGAGAACACAACAATAAGTAAGATCACCACAAGGCATTGTAAGGCATGGATAAATTGCTATCTTAATCTCTGTAGAGTAATCCCTTAAGGCTCTGGTTAACTGATGTAACAGTTTAGCTAACCACAGCCCTGAATCAATGCAATAGTAGTTCTTGTCATGAAGGTTATTTTTCGAATGGAGTTGCAGAGTATCTTGACCTGAGTTATTCCCTCATCAATTGGCAGGTCCCACACTACCTAGAATCACCCTCTTCCCTTTGCTTGGTTTCTTTTCCTGCCTGTTTGATGATCACAAAACACTTGGTGTGAACTGTTTCTTTTAAGGAACAGGCTGAAATGGTAATAGAAATTCAATCTCTTTAGGAATGGTTTCCTCAGAGATGGAGCTACAACTGGGTGCAAGAAGTTGGTCAGCTCTTTACAGTGAGCCTGCTCTCTCATTTCTGATGACTGTTTGCTTACCCTAATATTTCTAGAGCAGTGGTTCCCAACCTTTTTTTGACCAAGGACCACTTTGACCAGGGACCACTTTGATAAGGGACCACTTTGACCAAGGACCACTTTGACCAGGGACCACTTTGATCAGACCACTTTGATAAGGGACCACTTTAATCACTTTGACCAGGGACCACTTTGACCAGGGACCACTCTCCAACATTAATACCAAAAGGTTACAAACCAGGTTTTGGTCAACTTTAGATTTGGTTTGGTTATTGCATTTGAGAGACCACATCAGCTCTAGTTTCTGATACAGAACATATGCCATCCAGTAGTTGCTATCAGCTCACCCACAGAAACCGTATTTATTAAGCCTCAGCACTATAAGAGTTTCACGAGACCAGTTGCTCTCATTACAGCTGTGTAGTAACAGTGAGGCCACAGACCACACTGGTGGTCCATGGACAACAGGCTGGGAACCACTGTTCAAGACGTAAAGAACGTGATTATGTCATCTGTAGATCTATGGCAACTCTGTCAATTTCCAAGTCTTCTCAGGCAAGGGAAACTCATGGGTGGTTTGTAATTGCCTTCTTTTGAATATAGTATTTCTCAAATGTTGGCCTTTCATATATTTATTTATTTATTTATTTATTTACTGCATTTATTGACCGCCGCTCTCAGCCCTAGGGCGACTTGCGGCGGTGCACAACATATAAAAACAGTTTACAAAAAGGGCAAAACAGGAAATCAATACAACAATAATACACTATAATCTAGTTACACTAAATAATCCGCTCCGTCACATCATAGAATCATAACCAATATCGTAATCCGTATTCCTGAAACCTCAACTTCCAGAAACCTCAGCCAGTTTGGCTGATGGTCAGGAGTTTTGGGAAATGGGGCCCAAAATACCTGGGAGACCCTGGTTGTACTCACTGCATCTTTATCATCAGCATCGATGGCAGAATCCACCAATTCCTTGAAGATGTCGTCTACTTTCTTAATTTCATGCTGATAAGAAAAGATATTCCGGTTGCCCCCAAGGTTATTAAACCTGTTGACTACAGCCACCCACTGGCATTCTGAGCCCAAGACAACAAATATTGGATGCAGGAGGAAGAGGAGCACTTTGGCCACAAGAATTCTCCACATGACAGATACTTTTCAGAAGGAAACCTAAGAGATGAATGAATAAATTAACATGGAGCTAAGATTCTTATTTAAGCAACCCTTTGAGCTTCATGTGTATGTGTATATTTGTATGTCTATATGTGTAAACGCATTTGTCTATATGTGTATACTTGTACAAACACATTCACAAGGCATTGCCCAGTATTATGGCCTTCTGTCCAATGCTTGATCACACTTTAATATGTCAAAGAAACAAAAAAAAGGAGGTTTGTAAAGTTACCCCAGTTTGATACCATACTGAGGTTTGATGATGTTGGGAAGGAATTAAAGCAGTACAAATGTACCATACACTTGAAATTGCACTTAAAACTGAAGAGCATGTTAATCTCTTTGTAAACTGTTTTTATCTGTGTACTGTTGTAATTGCTGACCATTCTGGGCTTACTTCCTTTCCATCATAAAGCAAGTCCAGCAACATAGACTGAAACATGGATGTGAGCTCAGCTGAAGCCATATGCACTCTGAGACATAACTTTTGGTGATGTGAAGATTAAGTGGCTATTAATGGTTTTAACTTTATTTTTTAAAGTCCTTGCCTTTGAAGACTGCTTGGACGCTTCAAATAGTCCAATGAGAGGCAGCCAGGTTAATAACTGGGGCGGCATACAGGGAGCATACAACTCCCATGTTACGCCAGCTCCACTGGCTGCCAGTTTGCTACCGGGCACAATTCAAAGTGCTGGCTTTGGCCTATAAAGCCCTAAATGGCCCCGGCCCAAATTACCTGTCCGAACGCATCTCTCCCTATGAACCATCACGGAGATTAAGATCCTCCATGAAGGCCCTGCTTTCCATCCCACCATTGTCACAGGCATGACTGGTGGGGACGAGAGACAGGGCCTTCTTGGTGATTGCTCCCCGGTTATGGAACTCCCTTCCTGGTGTGGTCAGGTCAGTCCCCTCCCTCCTGTCCTTTAGAAGGATAGTAAAAACTTGGCTGTGGGACCAAGCTTTTGGGACAGGGCAATAAAGCAGCAATAGGAAAGATTACCAGGCTAATTAGATTTGACTAGGATGGTTTTAAATGGTGTATTTTAGTATTTTGATAAATGTTTTTTAATGTTTATGTACGTATATAAGAATTTGTGTCCCGGCATTGAATGTTTGCCGTATATATGCTGTGCTCTGCCCTGAGTCCCCTTCGGGGTGAGAAGTGCAGAATATAAATGTTTTAAATAAATAAATAAATAATTCTATTTTGGGTTGTTGTAGGTTTTTTCAGGCTATGTAGCCATGTTCTGGAGGCATTCTCTCCTGACGTTTCACCTGCATCTTAATTCTATTTTAATGTTCATATGCTTTAGGTTTTAAGTTGGGATATGGTATTTTTTTCTTTAGTATTGTTTGCCACTTTGAGACTCCTTTAAAAGAGAAAGAGAAGGATATAAGTAAACAACAACTGTATCTCCTGTTCTAATTGGAAGTTTTTATACTGTACTAGCCGTCCCGTCACGCATTGCTGTGGCCAGCCTGTGTATGTCTTGTATGTGTATATATTTGTGTTTCTGTGTATATATTAGTGTGTTTGCGTATATATGCGTTTTTGCATGTGTTGTAATGTATTTTTTATTTTTTGGCTTTTTAAGTCTCATCTGCTGTGTTTGTCAGTGTTTTTATGAGTGATGATCACTCGTTGGCCTGATAGGTGTATTGTGTCCAAATTTTTGTGTCAATTAGTCCACTGGTTTTTGAGTTATGTTAACATTACATTTTGATTTATATAGAAGACTAGCCGTCCCCTGCCACGCGTTGTTGTGACCCAGTCTGGTGATCTGGAAAATAAAGTAATTAGAAAGTGTTGGTTTCTAATATAGGTAATTTCTTTATGTTTGTGGGTAAACAGTATTTCTTGCTGTTTCTTTATCAGTGTTGATGTGGAGATTATCTGGTGTGCCTACTCTGGAACATGCATCATATAATTGTCCTTCTTTAGGAGTCCCTTTCAAATCTGTGATACTATATCTCTCTGTGTGTGAATCATATCTATCTATCTATCTATCTATCTGTATGGCTGTATGGCTCTTTGTCAGGAGGACTTTGATTATGTTTTCTTGCCCTGGTAAAGGGAGTTGGATTGGATGGCCTTAAGTATTTTCTATTGGTCATGGGGATTCTATGTGGGAAGTTTGCCCCAATTCTGTCTTTGGTGGGGGTTCAGCATGCACTTTGATTGTAGGTAAACTATGAATCCCAGTATCTACAACTCCCAAATGTCAAGGTCTATTTTCCCCAAACTTCCATCTGTGTTCATATTTGGGTATATGAAATATTCGTGTCAAGTTTGGTCCAGATCCATCATTGTTTGAGTCCACAGTGCTCTCTGGATGTAGGTGAACTACAATTCCCAAACTCAAGGTACATGCCCATCAATGCGCATGTTAGTCATGGGAGTCCTGGGTGCCAAGTTTGGTTCAATTCCAACATTGGTGGAGTTCAGAATGCTCTTTGATTGTAAGTAAACTATAAATCCCAGGAACTACAACTCCCAAATGACAAAATCAATTTTTGAGTGATGGTCATTCCTTGGGTTAGTAGGTGTTTTGTGGCCAAATTTGGGGTCAATTCGTCCTGTGGTTTTTGAGTTATGTTAATCCTACAAACGAACATTACATTTTTATTTATATAGAAGACTAGCTGTCCCCTGCCACGCGTTGCTGTGGCCCAGTCTGGTGATCTGGAAAATAAAGAGCAAGTGTTGGTTTCTAATATATGTAATTTCTTTATGTCTGTGGATAAACAGTTTTTCTTGCTGTTTCTTTATCAGTGTTGAAGTGGAGATTATCTGGTTTGCCTACTCTGGAACATGCATCATATAATTGTCCTTCTTTAGGGGTCCCTTTCAAATCTATGATACTATATCTGTGTGTGTGAATCATATATATCTATATCTATGGCTGGATGGCTCTTTGTCAGGAGGGCTTTGATTACGTTTTCTTGCCCTGATAAGGGAGTTGGATTGGATGGCCTTAAGTATTTTCTGTTGGTCATGGGGGTTCTGTGTGGGAAGTTTGCCCCATATCTGTGTGTGTGTGTGAATCATATCTATCTATCTTTCTATCTATCTATCTATCTATCTATCTATCTGTATGGCTGGATGGCTCTTTGTCAGGAGGACTATGATTATGTTTTCTTGCCCTGATAAAGGGAGTTGGACTGGATGGCCTTAAGTATTTTCTGTTGGTCATGGGGGTTCTGTGTGGGAAGTTTGCCCCGATTCTGTCATTTGTGGGGTTCAGAATGCTCTTTGATTGTAGGTGAACTGTGAATCCCAGTGACTACAACTCCCAAATGTCAAGGTCTATTTTCCCCAAACTCCATCTGTGTTCATATTTGGGCCTATTGAGTGCTTGTGCCAAGTTTGGTCCAGATCCATCATTGTTTGAGTCCACAGTGCTCTCTGGATGTAGGTGAACTACAACTCCAAAAGTTAAGGTCAATGCCCACCAAAACCCTTCCAGTATTTTCTATTGGTCATGAGAGTTGTGTGTGCCAAGTTTGGTTCAGTTCCATCATTGATGGAGTCCAGAATGCTCTTTGATTGTGGGTGGAACTATAAATCCCAGCAACTACAACTCCCAAATGACAAAATCATAATTTTTTGAGTGATGGTCACTCCTTGCGTTGTGAGACGTTTTGTTGCCAAATCTGATGTGATTTCGTTCATTGGTTCTTTTGTTTTTAAGGTACTCATTATGCACAGAGCATTATATATATATATATATATATATATATATATATATAATATATATATAAAAGATATATATATATAGAAGAGAAAGATATATATCTTATATATAGAAGATTGTCTGCCTTTGTTTTTTAATGTTTAGTCCTGGGTGTCCTCTCCAAGGTACAGATCTATGCAAATATGGCAAAATCCAAGCTATTTCCGGTTTCAGGCGTTTCTGAGAAGTGGCCCCGCCCCTGAGCCGTGACGTCACGGAGCTCCGCCCACCCACCGCTTGAAGTTGCTATGGCGACTTCACGCGAACTCGCCCCCGGAGGCGCCCCTTCTCCCTCTTCAACCTCCTCTCCCGTATTTCCTGAACCTGGGTCAGCCACAACCTACATTCAAACTCGGCCCTCACAGCCTCCAACCCCCATCCCGCAAAGGAGGAATCCAGGCGCCCGCTCCTCGCCTCACAGCGCTTTGCCCCGCTTCTGCGCATGCGCAAGGAAGGCGCGGACCAATCCGTTGCGGCGCGTCACCCGAGGCGCGCGAGGGACCTCTAGCGGGGAAGCGGATCCCATGGAGACCCGCTGGGGAAGGCGCCGCGGCGGCCGTAAAGCACGGCTGTCGCGCTTGGTGTCGTGAACGGCAGATGGCAGTGGGCGGCCATTCAAGCCAGCTGAGGACTAAAAGGGAGAAGAGGAAGGAGAATCACAGAATCAAAGAGTTGGAAGAGACCTCCTGGGCCATCCAGTCCAACCCCATTCTGCCAAGAAGCAGGAATATTGCATTCAAATCACCCCTGACAGATGGCCATCCAGCCTCTGTTTAAAAGCTTCCAAAGAAGGAGCCTCCACCACACTCCGGGGCAGAGAGTTCCACTGCTGAACGCCTCTCACAGTCAGGAAGTTCTTCCTCATGTTCAGATGGAATCTCCTCTCTTGTAGTTTGAAGCCATTGTTCCATTGCGTCCTAGTCTCCAGGGAAGCAGAAAACAAGCTTGCTCCCTCCTCCTCCCTGTGGCTTCCTCCAAATACTTATACATGGCCCTCATCATATCTTCTCTCAGCCTTCTCTTCTTCAGGCTAAACATACCCAGTTCTTTAAGCCGCTCCTCATAGGGCTTGTTCTCCAGACCCTTGATCATTTCAGTCACCCTCCTCTGGACGCATTCCAGTTTGTCAATATCTCTCTTCAATTGTGCCCAGAATTGGACACAATATTCCAGGTGTGGCAGAGAGAAGAGAGAAACTGGGACACTTTGTTGTTGTTCATTTGTTCAGTCGTCTCCGACTCTTCGTGACCTCATGGACCAGCCCACGCCAGAGCTCCCTGTCGGCCGTCACCACCCCCAGCTCCTTCAAGGTCAGTCCAGTCACTTCAAGGATGCCATCCATCCATCTTGCCCTTGGTCTCGGCCCCTCTTCCTTTTACCTTCCACTTTCCCCAGCATAATTGTCTTCTCTAGGCTTTGCTGTCTCCTCATGATGTGGCCAAAGTACTTCAACTTTGTCTCTAGTATCCTTCCCTCCAGTGAGCAGTCGGGCTTTATTTCCTGAAGTATGGACTGGTTGGATCTTCTCGCAGTCCAAGGCACTCTCAGAACTTTCCTCCAACACCACAGCTCAAAAGCATCGATCTTCCTTCGCTCAGCCTTCCCTAAGGTCCAGCTCTCACATCCGTAGGTTATTTATTTATCGTGTCATCAGCAACCATTGTATTACAATTCTAACAGAGCAAAACAAACACACAGAATTAAAAAGAAAAAGGAAAAAAAAACAGATTTTGCAAATTTGATATTTGGTTAAATGTCCTTTGACCAGTATCTGGCCACTTGGGAGTGCCTCTGTTGTTGCCGCAAGAAGGTCCTCCATCGTGCATGTGGCAGGTCTCAGGTTGCATTGCAGCAGGTGGTCAGTGGTTTGCTCTCCTCCGCACTCGCATGTCACGGACTCCACTTTGTGGCCCCATTTCTGAAGGTTGGCTCTGCATCTCGTGGTGCCAGAGCGCAGTCTGTTCAGCACCTTCCAAGTCGCCCAGTCTTCTGTGTGCCCAGGAGGGAGTCTCTCATTTGGTATCAGCCATGGATTGAGGTTCTGGGTTTGAGCCTGCCACTTTTGGACTCTCGCTTTCTGAGGCATTCCAGCGAGTGTCTCTGTAGATCTAAGAAACAATTTCTTGATTTAAGTCGTTGACGTGCTGGCTGATACCCAAACAAGGGATGAGCTGGAGATGTCTCTGCCTTGGTCCTTTCACTATTGGCTGCTACTTCCTGGCGGATGTCAGGTGTGCAATTCCGGCTAAACAGTGTAATTTCTCCAGTGGTGTAGGGCGCAGACACCCCGTGATAATGCGGCATGGAAGAGTATTATTTGGGGCTAAAATAGCCAATGGGATTTTGGCCTGCATAAATAGTTTTGTGTCTAGGTCCAGGGAAGTCATGCTCCTCTATTCTGTCTTGGTCAGACCACATCTGGAATCACACTGTGTCCAGTTTTGGGCACTGCAATTGAAGGGAGATGTTGAAAAGCTGGAATGTGTCCAGAGGACGATGACTAAAATGATCAAGGATCTGGAGAACAAGCCCTATGAGGAGAGGCTGAAAGAGCTGGACATGTTTAGCCTGAAGAAGAGAAGGCCAAGAGTGTTGCATGAAACCTCTCTGGGCAAAATTATTATTTGGTCCCTTCATGCCTGCAGCAGAGAGTTCCAAAGGCTGCAGACACTTAAAGTGTACCTGTTTGGCTCTGTGCATGTTCAGACAATCAGGAAACTAGCTATAGACTGCCTATGATCCCTTAATAAATTGGTTACCCCGAACTCTGTGCTTCTCTTGCCTTTCCTTGCTGTAATGTATCTTTCTCAGCCATCATGTACCTTTCCTTGCTGTAATTCAGGCTTTCCCCCTTTTCTTCTCTTTCCAGATAGCTGGTTCCCCCATTAGAAAGCCTTGGATAGTTTAAACTCTCTCTGCTCATTATACTTCTCTCCTGCCACCCTCCCTGTCTCAGAGCACACTCTCTGGCCTCTTTTGGGACCTAACTCAACCCAGGGATTCTGAAGACTGTTTTCCAAGCCTGAGAAACTATATCTCCCAGGGCTGCAGTTAAAAAGAACTCATTACCCGCTGAATACGCCTATGTTCTAAAGTTGTTTTCCTTATCTGTTCCCATCTTTGCAATGTGTAACCCTCCTGCCTTTTTGTTCCAAAGTCCCCCTGAAAGCCCACTCTGCATGTGCTCCTTTCCGAGCATGGAATTGTATTATTTCTGTGTATTTTCCCTTCCTTATGCCTTGATCTACATACAAGGGAGCCCGAGGGAAACCCATTCACCACCACTCAATGCTCAATGAGCCCTGCTACATGCACAATGGAGGACCTTCTTGCAGCAACACCAGAGGCACTCCAAGTGGCCAGCTACTGGTCAAAGGACATTTAATCAACTACCAAGCTTGCAAACTTTGTGTTTTGTTTGTATGTTTGTTTGTTTGTTAAAAAAATGAAATACAACTGTCTGGTATGCTCCTGACATGATAAATAAAAAAAATAAATGCTCTTTGTCTCTTCACAAGCCAACTGCTCAGCAAAGCCCCCTTTCTGTGATTGGTCAGAATTGGGAGACTCATCCAATGGGCTTCGCTACAGCTGATGTTGCTACAGTGGGAAATTTGTGTATAAAAGAGGCTGTATTTCTATATTTGTTATTCTAGCTTCTTTGTGAATGTATCACAAGCTAGGATCTTATCTGCAGATAATACAATCTTCCTTGCCGAAATCACCTTCTCACCTTGCTGCTGGATGATTTTAATTGGGGCTGATCTGGATGCTTGCCACAGCAGGGACTCACAGAAAAGGGACAGCTCAGACTTATCACTTGTCTGGGTTTCTGCCAACAGGCTTCTTCCTGGTCTCACTGCCAGGGGTTGCCTCCTAAATTGGGCCAACAAGAGGAGACATAATGAGGGCCATGTATCAAGACATGAGAGGAACTCATAGGGAGGAGGGAGCAGGCTTGTGTTCTGCTGATCTGGAGACTAGGATGCAGAACAATGGCTTCAAACTACAGGAAAGGAGAATCCACCTGAACACTAGGAAGAACTTCCTAACTGTGAGAGGTGTTCAGCAGTGGAACTCTCTGCCCCGCAGTGTGGTGGAGTCTCATTTGGAGGCTTTGAAACAGAGGCAGGATGGCAAACGGTCAGGGGTGCTTTGAATGTGATGTTCCTGCTTCTCGGCAGAATGGGATTGGACTGGGTGGCCTACAAGGTCTCTTTCTACTCTATGATTCTTTTCTTTTTCTTTTTTTTTTTGTCGTGTCAGGAGTGTCCTGTTGTGAGAGAATTGGTCGTCTGCAAGGACGTTGCCCAGGGGGCGCCCGGATGATTTTGATGTTTTGCCATCCTTGTGGGAGGCTTCTCTCATGTCCCCGCATGAGGAGCTGGAGCTTATAGAGGGAGCTCATCCACCTCTCCCCGGATTCGAACCTGCGACCCGTCGGTCTTCAGTCCTGCCAACACAGGGCTTTAACCCACTGCGCCACCGGGGGCTCCTATGATTCTATGAACTCTCACAATGTATCGTGTTAGGATATCCCAGCTCTAAGTTCTATAGTTCCTAGAGATGCTCTTTCCCAAAACATATTCTGCAATCACTGAAATTTTTATTGAATTTGACAGTTTCTCAAATGACAGGCAAAATAAATAAATACATAAATAAAACCTAGAAACAAAAGTTAGAGGAACATGTAGTTAGAAATACCACAGTTGAAAAGAAATCTGAATTCTTAACAAGAAACCTTTCGAAATGAGCTGGGAAGAAGATGTAAAGTTGTTTTATTCCCATTCGGCCATAAACAGTGTACACCGAGGCAGTTTTAAACCTCAAACCAGCTCAGGAATAGGAAATGCACAACCAGACACTTCATGAGGTAGATATAACATTGGTTTTTTTTTAAAAAAAATCTTACTCATTCAGTCCTGTCTGGAATCATTCCGTGTCACAAGAAAATACCAAAGCAAGAAACGGAAATGCATGTAGTATTTTACTATTGATGACTCACACAAGTGTGAGTGGACTAGTAAATGGAACAGAAAGGGAAACATACAGATTTCTTTTCTGGCCGTGGTTTAAAAACAGTGGATTTTATACCCTCCTAGATCAGGCATGGACAAACTTCGGGCCTCCAGGTGTTTTGGCTGTTAGGAATTGTGGGAGTGGAAGTCCAAAACACCTGGAGGGCCACAGTGTGCTCATACTTGTCCTAGATAGTCTTATAATAATTTTACAGAGAATCAGTGGCTTCTGGAATACTTCCTATGACTCCTCTGCACGCTTCCTGCGACCTGCTCAGTGACGGTTTTATGCAGCTCAAGAATTCATAGGTGAACTCTTGGGGATTACTTTCAAGGACGCCATGGCCTTCCCCAAAGTCAGAATCCAACAGTCACCCAATCGCCACAATGCTGACAGTCACTTGATTAATCCAAGAAATCCTCTGCATCAGAGGCAGAGGAGTGCAGGAAATTAGCTGGCTGGCCTTAATGCTTCCCTGAGGTTTCCCGTGCACTTGATTTGGATGACGGTTGGGCCAAACTGCCTCGGATCGCTTCGGAAGCCATATGTTGCAGTGACGATTGGCTGGTGAACGATGAGGTGAAGGAGAGGGTGGATGCTGGCGGTAAAAGGAGACAGAGAAAGAAGGAATTTTGAAACACGTTCTGGAAATCGCTAACACAAAAGGAGAGGAGAGGTTCAAGGTGCTGGTTCATACACTGTCATAGTACGGAATGGGACTGATAGTATAGAAAAGGAGATCCAGTTATGGCATCTACGTCTGCATGCATATCTCAGGACAGACTCTGCAGGAGTCTACCCTGTTCCATGCAGCAGTGGACAAGTCTACATAGGGACCACCAAATGTAGAATTGGCCAAACATGAATCAAGGAACATGAAAGGTACTGCAGACGCATTCAACCAGAAAAATCAGCCATAGCAGAGCACCTGATGAACCAACCTGGACACAGCATATTATTTGGGAACAAAGAAATGCTGGACCACTCTCACAACTACCATGCCAGACTATACAGAGAAGCCATGTGGACTGTCAAGATCCAGAAGCCTCAAGTAGAGCCAAACACAAGATAAAGAGTTCAAACACAGCTTTATTGTACAAAAATAGTCTTTTAAAGCACTTAACTTCAGTGCATAGAGTCAAAGTAGCAATTTGGCATCAAAAACGCAGTAATAGCAGTAACAAAAATATAACCCGGATTATAACGCTGTTTAATCCGGGTTAAACTCAAAGTTCAGAAATCTGCTTGAAAATTAGCACAGCACAAAAACAGTCAAAGAAGATGAAAAACGAAATCCCAAAAACGATGAGATGTTCAAGCACAAAGTTAGTAGAGTTTAAAGTTCCAAAAGTCAAAAGCGAAAGTCAAACCGGTCTGTGGTCAAGCCGTAGTAAAAGGTAAACACTGGAATGCAGGAGTCTCAGGAAAGCAGGAACGCAGGAAGCTGTAGCCCAAGGACCCAAGCTAGAGAGTTGGCAGTAACAAAGATTTATGTCCCATAAAGACACTTTGCCTTCTGCACAGTATCATTCAAACATAACCCACTTTTATCTTAGATCTCCTCATTAGAGGATGATGAGCTCCCCACCCTTTCTTCATCGCTCTCAGCTGCATCCAACCCCGCAGCTGAGCCCGAGCGCGCATCCCTCCACCTCTGCCAGCGTCTGCTAAGACTTAGATCTTGCCAAGTGCTCCCCGGTTGCCAATCCCCTGTGAACCCCTCAAATTCATCACTGGAGGTGGGTTGGTTACAAATGTCTCTAATCTGTTGAACACGGGTCCAATCCAGCTCCTCCTCCTCTCCCATATCACTCCCAGACCCATCACTCCTTTCAAACCCCATGAAATCCTCATCCTCTGTAGGAGCACTAAGTATTTCCCGGATGCGCTTCCTCTGAAGCTCCTCATCAGACTCCAGATCGCGAGTAGCCCTCTCTACTCCCCTGCTCTCCTCCCCATCTCCCATTTCGCAATCAGAGAAGCCCTCAAACGTCTCGGAATCACTTGGGGCCAATATTATTTCCCTAATGCGTTTCCGCTGTTGTTCCCCCTCTGACTCTTGCGCAGATCTCTTCTCCCTCCTACTAGTATTAGGAACGTTACCATCATGCTGAACTACAACATGGACAATTTCAATAGAAAGGAGAAAAGCATGAAAAGGAACAAAATCTGGCTACTAGTATTTTAAAAAATTAAAATCATAACAGTAAATAAAGAACAACACTAATTGGGATTTCCATCAAAGAAAAAATCAGGGCCAGCAAATCACCTCCCAACAAAGGATTCCCCCGGCAGTAAGAAGTCATACCTTGAAACTGCTTGGCCATTAAATCCTTATCAAGGTAGCCAATTGAAACATTCACAACTATCTCGGACAGATAAGAGTTGTTTCTCCCACCCTGGACATTATTCCACAGATATATAAACTCAATTTTTCTAGTTTCCAACAAATTTCACAACCTCTGGGGATGCCTGCCATAGATGCAGATGAAATGCTAGGAGGGAATGCTTCTGGAACATGGCCATACATCTTGGAAAACTCACAACAACCCAAAACAAAGCATGTTTCTCCTTTTCAATATCATTCAATGCATTGTTTTGACAACTCACTTGTCCGATAGGCCCATGCTTCTTCCATCCTCTTGATGAGTCCGTGGATGTAGCTCTTGCATGTGGGAGCCATGGTAAGGATTGATATGTATAGGATAAGCACACCTATGATGGCGCCCATCCATACCTGGGAGCAAAATAAGCCATTTGTAAAGGGAGGATGTTTGATTTGTCGTTGATCAGTTATGGCCATATGTGGGCAGACAGCACAAAAACTACGAGAGAGGAAACAGAGACTGCTTGATTGATCTTTTATCTTATAGAAATAATGAAGAAGGAGGAGAATGAGAAGAGAGGAAATACTCAGAATGGGGAATTTGATAAAACTAGCCCTCACTTTACTGCATTCACTGAGCTGGGATGAGCTGGTTCTAATCAGACTTGCCCACCTTCTGTCTTCACAATACCTTTTGGGGAATAACAACTCTCAAAGCAGAGGTGGCCAAAGGGCAGCTCTGAAGCCCTACACCAGGCTTCCAAGACAGAGCATGCTTCACTTCACTTTTGCAATTCCAAGGCTGAGTTACAGTTGTACAGGCAGTCCCCGAGTTACAGATATCAGACTTACAAATGACTCATCGTTAAGGACAGAGGTGAGGCAACAGAAAGTGAGGGAAATCTACCCCTTGGGGGGAGAGAAATTCACTCCTAGAGGTGTTGTTTTCAAGGGTAAAAGGTGTCTCTACTGAAGTTTTATCCCTAATCCTCGTTTCCACAACAAACCAATTTTTTCAAAATTCATTGACCACAGGAACAAGGTGAAATGATATCTTCTGAACAGGGGCACAGACAGCAAAACAAACCCCACCAGGGAATTAACCTTTCCCTATGTCATCCAAAGCATGCATGCATGTGTGTATGCAAGTGTGTGTGTGGCAATCCATGGTTCTAAATGGTTTTAAAGTACTTACAAACCTAGAGGGCGCTGGTGTTTTGCTTCTATGGTGTTGCTAAAGTTCTGGTGGTGAAAATTTCAGAACTCTAACAAAACCTTCAAAATTTTGTTGTAAATGGGACTTCCTTAGTTCTGTCAAAAAATCGCCAATAATGAAATAATAATAAATTTTTGGAAGTTTTGGGAAATTTTCTCCACCAGAACTTTAGCAACACCATAAAAGCAAAGCACCAGTGCCCCCTAGTTTTGTAAGTACTTTAGAATGATTTAGAACTATAGATTGCCCATGCCTAGTGTTTGTGTGTGTATGTATGTATGTATGTATGTGTGTGTGTGTGTGTGTGTGTGTATGAGAGAGACTAGAATTACACTTTAAAATGGACCTCTTCTGGCTTACAAACCAATTCCTCTTAAGAACAAACTTACAGAATCTTGTTCGTAACTTGAGGACTGCCTGTACAATGTATACCTTTTAGGATTTCCTTGAGAGTCTGCCTGGGAGATGAGAGTCCAGATCCCCACCTGGTCATGGAAGCACACTGGGTGTCATTGGGTGACTCACATTCTCTCAGCTTCAGAGGGAGTCCAGGGCAAACCTCCTCTGAAGAAAACCCTTAGAGAAGGTCGGAGTTCAATATATTGTCGAAGGCTTTCATGGCCGGAATCACTGGGTTGTTGCAGGTTTTTCCAGGCTATATGGCAATGTTCTAGAGGCATTTTCTCCTGACTTTTCGCCTGCATCTATGGCAAGCATCCTCAGAGGTAGTGAGGACTGTTGGAACTAGGAAAATGGGTTTATATATCTGTGGAATGACCAGGGTGGGACAAAGGACTCTTGTCTGTTGGAGCTGGATGTGAATGTTTCAACTGACCACCTTGATTAGCATTAGATAGCCTGGCAGTGCCTGGGGCAATCTTTTGTTGAGAGGTGATTAGACGTGCCTGATTGTTTCCTCTCTGTTGTTTTGCTGTTGTAATTTTAGAGTTTTTTAATACTGGTAGCCAGATTTTGTTCATTTTCATGGTTTCCTCCTTTCTGTTGAAATTGTCCACATGCTTGTGGATTTCAATGGCTTCTCTGTGTAGTCTGACATGGTGGTTGTGAGAGTGGTCCAGCATTTCTGTGTTCTCAAATAATATGCTGCGTCCAGGTTGGTTCATCAGGTGCTCTGCTATGGCTGACTTCTCTGGTTGAAGTAGTCTGCAGTGCCTTTCATGTTCCTTGATTCGTGTTTGGGCAATGCTGCGTTTGGTGGTCCCTATGTAGACTTGTCCACAGCTGCATGGTATACGGTAGACTCCTGCAGAGGTGAGAGGATCCCTCTTGTCCTTTGCTGAACGTAGCATTTGTTGGATTTTCTTGGTGGGTCTGTAGATAGTTTGTATGTTGTGTTTCTTCATCAGCTTCCCTATGCGGTCAGTGGTTCCCTTGATGTATGGCAAGAACACTTTTCCTCTGGGTGGATCTTTGTCTTTACTCTCGGCTTGTTCTCGGTCTTGCAGCTCTTCTGATGTCTGAGGTGGAGTCTCCATTGGCCTGTAGAGCCCAGTTTAGGTGGTTCAGTTCATTTTCGAGGAGGTGAGCTTCGCAGGTTCTTTTTGCACGGTCTGCCAAGGCTTTAATTGTGCTTCTTTTTGACTTGGGTGATGGTTGGAGTTTTTATGTAGGTATCTATCTGTGTGTGCGGGTTTTCTGTAAACAGTGTGACCCAATTGTTGATCTGGTTTTTGGATGACTAGGACATCAAATGCTAATCAAGGTGGTCAGCTGAAACATTCACACCCAGCTCCAACAGACAAGAGTCCTTTGTCCCACCCTGGTCATTCCACAGATATATAAACCCATTTTCCTAGTTCCAACAGACCTCACTACCTCTGAGGATGCTTGCCATAGATGCAGGCGAAACGTCAGGAGAGAATGCCTCTAGAACATGGACATATAGCCCGAAAAAACCTACAACAACCGAAGGTCGGAGTTGTTTTGAAAGCAAGTTAACATCACAAACGAGAAGGCACAGCCTATATATACATTAACTTCTCGCTTTTGCAAAGCTAGGAAACTCTAGAGAGAATGAACTGCTACTGGTGGAGCCATGGCAAGCACATCGAACGCTAGAGAATAAATGCCAAGAGGCATGGAGGCCCAGCAGTTGTTACCTCCAAGAGAAAGAGGGCTCTGGTATAGCTAAGGCGCAGGCCGTGAACGTGGATGATGAACTCCAAGGCGTAGTCGCAGTAGGTGGTTTGGTCCACTCCCCTGCAGAAGCAAAAAGGAGAGAAGGAGGTTGGCTGCTGGGAAAGAAGATCCTCTTTTGTCAGGAATATTAAAGATCAACTGGGTATTTTTGATGACAAAAGTGTGAGTCAAGCACTGAAAGAGTTAGTAGGCTGAAGCCTGTTAGAGTTAGTAGGCCAAAGCTAGCGTCGCCCTGAGGAGAGGGAGTAGGCCGAAGCCTGTTAGAGTTAGTGGGCCAAAGCTAGCGTCGCCCTGAGGAGAGGGAGTAGGCCGAAGCCTGTTAGAGTTAGTGGGCCAAAGCTAGCGTCGCCCTGAGGAGAGGGAGTAGGCCGAAGCCTGTTAGTGTCAGTTTGATTCAGTGAGGGAAATGGTCACTCTGTGATAAAGTGTGAGGCAAGCACTGAAAGAGTTATTAGGCCAAAGCCTGTTAGAGTTAGTGGGCCAAAGCTAGCATCGCTCTAAGGAGAGGGAGTAGGCCGAAGCGTGTTAGTGTCAGTTTGCCTCAGTGAGGGAAATGGTCACTCTGTGACAAAGTGTGAGGCAAGCACTGAAAGGGTTAGTAGGCCGAAGCCTGTTAGACTTAATGGGCCAAAGCGAGCGTCGCCCTGAGGAGAGAGAGTAGGCCAAAGCCTGTTAGTGCCAGTTTGCCTCAGTGAGGGAAATGGTCACTCTGTGACAAATTGTGAGGCAAGCACTGAAAGAATTAGTAGGCTGAAGCCTGTCAGAGTTAGTGGGCCAAAGCTAGCGTCGCACTGTGGAGAGGGAGTAGGCCGAAGCCTGTTAAATATTAGTTTGCCTCAGTGAGGGAAATGGTCAGTCTGTGCGAAGTAAATGTCTATATGAGAGAAGCCTTGTGTGAGGGAGCTCCAGTGTATAAGGGCTGCTGTGTATATAAAGCTACGATGTATTTGTTTGTTCGTGTTGTGGAAACCTTGTTACTGTAAATAGTGCAACTATATTATTTTACCTCAAAGAAAAGCCTCCTATGGAAGAGACAACATTGGTCGGAGTGTTTTTGTTCTCTTTACCACTTTGGGCTCCTGGAGCTGGGTCAATCTCTACTAATGAGTTGCTCAGCTGTACATTTATGATTAGGGTCTTTTGTCATTAAGGCCACTCGCCTGACATCTTTCATTTCCCTCCCTCGCATTACCAAAATGAGGGTTCAAATCCCCGTTCAGCCACAGAATCACACTGGGTGATCCTGGGCAAGTCACATTCTCTCAGCCTCCATGGATGGCAATGGGAAGTCCCGCTGGAGATCAGCCTGAGACTCTTGAGCCTGATGGGTTCACTGATGATTTAGAGAGGATGATAAAGGTAAAGGTAAAGGTTTTCCCCTTGACATTAAGTCTAGTCGTGTCCAACTCTGGGGGCTGGTGCTCATCTCCATTTCTAAGCCAAAGAGCCAGTGTTGTCTGTAGACACCTCCATGGTCATGTGGCTGGCATGACTGCATGGAGCACCGTTACCTTCACACCAAAGCAGTACCTACTGACCTACTCACATTTGCATGTTTTCGAACTGCAACCGCTGACCTTCCGGTCAGCAAGTTCAGCAGCTTAGTGGTTTAACCCACTTCATGACTGGGGGCTCCTAAGCATAATAAATTAAGATATAAATGGCACAGAGTTTTAAACTAAGATAAACTGGAAAGTGAACAGTTATACCTGTTTGATACCTTCATCACAAAGAAGTACTCCGGAGCAGAGGCATCATTGGGAACAATGTCGTGACAGGGAGAATTCTTCTGGCAGACCCACCTTTGAGAGAAAGAAGGTTCATTTCACATTTCAGAGTTGAGTCCAGGAGAGCTTTTTAGATAATATCTTGTAGGAAAGGAGGCCGAACAGGGAAGGAAGGGAAACATTGAAATCAAGGGGGATTGCCTCTTTTATTCAGGATGGAAATCAGAGGCAGAATCAGAATAAATAACACTCGGTGAGCCTTACAGTATCCCAGAGCTGTCTTGAGAGAAGACATTGAAACCTTCGGCATCGGTGTTGTTATCTTCACCATCAGCCCTCAGCCAGATGAGACTGTTTGTTACGCTAGGGAAAAAAATGAAAACAACCCAAGTTGGAAATTGGGTGTAGTTGGGAATCCTGCAGCCCTCCTGATGTTGCTGGACTACAACAACATCCTAATCCATGGAGAAGAATGCTAGGCGCTAAAGTCCAATACTTTCAAGAGGAAGGGATGTTTGAAACACCTCCAATCCTGAAATTAACACTGTAGGTTGGGCAGAACCACCATATCGCTGTGTCTAATTTCCTATCCAGAGATGATCCAGTGGGATATCTTGACTGATGATGTGAACCACTTCTAAGAAACAGGCCACTGTCCATCCATCGAGGAAGCAAGTTTATGTTAGAGGCCAAACCAGGCCTGAAGATGGATTGAACTGGAGTTTAGGAAACCTCCAAGACCAGTTCAATTCAAACTGTTCCCCTTCCTAAGATACTTCCGAGACTTTGATTAGAAATTTCATTAATACATTAAATCAGTGGTTCCCAACCTTTTTTGACCAGGGACTTGACCAGGTACCCCCTGAACAGGAACCGCTTTGACAGGGACCACTCTCCAACATTAGTACCAAAAGGGTTACTAATCAGTTTTTGATCAACTTTAGATTCGGTTTGATTATTATTTGGGGTACTGATGCAGAAAATTGCATTGGCTAGACCACATCAGTTCTAGTTTCTGATACAGAACATCTGCCATCCGGTAGTCGCCATCTGCTCGCCCACAGAAAAAACATATTTAACAATCTAGTTGATGTGGTAGTAGTAATCTTTCATGGGTAGTCAGCCTCTCCCCTCCTGACATCCCTGTTGCCTCGGCACTAGAAGAGGGCTCCGCAAGACCAGTTGCTCTTGTTGCCATGTGGTTTCAAGGTAACGATGTAGCAATGGTGAGGCTGTGGACCAGATTTTCGTTCTTGGTGGTCCATGGACCACAGGTTAGGAACTACTGCATTAAATGGTCTCACTTCTGCTTAGTCCTCCAGGATAGGCAACAGAGATCCCTCTAACAGTTTGAGGGATTGTGACCTTGCCCTCTGTTTAAAAAGTTTGAGGCCCCCTGGTCTAGAGTAAGGATTTCCCTTCAACTATGTCTCCTGTATGACAGTTGGAATATATCTAATTTCTTCTCTCCTCTCTGTTTCTGCTCTCATTCTGATTCTTTAAAATGGATAGTTTTCTACTGCAAATTTTTTTGAATCTGACTTCTGCCTTCTGACACTGTAGTATGGACAGAATGTGCTGTGTGCTTTGAGATCTCTCTCTCCTTGTGTGTGTGGAGAGATATCGTGATTGAGTTTTCCCCCTCCATTGAAACCTTAGAAGAGATGGGTGTTAGAATAGCTCAGACTCAGTTCTTGATTATTAAGAAATATAATTATTTGTTATTATTGTAAATAAACTTTCTGTGATTGTTTTTTAAAGATTGGACTCTGCATGTTTGCCTCCTAAGCTCTGAATTCTTTACAGCCACATCACACGGCACTTCACGCTCCGTATGTTGCGAGCTGATGCTTAACTTTAAGTGCCCAGTTTGTTTTTGGATGTTCTGCTTTATATTTTAGGATAGTTTTCCCTAACACAACTCTCTCCAACATCCATCCCTCATCAGGGAGAACACCATTTTTATACATCTCCCATTACATCAGCCTCCACACTCTGATTACAGGGACACAGAAATTTTACATGTAGTTAAAAATGCCAGGTATTTTACAAATCCTGACACATACAACTCCCAGTATCCCCTCTCACTGGCCAAGTTGGTTTGGGCTGGTGAGAGCCTGAATCCAACAATGACCTGAATGACCACAAGACCCACCAAATGCCGCTTGGGAATCAACTACTGCAGAAATGGCAGAAGAGTGTGAGAGACCATGCATTGTATGCACCTGCCAATCATGGTGTTGTAGCGCGGAAGGTCCTCCTCTTTGAAGTATTCAATGTTATCGACTGAAAAAGCTCCCCCACCAATGACGGAGAAGATATAGCTGTCATGAAAAAATGGGAAGAAAAAGAAAATGAGTTTGCATGCAAAGGCTTTAACTCAGTGTTTCTCAACCTGGGGGTCAGCATCCCAAGGGAGTCAAGAAAGGGTTTCAGAGGAGTTGCCAAGGACCACCAAAAACACATATTTCTGATCATCTTAGGAACCCCCTTGGCGGAGAAGACTGAAGATCTCTCCACCTGTCTTCTGAAAGGAGTCAACCAATAAACAGAAGGCAGCTGGGCACAAATGCTTTTGAAACCTCAATACCTACTGAGAAGGACAACGTTCCGCCCCCTCCTCTCCTCCTCCTCAGTTAACTCAGTACAAACAACTTTTGCATTTTGAACTCATTCTGCAGCAATTGTAGTTAAGGGAGTAACTGTGAGGAAGCGAGAGAAACCTGGACATTTTTAAGGTAGCTGAAAATGTGGAGCAACAAAGGATTAACCAGGAGTGTCCCTGTCCAAGTGCATTGGGTTTGGACCCAGGTGCCTCTGCCTTGTTCCAAAGACCTTGAACAAAGGGCTTGAGAATGTATTCATCCCGACTCAACATTTCCACAAAGCTGTGCTCAGGCCTCACCTTCCATTGAAACGCCCCGAGTGCCCTGTCACCATGTCTTGGATCAAAAAGAAAGGGTAAAACACTGCCAAGAAAGAAAAGAAAGAAGAAAGTGTGTCAAATATGCTGAATGCTTGGAATGGTTCCAGGTGGAGCGGGCTGAACTGAACAACCCCTCTTGAAACTGTCTTACTGACCAGAACCAAACATCAATTTTTACTGGTCCTAGTTGAGGAACCACTGGATTTATGCATCTTTTCTGCCATAACAATATATATAACCATGTCCGTTCCACTCATCTGACTTCCCAGTTCGCTTCATGGCAGAAACCCAATGCACCCAGGTATTCCTCCCGCTGTCCTTACCATCACTGAAGTAGAAGCAGGGCATCTCGGGGTCCGGTTTCACACAGTCGAAGTAGCGCTTGTTCTTCTCACTAGTGTAATTTTTGGTGTAAGTGATGTCAAAAGCCAGCCTTCTGCCTGGAGGACATCCAATATTGATGCTGATTGTATCACTGCCCTGCAAGGTAGGCAGAAAGTTAGAATATAAGCCTTTGCATTTTGGGGTGGAATCGGAGGAACACCTTGAGGAGACAGACTTGGAGCGATATGCAAGGAACTTCCCTTCTTGGACACAGAATGCCCCAGAGAATGTGGCTGGCATTGTTAATACATGAGGGCAGGAATAGATGGCAGATGGAAGGAGGCCACGGCAAAGGGATGAAGGGAGGAACGGCTTGCAGAACAGCAGAGAGAGGGAGATGGGTGGTCAAATTGTTTCAGGGCTCCTGAAGATCAAATATTAATTCTATGTGTTGTCGAAGGCTGTCATGGCCGGAATCACTGGGTTGCTGTGAGTTTTCTGGGCTGGGCAGAAGCATTTTCTTCTGATGTTTTGCCCACATTTATAGCAAACAGGGTTTATATAACTGTGGAATGTCCAAGGTGGAAGAAAGAATTCTTGTTACTTTAAGGCAAATGTGAATGTTGCAACTAGCCACTTTGATTAGCTTTTAAGGGCCTTGCACCATCAAAGCCTGGCTGCTTCTGCCTGGGGGAATCCTTTGTTGGGAGGTGTTAGCTGTCCCTGGTTGTTTCCTGTCTGGAATTCCCATTTTTGAGTGACCAATTGCAACATTCACACCTGCCTCAAACAGACAAGAGTTCTTTGTCCCACCACTCACGTAGGGAAAATAAACTTCACTTGCCTAGTTTCTAACAGACCTTATAACCTCTGAGATTGGCTGCCACAGATGTGGGTGAAATGCCAGGAGAGAATACTTCTGGAATATGACCATACAGCCCAGGAAACTCACAGCAACTCACTGATTGTATGCTTCTTGGGGCTTCTTGCAGAAGGACAGAACAGGGATCATCTCCCTTGCCATCAGGAAGGTAAAGCCACACTGACCTTTATGACTGGTCCGTCATCCATGTAGTGGTAGCAGTTCATCCCTGAGTGTGCAACCTGGGAAAAGCAAAACAAACTGAACACATTTCAAGTGAAGCGCTAGCCTAGCACACCAAATGGTATCTGATGGGCCATGCTAGCCCTAACCAAAGAGTTCCACTTTGATAATCAGAAAGAAAGCCATTGAAATTAAAGATCGGGCATTGATAAAGATTGCTATCTTACCTTTAAATTAGCAGAGCTCTTCAACAGCTCCTTTCCACTGAGCTGTTGCATTGGGTAATGGCCACTGTCTGAGATTGACACCTGTGAGGAGGAGGAGTTGTTGTTATAAGTGAGGCAAGACAAAAAGATGTGAAAAGAAAACCTATTTCACTATCAGGCTTCCCCATTTTCCATGTTGGCTTCCCCTTTTTGCTAGCCCTTCAAGTACACATAATCAATGACCAAGGTATTTGTATTGTCACTTTTTCCACACACTGAATCAACCCCATAATTCTGAAGCTGGCTCCTCTTGCTTTGTTTTTCACTGTTGACCCTGCTTGCAGCACTCAAATGAACTTCAAATACAGCCACCAGAAGTTGACTACTCAGACCAGAGTCTTCTTCTCTTGGCCCCATTCACACAGTTCATTTGGTTGGAATGGAGGGGGCCCTTACCTTATAGAGGATGGAGCCTCTGCTGATGAGTTCGTGCCTCTCTAAATCCGCATGAACATATTCCGGATGGGATAAAAGTATGGTGAGCCACATGTAGTTGAGAGAATTCTCATCCGCCGTTTCCCCCACTAAAGGCAAAACGAGAGAAGGCCTATGACTCCACTGAAACTCTTATTGTGTATCTGCGTTTGTAACACTGTGTATAGCAATAGTTTCTGGGCACTTCCCTATGTGCAATGTGGAGTCTTAGGAAGTTTGTAATTTCAAACCCTTTGCCTGATTATTTTAAAGGCTATTTTTTAAAAAAAGTTTCACATATGTCATTCCACATTGCTCTCTATATCTAAAACGGTTTATGAAACAACAGTCCTACCTGTCTCCAATTTGCAAAAAGAGAGAATTGATCAGGAATTAGGGAACCAAAATGGGGGCACTGCCCCACAAATAAGAATTCTTGCCCTACAAATGGCATTTCCAACATTTCTAGTTTCACAGAGAGCAAGACTCTGAAAACCATTCACACCTAGAGTTCTTTGTTGGAAAGGACAACCTTCTCGTAATGTTTATCTATGATCCTGTTGCTTACTGTTTCCTATATGTATGTTCCAGTATGCAGCTTCCTTTACTCTATAGTTCCTGCGAAGTTATAAAAGGGATTGCAAACCACATGCTCTCTCTCCCCCCTCTCTCATTTTGATTGATTGATTTACAGCATTTATATTCTGCCCTTCTCATCCCGAAGGGGACCCAGGGTGGATCACATAACACATACACAGCAAACATTCGATGCAGACAGATAGTGGTATGCGTCAGCATTTTTCCAACCAGCATCCTGGAGGTTTTGCTTGATTCCAGCCACGGGGGGTGCTATTGTTCCATCCTTTATGACGAGCCTTTTTGATCACAGACTTTTCCTCCTGTTCTCTGATCACCACTCTTTATGGTGCCATAAAATACCTCTCAGTCTAAGCAGTGCCTAATTTCTCTACTCACAGCTCACAGATGTTTTCGAACTGCTTAGGTAGATAGTAAGCTAGGCTGAAGGTCGGGTGCTCACCCCGACCTGGGCTCAAACTGTCAACCTTTCAGTTGAGAAAGATCTATTGCTGCTGGTGATTAACAAGCTGTGCTAAAGCCCGACCCAATTTTGACTATATGACCTGTTGCTACCTGTTTTGTTATGAGAGAGATGCCCTGGTTGGATGGCGCAGAAACGTATCTGAAACTGGACAAGTTTTGTACTTGTGTATGCTGAACACATGAAGGTTGTGAGTAAACCAAATATGTGATTTCCATCAAATAACATATTTCTATCTACTTCATTTTGTCTCTTGAGTGCATGATATAAAACAAGTTGTTTTGTGGGATAATATATATATTTTGGGCAATACTCTGCTGTTTTTATGCACTGGCAAAATCTCTGTTTTCCTAGCAGATCAAAGATAACAGGTTATTCAGTCTAACGACTGAAACTATTGCCTTGCATAATTATATGTGGTTGTATACAACAAGAGAAGATTCTACTCCAAAGCATTTTGGCTCTTCTCTGAAAGGTCATGATCTTCTAAAAAGTTATGATCCCCAAAAGGTGTTCTTCCAAAAGGTTATAAATGCCTTTTTCCAAAATTCTTCAAATTCCCTTGATCAAACCTGCCAGTTCATTTTCTCTAAATGTTCAGATTGTATTTCTAAAAATTCAAGTGAATCTTTAAGCTACTACAATGCTAGGAATTTGAAGAAAATGTCATTGGGGGGGGGGGATTTTTATTTTGTCATTATGTTCCCTCCCTGTAGCCACAATCTGGTCTATAATATATCTACCCAGTCTCCCCCTGCTCTGTGAGGCCCCTTCTACACTGCCATATAAAGTCCAGATTATCTGCTTTGAACTGGATTGTATAGCCATGCAGACTCATATTATCCAGTTCAAAGCAGATAATGTGGATTCAAAAGCTGGATTATATGGCAGTTTAGAAGGGGCCTGAGTGAGTCTCACATCTCTAATCTCCCACATCATCTTACTGCTCTGTTTGGTCGTCCGGAGGCTCAAGTACACAGAGAAGAAGAAAGTCTGCTCCTTGTCCAAGTAGATGGTTTTCGGCAGCAAATTATTGGGCAGGATGTTGTAGATCTTCACATAGTTGGCCATGTCAACAAAGACGCCTCCAGAAGATTTCCAATTGCTCGCCATGTAGTAGTAATATTCCTAGAAAGTGTTGCATGTGATTGTAAGGAGGGATATAAAGCATCTGATACTTTACATGTTCATAGCCAAAGTAGTACCAATGCACACCTTCCCCTATTATGTGTTTGATCATACGTGCACATTTAATCTGCTGCTCCCTGCTTTGATCCATATGGAAAGGTAGGCAAAACATGTAGTGATGAGTGAAATTTTAATCTCTGTGCTTTCATGTATGTAAATACTCACAGGATTCTAACATATACACAGACCTGCTCAGAGGCTTAGCCACTTCAGATCTGCCACAACGGACCCGCTCCTTTACTATTTTCCCTAGTTTAACTGGATGAGAGCAGAAATCAGAAGCAGGCTCTGGAATTGTCTTCTTCAGACCTACTCTGAACTTGCTATTTTAGGGCATAAAATACCTCCAAACCAGGATATTTTAACCTGCCAAAAGGGAACTAAGTCTAAGATACAGCTAAACTTAATCTTCCCAGTGGGGAGGAGCTTACTGAGGAATGATTCTGTTATCGAACACCACTACCCCAACCCTAATAAAAAAGAATTTATAGTTAGGAATTTTTAGTTTTCCAAGGGCAACAAGCCAGAATGAGGTACAGTGAGATAACCCTAAACCTAACCCTTTTGCATAGAATCCCTAGTTCTCCCCAACACCCCATGACTTCTCTCTCTTCCCTCTATAAACTGTATTTCATTCCACGCTAAAACAGTGGATGTGGCTCTTAATGAGACATGCCGCATTATCACGGGGTGTCTGCGCCCTACACCACTGGAGAAATTACACTGCTTAGCCAGTATTGCACCACCTGACATCCGCCGGGAAGTTACAGCCAATAGTGAAAGGACCAAAGGAAAAGGACATATCCAGCTCATCCCTTGTTTGAGTATCAGCCAGCACGTCAACGACTCAAATCAAGAAATAGTTTTCTTAGATCTACGGAGACACTCGCTGGAACACCTCAGCAAGTGAGAGTCCAAAAGTGGCAGGCTCAAACCCAGCACCTCAATCCATGGGTCATACCAGATCAGAGACTCCCTCCTGGGCACACAGAAGACTGGGTGACTTGAAAGGCGCTGAACAGACTGCGCTCTGGCACCACGAGATGCAGAGTCAATCTTAAGAAATGGGGCTACAAAGTTGAATCCACAACATGCGAGTGTGGAGAAGAGCAAACCACAGACCCCCTGCTGCAATGCAACCTGAGTCCTGCTACATGCACAAGGGAGGACCTCCTTGCGACAACACCAGAAGCACTCCAAGTGGCCAGATACTGGTCAAAGGACATTTAATCAACTATCAAGTTTGCAAAATGTGTGGTTTTTTTATCTGTTTGTTTGTTTTGTTCTGTTAGAAATGTAATACATTTCTAACAGACTTCTCTCTCTTCCCTCTCTCTCTAACAGACTTCTCTCTCTTCCCTCTATAAACTGTATTTCATTCCACGCTAAAACAGTGGATGTGGCTCTTAATGAGACATGCCGCATTATCATGGGGTGTCTGCGCCCTACACCACTGGAGAAATTACACTGCTTAGCCAGTATTGCACCACCTGACATATGCCGGGAAGTTACAGCCAATAGTGAAAGGACCAAGGCAGTGACATCTCCAGCTCATCCCTTGTTTGAGTATCAGCCAGCACGTCAACGACTCAAATCAAGAAATAATTTTCTTAGATCTACAGAGACACTCGCTGGAACACCTCAGCAAGTGAGAGTCCAAAAGTGGCAGGCTCAAAC